>JADKLZ010000104.1:578027-623021 GCA_021533235.1 Biomphalaria straminea
CCAGACATACATCAGTTCTACAACCAAGGCAGAATCTTAAATCCAGACATGCATCAGTTCTACAGCAGTTGCAGAATCTTAAATCCAGACATACATCAGTTCTACAGCCCATGCAGAATCTTAAATCCAGAGATACACCAGTTCTACATCCAATGCAGAATCCAGAGATAAATTTTTCATTGATTTCTTAACTCCTTGCATGATAGTCTTTGTTATACTTTCACCTAGAAGTGATATTAGTTCACTTTTTTGTTGTCTTTAGTCATGTATATGATGTTGATGCTGTTGATTACAAAAGTTTTTGTGCATCAACTTGGAATTTCAGCAGCTCCCTTAAGTTATCATTTATCTTTATTTAAATTAGGTTGACATTCTATTGCACTTTCAGCTTCACTATCAACATTTTTTGTCGTTGTTGCTACTACCATCATCATGTAAAAGTTTTCTATCATCCATATGTCCTCATATAGGATCGTTTTGCCTTTCAAGAAAAATTATGGATTTAATATAAGCTTTAACCTTTCCATAATTTGCTAAAGACAGGCAGAACTGATTTGATGAACAACATTATGAGATGGATCGAGGTATGCTCTTATAAAATTATTTCCCTTTTGCACAGCTTCTATGTGATCATTATGTTGTTCATGAGTAAAGAGATCACTGTCCTTGCATTAACATTTACCAAAAGTTGTGGGGGTTTTATTTTTACAAGCTATAGTGGTGTTTTATGACTGTTGCCTCATGAGCGGGTCATCAATGCACAAAGTTCTACATGCAAAAAAAAACAAACAATTTGTTAATTTTCCCAGTTGACTTTGTAAAATTTCCAATTTTCAGTTTGATTGTTTTTGTTATGACATAAAAATGGAAGTCTCTGCCTAGGTTACTCAAAAGAATTTTTTTTTTATAGCCAACACAAAGACTGATGCCATTTTTATGTTTGCTTCTGCTTTTTTCATCAGTATCAGTGTTGTTAGTTTTGTTAAAAGTACTAGATCAGTTTCTTTCATTTGTATCAATTCTGTTTTCACAAATTAAAGTATTGAATCAGCTTTTCTCATCCTTATCAATTCTGTCTTCACTAATGATAGAAGTAATGCTTCTGCTTTTTACTTCATCAGATTCAACTCCGCCTCCATCATGTTTGTAGTAATACAACTTTCAACACTTGTACTAGAATTATTACACATGGTTGATGCTTAAAAAAAAAAAAAAAAGACTAATAGTAAACTTTATGTATCAATACAGTCCCATGTCAACAAAAAAATGTGTAGTCTATTTATTAGCTCAAAAAATCAAATTAAGGAAATCTATACTGTGCATATAAAATTTTATTTATGTCTAGTACAATAATAATTCCACCATTGATACACTCTCCTAAATTCTATACACAGTATTGCCTAATGTTTTATCTTCTTCCGATTTAGCTACCTCATATTCTGGATTCACATTTACATGGTATCTACTAGTATAGCAGACGCAAATGCCCACATGATAGTGAGAGACACAATGCTTTTTTTTTAAATATCCAAAATTTATAAATAAAACTGTTAAATTTCAACAAATTTCAAAGTATAAAATTATGCTCAGCATGAGACCCATACCTTTCATATTTATCAACCAAAATTTCATAGTCATCTAATGCAGGCTCCTCCACTTCCAGGGTAGAGAGACGATACTTGGAGAGAAGATAGTTAGGATGTCCAAACAGAGCAATGTAGACTGGCCTTGACATTGTGGATGGTATTTGAATAACATCTAGGCCACAAGTTTCAGATTTCAAATCATAGTTTGAGTAATCTGGATGCTGTACCTGAAGAAACAAACAAAAAAAGTACTTAATTATTCTGTGTAAAGACAAGCAACGTGAATTTTTCATTCTTTTACTTGCAACATGTTAACAGGGTTAATATAGATCATAATTTGAAAAAATACTATTTGATAATCTGAAATTTTTTAAAATAAGGGATTGAGATTAATTCATCAATTATTTTAATTTTCGCATCATGAGAGACCAAAAAAAAAAATAATTTTTAAAAATATCATGTTATCCCTTTAGTAATTATTTGAAAACGTGTTAATAATTATTTTTTCTTATTGTCCAAAATATTTTTTTAAATAACTGATAGCATGCCAGTTCTTGTGCAATATTTAAATTCTGATAATGAGCTTTCTAATTTAACAGCTCCCTCTAATAATAAAACAGCCAGTTAAAATTGAAAATATCACTTTTAAATAAACTCTTATCCATTATGGCACAGTGTTTAATTTGAATCTATTGTGTTAACCTGAGATCCAAAGATCCAACTAGATCTAGTTGTGCTGTAAAAAAAAATATAAAAAGCTAAGAAAACATTTACCGTCCCCCTCCCTCAATAGCAGGGAACAGAACCAGTGAGAAAGAGGAGGAGGTAAAAGAGGAAGTGATGAGAGGATTAAGGAATAAACAGACCTGTCTATGAAAGAAAGACAAAGATGAAAAGATAGAGTAAATGGTCGACAGATCATGGTGTCCCAACAGACAGGTGAAAGTGACATATAAAAAGATTATATTTTACTTCACAGTTGAAATAGATAATAATTGTAAAAATAATAACAGTAATAATAATAATGGTTGTTTAATTCTCAGAGATAAATTCTTTTTAACAAATTTCCATTTTATACACATATTTTTTTATAAGTAAAATCATATTTTTGAAAATACAAAATTGTTAAATTGTTGCAGACACATTCATCAATTACAGTTTTACTTTCATGGAGTTACATGGTAGTTACTAATGTGATTGCCAATGGAATAAAAAATGTGCCTTTGTAACTGATGTTTTGCTGTTGTTTTTTTAAAAAAGGGGGGGGGGGAATCAACATTTAAAGATTTTGTGTGTGTGTGACAAGTGGGTGAAAAGTTTTTTTACAAATGGAACCATAAAAAAAAAAAGGAAATAACAAAGACTTTCTTACTTCTGTGCTAATGTAAATATCCACATCTCCAAGCAAACTTTTTAACTCCAGGCGCAGTGCCCCTGAGCGATGCAATTTGTAATAGGTGAAATTTTCTGCCCCAATTTCATCTTCTAATGTCTGTATCACTCTTCCATTTGTTCTACCTCTGCATAAAACAGGACTTGAAACGATTATAAAGATTGACAAGGCAAAGGGCCAGAGGTCAGTGTAAGACATTGTGCATATTTATTCAGTGCTCAGTACTGTCTTTATCTGAAATCAAATTATAAAAAAAAAAGATTAAAATTCCTTTAAATAGTAGTGAAGCTCAGTACAGGCTTTATCTGTCATAAAATCAAATTATAAAAAACAAAAACATTTTGAAAATGCCTTTAGATAGTAGTGAAGGTCTAAAAGCAATCTCTAAATATCTAAGTTAAGGTATTAAGTAACAGGGTTAGCTGTATTATGGTATTAGCCTCATTTCTTGTTCCATATGCTAGAACAAATTTTTACAAGAGCATCTTCTTTCCTGGAATCATTATTGTCTTTTTTACATCACAAAATTTCAGTTGTGTAGTTGTACCTATTGTGAAGTGATTGATTACAATCGCATACAATGTTGGAACTAGCTTACTAATTGTTATTCATGTAACTTGACTTAATCCTGTGTACTCCCAGGGGAGCATAGGTCCGCAACCACACCTCTCCACCGAACTCGGTTCTGAGCAGCTTTCTTCATCTGCTCTCATGCCATTCCAGTACCCTCAGCTTCACTGATGACTGACCTCTTCCAGGTTTGCTTGGGTCTGCCCACTTTCCTCTTTCCTTGTGGATTCCAGTCAAGAGCCTGCCTTGCAACATTGGTAGCTGGTTTTCGCAGGGTGTGTCCTATCCAGCTCCATTTTCGTTTGGTAACGTCTTGTGCTATGGGCTCTTGTCTAGTTTTTTTCCACAAATCGGTAGTGGTTATCTTTTCTGGCCACCTAATTCCTAATATCCGACGTAGGCATCTGTTAACAAAAGTTTGGAGCTTTTCCATATTTGTTTTAGTGACTCTCCCAGTTTCTGAACCGAAAAGGAGAACAGACTTAACGTTAACGTTAGTATTATAGATGTTATTCATGTAATTGGTGTCAAATTGCACTCAGTCAGCATCGACCTGTCCTTAGAATAAAAAAACAACAACTTGTTCACAGTTGTTTGTGGACCAAATAATATGAAAAAGTTTAGCATCAAAGTTTTTTTAAGTGTGGAAATACAGCTTCTGGTACCCATACAATTCCAGTGGAAAGACTGAACCTCTCAGGTCATAATTTGCTTGGAGGTTTGTCCTCTGGAGCTGAATCATTTTTTACTTCCGCATTTCCAGGTTTTTTGGCATACCTACATACATACTCATCATACTGATCTTGGGACTGATCATGTAACTAGACTTACTTCACTTATTAAATTAAGGCTAAGTTACTAGACTAAACATAAACTGTAGCTGTACTACTCTACTGTAGCACTGTAGCCGTAGGTAAACGACATGACATAGTGATCATACTAATCATAGTCATATCTCATGTCATAGATCTAGACCAGTGTTTCTCAACCTGTGTGCCGCGGCACACTAGTGTGCCGCCGAAGATTTGCAGATGTGCCGCGGGAATTTCCAGAACGCCACACGTGTAGCGTTACACAGGTCAGCCTAATATTAAATTTTTATTTTACGTCGCGATGACATCCCCTCTTGCAAAGATCAGTAATAGTAGTGGATCGCTCCATATTGATGGAAAGGGGTGTTAGCTATTCAGTTTATGGAATTTCCCACTATATATATATATATTATAATGACTCAAATGTAGGCCACCTTAGCAGATGCACACTAGTTCATGAATTGACAAAGATAATAATTAGCGATGTGTGTCATGTACATTGATTAGGTGTATGCTAATAATAACAAGTTATCACTAAACATTATTTATATTTTATATCCATGGAGAAATACGTTATTAAGAATGAAACTGCGAAAGCGTTAAATGAAAAGCAAGGAACCAAACGAAGGAACAAAGAAGATTACATCGGATATGGTTTCATATCTTCGGGACCTGAAGATTCTCCATTGCCAATCTGTCTGATCTGCAATGCAACTCTATCAAATGAGGCGCTTGTTCCAAGCAAATTGAAGAGACACTTGGAAACAAATCATCAAGCTGTAAAAGCCCAACCGAAGGAATACTTCGAAAACATCAGGGCTCAACAAAATAAACAAGCTAGGAAACTTACAAATTACCTAAAGCTGCCAGAAAAGGGATTGATTGCAAGTTATAAAGTTGCTCAGTTATTAGCAAAACGCAAGAAAGTACAAACAGAGGCTGAATCTGTCATCGTACCAGCTTTAGCAATAGTTGTTGAAACAATCCTAGGACCTGATGCCGCCGAAAAAGTTAAACAAGTTCCTTTGTCAAATGATACTATCTCACGCAGAATAAAAGACTTATCGTCAGATTTACAAGATCAAATCTGCGAACACTTCAACGTGACTGACGATGAACTGTCTCTTCTGTGGTCTCTTCAAGTTGATGAATCCACTGATGTTAGCGGCAAAGCCCAGCTGCTAGCTTTTATTCGGTTCATAAAGGATGAAAAATGTGTCAACTAATTCTTATTTTGCAAGGACTTAGCAACTACGACCAAAGGCGAAGATATCTTCAATGTGGTGAACGAAAACATTTTGTTCTTCAATTAAAGTTGTAAACTTCATCAAATCTCGACCGCTTGCATCCCGACTTTTCTCTCAGCTCTGTGCAGCAATGGATTCAGACTACAAATGCCTCCTGTATCATACCAACGTTCTTTGGCTCTCCAGGGGAAAAGTATTAAAGCGTGTCGTCCAACTCAAGGCTGAGCAGATTTCATTCTTGGAGGCTGAAAACAAAGACTTTGGATTTTCTATTCATGACGAAATCTGGTGGGTTAAGGTCACATTTCTCTCTGATTTATTTGACAAATTAAATTCATTGAACTTAAGTTTTCAAGGACCATTGGAAACAATCATCACTGCATCCTCAAAACTAAAGTCATTTGGTGAAAAATTGTCTTTGTTGCAAAGTAAGATCTCGAAAGGAGTCTTCGACTGATTCCTTCTTACAATGATTGTGCTTCAAACAAAGAAATTACCCCCGAAATTCTTGACACTTTGACACACCTGCATTCAGCATTGCAGCATTACTTTCCAACAATTGGAAGTAATGAATATGGATGGATCAGCTATCCATTTGGAAACTATGAAGCTACAAATCTTAAAACTGAAGAAGAGCAGCTCATTGATTTAAAAAACGATGTAGTTCTAAAGTCAAGTTTTGCCGAGAAAAGCCTGGATAATTTTTGGATTTCAATCAACAAAATATATCCAGCAATCAGTTTAAATTCAATCAAAATAATTCTTGCATTTTCATCTTCATGGTTTTGTGAATTTGGATTTTCAGCACTGACTGAAATCAAGTCTAAGAAAAGAGAGAGACTTCTTTCAATAGATGAAGAAATGCGAGTTTGTTTGTCGACTTTGGAGCCTCGGATAGATCTCATTTCCTCTCAAAAACAGGCACAACCTTCACATTAAAAGTAATGATTAAAAACTGGTAAATCTTTTTTTTTCTTTTTATTTTAAAACTACTAGTGCTCTTCGTGGTGTGCCGCGAAATTTTTGTTGTTTTTTTACTGTGCCGGCAGACAAAAAAGGTTGAGAAACACTGATCTAGACTCTACTTACAGGACTTACAAGACTAGATGTCTAGACTAGAGTTCTCACTGACTTCACAGACACTAGACTTAGACATTCAGATTGAGATATGCCATGAATGCCATGATTAAATTAAGGCTAAGTTACTAGACTAAATATACACTGAGGTGTACTACTGTACTGTAGTGTAGCACTGTAGCCGTAGGCAATAGGTAAACGACATGACAAAGTGATCATACTAATCAGTCATATCTCATGACTCATATCATATTCATAGATCTAAACTCTACTTTACTTACACTTACACTGTTACAGTGATTAAACGTACACAGTCTACTACAGTACAGAGTAGTACAGACTACAGGACTTAACTAGACTAGAGGTCTAGTTCTCACTGACTTCACTGACACTAGACGTCTAGACTCTAACTCTAGTTCTCACTCACACTGACTTCACTGACACTAGACCTAGACATTCAGATTGAGATATCATGATATGCTGTCATGCCATCATAATCATAGTAAATAGTAATACTACTAATAAAAATATTGCCATAATTTTAATATGGCAAATATACTGAAATTGTTCAAATAGTCAATAGAATATTAAATTAAATTATTAAATTTAAATACTTAAAATAGATGACAAGATCTAGACTACTTTTTTTAACTTTAATGATATTTAATCTAGAGTCTAGATTACTAGAATATATAGTAGAGTAGATAAGTTCAACACGTTAGCAGCAATATTAATAAAACCACCTCTCTCTACCATTCCCTGGCCATACTTAAATTAAAGCACCCACCACTTTTTACCATTCCCTGGCCACTTCGAATACAAGGTAGGTAAGGACGCTAACCCGGTATAGCGATCACGCCGCCCAAACAGAACATAACCGATAAGTTCTAGCTAGATGATAGATCTACAATTTTACTGACTAGTCTTAGTTTAAGTTAGTCTACTCAAGACTACTGTCTATCTCACACTTTACTCACACTTAGTTGACTTAGTCACAGTCTCTCATCTGATGATGATCTGGGATCTGGTCTAGACTCACCTAGACTAAGAGTACTAAGACTAGGGCTAGGCAGCAAAGGCTAGAGACAGAGTAGAGTTAGACTTAGAGGCAAAAAGAGGTAGAGACAGAGTCACAGAGTCTACTAGAGTGGTTCTAGACTATAGATCAAATATCAAGTAGAAAAAGTGGTTCTAGATCTCTATAGAATACTAAAATACTAGTCTATAGACAGTATAGATATAGGGTAGATATAGATTGTAGATCTAGATCTAGAATCTAGATCTAAGTAATAGCGTTGTGATGCAAAATCGAAAGTCCTGAAGATCTAGATCAACTTCCGCTGTTGATAGCTCACAAACCTATATAAATATATAGCACACGACATAATTATATAGGTCTGGGTACCGGTATTCGCATGGTCTTCCTAGCCTAACTCTGATGGTCTTCCTGCAAAAAGGGCCATAGCAGCCATAGCAGCGCGGGGTCCTGGCGAATGTCATATGCGGGGCCCTCGGCCGTGAGGGAAGACTATAGATCTAGTACTAACACGATCGTCCGCCTCTGAGGGCCTTATTTTTGTAACAAAACACAGCCTACTATCTTTCGTTAGTAGGCTACTGTACTATTGGCCATTTAACTACATAAACTCAAAGTGTTCTCCGTTTTCACTTCTGAATCTGATACGTCCATAATAATAAGGCTTGTCTTCGAGTCCAAAGATTAGTGAGGCGAACAGTATTTCCCGTGGCTATGCAGCCCTAGCCGTGACCTACAAAACCATTGTCCGCACGTGGTCGATTTAGACTTTCTTTTCGTCGTCTGCGTTTGTCCTCGGCAGCAGATTTTCTTTTGGCCTCAAATGTGTATCCCGCTGCCTTCGTGAGTGACCTCCAGCTGTCTCGTTCCGACGCCGCATGCAGCTAGGTGCTCTAGCTCTTCTATGTCAGCCAAGGAAAGTTGACTCCTAAGCTGGTCTTTGAAGCGTTTCCGTGGGACTGCCTTTGGCATACGTTCGTCTTATCTTCTTATCTTATATAATACAGACGTTACTTCAAAAAAGAAGATGATTAGGGCCTACGTCCTAAGCGTCATGCATTCAGTCAAACATATTTACCAGTGACTTAAATTTTGCCAAGTCACTGGTTTTCCTGGCTAGCTCAGGCAAACCATTCCATGCTCTAATGGCACTAGGGAAGAAAGAGCATTTGTACATATTTGTCCTAGCATATGGGACGAGGAATGTGCCTTTATCTTTGTGTCTTTCTGAGTATTTTATTAAGTTTTGTATTTGGAGATTATGGTTCAGTGTTTTGTGTATAATTGCTACTGTACTCTTAAGTCTTCTGTCCTGAAGGCTTTCTAAATTTAGTGATTTTACTAAAGGTGTTACTCTAGTGAAATGTGAATATTCGTTTGTTATGAATCTCGCTGCTCTATTTTGTGTCTGTTCCAGTTTCCTTATGTTTTCCTGAGTTGAGGGGTCCCAAACAGAGGATGCATAGGCCTATTCTATTATTGCCCTAACCAAGGTTAAATAGCATTTTAGTTTTATGTTCTTATTTGATTTATAGAAATTTCTTTTAATAAACCCTAATGCTTTGTTTGATTTTTTTATAGTTTCATCAATATGGGGATTCCATGACAGTTTTTCATTTATTATAACACCTAGGTATTTTGCGTTTTTAGTCTGTGTTACTGGTTTACCATGAATAAGATAAGTGAAATTAATTTGTTTTAGCTTTTTTGTTACTCTTAATAACTGACATTTTTCTGGGTGGAAAGACATGCTCCAATTTTATTCCCATTTCTGTAATTCATCTAATTCTCTTTGTAAAATTTCTGTATCTTGTGTTGTTTTTATTGTCCTATATATTATGCAATCATCTGCAAATAATCTAACTTTTGTTCCTGAACTAAGGCAATTTGGTAAATCGTTTATGTAAATTAGAAATAGTGGAACTTAGACTGTTCCTTGGGGTACACCTGAGTTTACTGTTATTGGTGTTGATTTAGAACCATCTATTATTACAGTTTGTTCTCTTCCTATCAGAAAATCTTTATTCCACTGATGCAATGGACCATCAATACCAAAATATTTTTATTTTTTAAGCTGAACTTTGTGGTGAACTTTGTCAAAAGCTTTGGAAAAATCTAGTAAGATAGCATCTATTTGTTCACTATTATCTAAACCTTTTGAAATGTCATCAATTAGTCCTATTAGTTGTGTTTCACATGATCTATGTTTCCTAAAGCCATGTTGGTATGGAGTAAGGACATTATGTTTATCTAAGTGGTTTATGATGTTGCTACATATTATGTGTTCTAGGATTTTACATGTGATGCTGGTAAGTGATACTGGTCTGTAGTTTCCTGGGTCAGATTTTTCTCCTTTTTTGAATAGAGTTGTGAGAGTTGTGACATTTGCTTCTTTCCAGTCCCTTGGTACTCTCCCAAACGGGATACGTGCCCTGCCCAGCGAAACTGTCGGACCATAAGAAGTCCCTCTACACTGAGGCCTATATATATATATATATATATATATATATATATATATATATATATATATATATGACCATTAAATGATATCTCTATGACGCTGTTACTTCACTCCTCACAATTAGAAACTATCCTTAGCAGAAATCAAGACTAAGGCATGTTCATTGAAGTCGATCATCTTATAGATGATTTTGACAGTGAGTCGTGTCAAATGATGGGCCTACGACCTAACCAGCTTTGAGTGCCTCGGGTGTGAATGTCAAGTACATTTCTATATTATGTATATGGTAGCAGGAATAGTTCATAATCAGAGATTCACCATTGTGTGTGTGTGTGTGTATCCAGCTCTAAGATGCAATCTAACAACTTTAAACATTATGCCTAATTAACAATTGTTTAATGATATGAGTAGGCCCTAAGGGTTCAAATATAACAATTAAAGAAGGCAAATAATCACTATTGCATAATTAATAACCATTCAAGTGAGCACATATTATTTAAAAAAATATCACTGCGTAACATGAAGACACGTTGTGCACCATGGTCATAACCAAGCAAGCACAGTTTGCAGAGCAACCACCGAGTAGGGCCTATGGCCCATACAAAGCTCACAGATCGGCTATGCAAGTCTGCACTCGAAGCAAGACTGAGTCGCTAAACAAGACAAATATGAATTTCAGTAATCGCTGCGTCACCGAACTATAGGCCTAATAGCAAACTGACATAAAGCAATAGATATCAAGATTAAAGTAAACTAATTCAGTTCAGTAGTCTATTGTAAGTTGCTGTGTTAGAAACAGAATAACCGAATTCTTCAACATTGAGACAGGTGTAATTAAGATACAGGTTGAAAAGAGCTAGACGCTACTTAAGCGTAGGCTCAGCAGAGATGGATGAGAAGGATCCTAGGCAGGGCCTGTCCTACAGCTAGATTGCGGAGCCCTATGCGAAACGGATTGCGCGGGGCCTGGTCTGGATAGGGAAAGGATAGTAAATGAAAATAAGGATTTTTTTTTTGAAAATAAATAGGCCTACGTCTTTGCATTTAGTTCATAACTTACTAAGTACACTGTCAAATTAAATTACAAGCCATCTACAATAAGCCGATAAACATTCAAATCTGCCTATTAAACTTCCTATCAACTAGCAAAATATCGCTTTTGATTTTTTTAAGAGATCGAGATAGATCTATATTTACATGACGCCACTGACTATTACAGAAAATAAAGTATTGGAACTTCTTGCTTTGGTTAAGATTAGCCTTGTTATTTTTATTAAATGAAGGCAGACATTGCCGTTTTTTTAAATCACGAGTAGGTATGGCGTTTTCCATATTGAATTGCACCCCAAAATGACAATTTTGACAATTTTTAAGGAGATTTTTATGAGTTTTCAGGATATTTTAGAATTTCAGGAGATTTCAAGGTGCTCCTGGAAAATCAGGGGAAAGCGGAAACCCCGTTAAGTTAAAATGTTGAATTTAATAATTTACAACTAGTGTTAGCGCGGGGCCTATGAAATTGCGGCCGCATATGTTGCAGTGCCCTAAGGCCGGCCCTGATCCTAGGAATATATACGTACCGAGACATGTCATCAATAGATTCGAGTTCTCTCTCGCACTGGCACTCGATCTCCCCCTGAGTCAAAAATACAAAACGTACCGTCGTATGAGATTAAGCAACATATCCTTAACAAGTCGAAACACGTTTACCAAAGTCAGACATAAAATGGAAGCCGAAAAGAGGAGTGCGATATCGAAAACAAGGCCATCCATAGCATGAATTTAAGTCACACCTTCTTAGAAGACACCAGCTGGTAAGAGGATATAGAAATCATTTATGGCCTATCTCTGTTGAGTTTGTCGCGCCGCCCTATTCGCCGAAAAATATTTTATTTCTTTCCTAGACAGGCCCAGTGCATTGTTTATTATGTCTCTCTTCTTTACCATGGTAGGCTACCGTTCCATACAGAAAAGTCTTTGCGAGCCCTGAGGCTCTCTAGACGTTCTGTGGCATTTTACGTCTCGAGAGACGATCTTTTCCCCTTGCAAGCTCTTGTGTGACTGAAGAGGCCGATCCTTGATACACAGCTGCGATCGCAGGTTGGGCATATGTAGTCACCAGGCGCCGTTGCACTATCACCCTTCTTTCTGCTTCTATTGTGTATGGCATATGCAATCAAAGACCACTCCTTTATGCTCTCTCTCCATGTGGATCTATCTAGTGCCACCTCTTCCCAGTTGCTGGTGTCGATCTTAAAGAGCTTCATGTCACGTTTGCATACATCTGCCTTCTATTAGATCGCCATACAGAATATCCTGTGGGAGTCGACCTACTGGCATTCTACGAACGTGGCCAAGCCAGCCAAGGCGTCTGCTGCTGATAACAGAGCGGATGTCCTGGCAACCTGCTCTTCGTAGCACTTCCTCATTGGTTATCTTATCTTGCCACCTTATTTTAAAGATCCGCCTTAGGCACCGGAGGTGGAAGACATTCACCTTTTTTTCCTGCCATGAGTAGGTTGACCACGTTTCACTTCCGTATAGCAAGGTGCTCAATACACAGGTCCGGTAGACTAGAGCTTTAGTGCTGTTAGTCAGCAATATGTTGTCCCAGACTCTTTTCTGCAACCGTGACATGATGGCCATTGCCTTGGCTATCCTGTTGTTAATGTCGTTATCCAGTAGAGTGTTGTTGGATATTATGGAGCCAAGTTAACAAAAGTGGTCTACAATCTCTAGTGGTTGGCCATTAATGCTTATTTGAGGTACAGAATTTGTGTTTTGTACAAGTATCTTAGTCTTGCTCTGACTGATGTTTAAGCCGAACTTCTGGCAAGCAGCAGATAGTTTGTCAACTATGGACTGTAGCTGGGTATCAGAATCAGCCACAATAGCTACATCAGCATACAGGAGTTCCCTGATGAGTAACCTCCTGACCTTGGTTTTAGCCGGCAGCCTTGAAACATTGAATAGTTTTCCAGAGGATTTTGTATGGAGAAACACACCATCGTTTATGTCGTTGTATGCGTAATGCAGTAGACAGGAGAAGAATATGCCAAACAAAGTGGGTGCGAGCACACATCCCTGCTTGACACCACTGCAAACCTCAAAAGGTGCTAATTTGGCTCCATTAAATTTGACAGTGCATTTAGTTTCCTCATGGAAGCTCTCAATGAACCTCAGTAGTTGTGGGAGGGCAACCTATTTTCCTTAGAAGTTTGAAAAGGCCACTTCTGCTGACCATATCAAAGGCTTTAGTCAAATCAACAAAAAGAATGTAAAGGGGTCTGTCTCTCTCTCTCTCTCTGAATTTCTCCTGCAGTAGTCGTAGAGAAGATATTGACGTTATACATTTATAAACGGTTATAAATCTAAAAATATAAACTATATGGAGTATATGGCCAAACCCAATACAGTCTAGATCAGTGATTTCCAAAGTGGTCTATATAGAAAAACTTTAAGATAAAATTCAGAATAAACCCACAAAATCTCTCTTCGACATCATTATCATATAGAGAAGATGTTGGCTTATGCAATGAGCATCTTACAACTTACAACATCTTTTTCTTCATAGCGAAATATAAGAAAACGCTATAAGTAAAACATTGATTTTACTAGCCGTTGTAATTTTAAAAACTGTTTTACATAACCCTACATATGATATCACTAAAAGAATTTCTTTAAGCAACGATATAGTTCAAGGGCACATCGGTGGCACGAGTTATAAAATTAAAAGCTTCTACTTCTACTGTTATTCTTTGCAAATGACACAGGCCTATATAAAGTTTTTGTGTCGCAGGCGCCTTTATTTTTTTTTAAACCGGGTTGACCCACAAAACCTTTTGTTATATTATCACAATATAATAACAATTCTGTTTAAAGGTTACGTACACTCCATTTTTATTAACGTGAACAAGAAGTTAAAAATACAATCAGTAGCCTAATACACACTACTGACACACTTAAGAGAAAACCGTGAACTTACTACACACAGAACAAGGGAGACTACAAGAAAACAAACAAACACATAAACATAAATACACATTTAAATGTAACAGTACCTTTCCGATGTTCAGATATAGCTGAGAGGCTGCAGAGGTTTAAATTCACGCCAAGGCTCATATGAGCCCTTCCTGCTCAAAGCTTACTGGTTTAGGCTACCGTTTAGGCGTCAGTTACTCCTCTTCGCCCCCCCCCCTTCTCATGTTAGTGAAAGCGGATCTGCGCGCCCAATAATATTTGAGCCACACATGAAAGATGAGATATACACGACACGTGAAATCGCTAATTACGAGAAATTTTGCAATGATACTAATCGATTGATTAATAAATAGCCTAAATGTATGTTAATGTTTGATGACTACTTCATAGATCAACAAAGTCCTATATGAAACATTATATAGCTCCTCCTTCGTGTTCGAAGATGAGCACATTTCTCATTTCCTATGGACTCGAAGATGGCTGTAAAGTCCAATCTTCGCTTTGAAAAGCCGGCCGCATATATGGCATGGGTGAGTTTTGTCAGTTGCAGATGGGCCTGCTTTTTCTCTCTGCTTTCTGTTAGTTCAGCGCTCTATCGCGCTGGCCACTCTTCTTGCTTCAAATCTTGAGACTCCGAGACTCACAGCTTCTCGCCATGCGGAGCGATCTATATATAGAGACACGAGACATATAATATCCGTAGCAACTGATAATAGATTTCCCCCAAAAAAATTCCAGTGTGGTTGCATGATGATTCCAGTAATAATCTATATTAATTGTCATTTTATAATGGTTTAAATTTAAAATTTAATCAATAAAAAAATATACCTCTATAACTATAACTTACTGTGTAGCTTTAAATTACTTTTCACTCAATAACTCACTACAATTAGAAATTGTTTTTGAAAAATGTTCATGAATTTGCGAAAATGCTATACAAGTTCTGTAGGGGGTCTACCAAAAACCAACATGACAAGGGGTCGACGAGACAAAAAAGTTTGGGAACCACTGGTCCAGAACTAGCATTTTTTATTTTTCCAACCATGAAGACAGCTTAAACCCCCAAATAGAAATTACATGATTTAATAATAAAAAATGCTTTTTTATTGTGTGTAGGCATGCAAATAAGAATGAAATAAACATTTTTTCTTTATATCTTATCAACTTTTTTAGAAAAAAAAATTTTTGGGCTATTTTTAGCTAAAATGATGAAAAAATTATTAATTTTCATGTCAAGATTTCTTGAAAACTACTGGATCAAGTTTAATAAAACTTCAGCTATTTATTATTTAATACTAGTAGAAGATTGTGAAGCAGAATTAACCATATTCATTGAATAGATAAAAAGTTACAACTTTTAACATAGTCACGCCCCATAATTTCATGTTTTTATAGGCGGTTAGGCAAAGAATAAAATTTATAACTCTAAAATTTTTCAACCGTTTGTATTTATTCTGCTTCATTTTCATACTTGTATATATAATATTATTTGTACCAAATTTCAAGGCGATATATTCATAAATAAAATTTTTATCACGCCATCTCTGAACAAAAAAACAAGACAATGGCTAATAGGAAAAAAAAATAATTTCGACATAAAAATATGTATAATATAGATCTAATATTTTAAAACCTTCCACTTTGAATTTCGACATGCTGTATGCACCAAATTTTACAGAAATGAATGCTGTGTAATATTCAGCTATAAAAAAAAAAGCATAAATTTTGACCCGTAGGGGGGTTTAAGCTGTCCTTAATCTAATTCTGAGGGCACCATATTTTTGTTGTTTGAAAGTTATTAGACTCTATAGATCAAAAGACTTTTATATTAAATATAAATCTAGAAGTTTAGAATCTAGATCAGGTCGTCTAGGTCTAAATGATATAAGAGAAAGAGTAGCTATAAAATATATTAGGAGATACATACTATCTGTATGAATACGTATAGATAACTGGTAATTTAAAAAGCTCAAAGTATTCCGGAGTGGTATGTTAAAAACTAGCTAGACTCTAGACTACTGACTAGACTACGTTTATTAAATTAGATCTAGACTCTACTGCTGGCAACCCTAGGCTAGATCTAACAACTAGCAGTAACACTAGTCACTAGTCTCTGTTTTTTTTTTTTGACTAATAAACACAGTCGTTGGTTACATCTGTGTAAACTAATTTAAATAGGTCTATATTAATCTATATATAAATAATAAGTTAAGTAGATCTATAATAATCAATCTAGATTCTAGATTTATTTAATTATTTACTTATTAGATTTATTTCTAAAGATCTAGACTCAAGATAGACTAGACATTCTTAGATTCTGCAATTCTGGTTATTTTAGTTATCATTCTTAAAAGTTAAAGGGAAACTCCAATGGTTTTGACAATTTTTGATATGTGTTTTGATTCACAGATAATGAATATATTATTTTTATTTTTTTTTTTTAATTTGAAATAATAACTTAGTAATTGATGTTTTTCTGACGTTATTTTTCTGCGCATCCAAAACAGTCAGACTTTCACCGGGTTTCTATGTGACGTCACACTAACCTATTAATTTAATCTATTGACTCATTTTATAGCGTGAGACCATAGATACAAATTCTCATTAAAAAAATAAATCCCCGTCTATACGGTTAGATCTAGGATCTTGTAAGCAAATAACAAAATGCGTATTAAAAGGAGATTTGCATGCTTGACTAACCACGGCAGTGTATATTTTCTCGCCTGACCCCTTAACACACAACAAACATTATCGCTTGGTTGTCTTGTCATGACCGACTACACGTAGTCTAGACTAGCCTTACACTGACCAGTTTGTTCGAATCAGTCAGACACACGATATATTTACTTCTTGGGATAGGGAGAGGTTTAGATGAAAATGTTTTTTTTTCCTCAAGTTGGTTATCCTAATGCTTTTACATCTCTC
This sequence comes from Biomphalaria straminea, assembly GCA_021533235.1. NCBI lineage: Eukaryota > Metazoa > Mollusca > Gastropoda > Planorbidae > Biomphalaria > Biomphalaria straminea. The sequence continues at coordinate 595,116 of JADKLZ010000104.1, forward strand.
TCTATATATAAACTATTGCATAGCTCTGGACTATACCGTCACTAAGCCTAAGAGCCTGACAGCTACTGTAAGAAAGAAGCGATACGATTGGTTAAATCTAGTTTCCCTTTCAGTATTGTTGATGGAAGTGACGTATGTCTAAGATAAAAACAGAATTTAAAAGAACCCCGTTTTTTAGGAGGCGTGGCAAATTTACTGTCCAATTATTAAATATAAAATTTTCTAAGCATGTAAATAAAAATGATATAATGTTTACTATTACTTTTTACGCAGAATTTAAATATGTCAATAACTAAAATTTGAAAAACTATGAGAGTTTCCCTTTAAAGTTTAGTCTGTAGCCTTTGTCTTAGTAGATTAAAATAATTAAATAATTCAAATAGATGAATAGATGACAATAATATTAATATAATTATATGATATTGAATTATCATCATATTGTGATGTCAATATTGATAATATTTATTAATATATTTAATATTATTATTAATAATTATTATTTAGATGTATTTTCTTATAATTTATATTATATTAATTAATATTCATTAATTTTAAATCATAATATTTATATTAAATTAATATTAAATTTAAAATAAAATTAATTATATTCCAACATTCTGAGAATAAGATTTTAATATTAAGAAATATTATAATACAGATGTTACTTCAAAAAAAGAATAAATAAGATATAAATCTCATAAATTTTCATAAATCTGGTTCTAGATATTTATTTTTTATACTTATTAGACTTAAAAACTTATACAAATAATACAATAATATACTAAAATTACACTACTTACAGACAGTGATACACTGATACAGTCATTGCAGTGAAAGAGTGTTATAAAGTAATACACTGTATGACTGTATCAGTGTAGTATACAGACGGTAGTTAGTAGCCTAAAAGTACAGTTATACACTGTCACTCAACTCATTGTCTTTATTGGACATAATTAATTATTTATAACAGTCTATTACTAGTATTAGTTTTTTCTTTGCAAATTTATCAACATCTTTGGTACATTTTACATTTAGATCTAAATACTAAATGTACAATGCCATAGCTGGCATAGAGAGGAGGGATAGTGAATGTTTTAAATTTAATTTAATAAAAGCTAACCAGGAGGATGGTTTTATGAAAATCAAATTTTTAGTATAGTTCTTAGATCTAAATCAGTTTTTGTCACCCTGTTTGGATCGATTCTTTTTCATCCTTTCTTGCAGCTGGTCGTGGACTAAAGCAATTGGTCATGGACTAAGATGGACAGCAATGCATATTTAAACGAACTAACATTTGATTCAGACGAAGATGAATGTAACCTCACACAAACAAGTGATATTAATGATCGCCCGGTAAAATGTTTTGTTTTTTTAAATTTTATTTAGCCTAAGTTAGGCATGGGGTGCAGTGGTTAAGTGCAAGGCTTTCAAACCTGGGGGTGCAGGGTTTAAATCTCGGAGAAGACTGGGCAGTGGCGTAGCTAAGGGGGGGAGGAGGGGTAGATTTTGAAGATCCCCCCAGGCCCCCACTTGGGGGAGGGGGCCCCAAATGGGTGTCCAAAATTTGTTTGTAAATACATAAATAAATATATTTGATTGACACATAGTGTCAACAGGTGTCTTTTCTATCAACATTTATGGATTAAATTTATAACAAAGATTAAATCTAGATCCTGGTAAATCAGTATGTTGACTTTGTTGACATTTTAAAAATATTTTTCTGACAGATCACATTTTTTTTTAAAGTTAGTTTTACATTTTAAAATGCAAATCTTTAATAGATTTGTTGCTGATTTATTTTCCTTTCAAAAGAGATCAAACATGTGCTTGCAGCAAAAATTAAGAATATTACTCTCTTTGTTGCCACAAATAAAACTGTATGATATTCAGCGAATTACAGTATAACAGATCCAATAGTTATTCTTAATAATGCTAGAATTTTCCATTATTTGGATTTGGCTTCTATATTTTCAGATTTAAACTTCACACTCGAATTATTACCCCTCTATTCATCTTTCCTCAATCCAATGGAATCATGCTATTCTAAATTTAAAAAAAAAAGTTCTTATAGAGTGATAAAAGAGTGAATTGCAAAGGTGGAAAAATTAATAAAAAAAACTAAATGTATGTCTTTTTGTCTTAAGAAATTTTACAATCATGGCATATTTTTATTTGTGAAATAAAAAAAAATGTTATTCTTTCTATGGGAACTTCTCCCATGCCGAGTTGACCAGAGTGGGACTACAAAACAGACTGATGCAAAAGCTAAGCCTATGATAACGCAGCCACAATGAGTGGCCGTCTGTCTGGCCTGCAGATAAGTCTGTTAGACATAAATCCAAAAGCAATATTTCTGAACTGTGATAATCACTCTCTCAACCTGGCAGCTATTGATTCTGCTGAGCTAGATCCAACAATTGTCACCTTTTTTGGAACAGTACATGAATTGTTCAACTTATTTTTCCAAATTAACCCCAGAGATCCTTCCTATTGAAGTTATTATCATATCCTTCCTTTTAAAGTTCTTAAGACTTATATCTACTAGGAACTTTATTAATTCAACCACTTCTGGATGTCTTGACTGGCACAACAAGTTCTGTAGACGTTGGTCTATTACTGTCTGTTTCGTTTGTTCTATCTAACAGTTTACAGTTTAACTATTTAATACAAAAATTCATATTATTAGCCCAGAGAAACAAACTAATACCAGCTTGTTGTGTGCAGCCAGTTTAAGAATATCATAGAGATAGAAATATAATTTCTGACAAGTGTCACCACTGGTACACTACCAAAGAAAGTAATTCGGTTAAATAGGGGTTAAGACTTACTTTTAAAATGTAGAGACTTCATGGGGAATCACAAAGTGTTAGTGGGATAGTGTTAACAGTGGATAGGCATGACAAAAAAAAAAGGAGGCAGAAGGTTAATCTTCAGTTTATTAACATCTTGCCTTTTCTTTAAAAAAAAAGCCTATTTTGTGGTCATTGTCTTCTTTATTTTGAACTAATGAAGGCCTAATGACTGAAACATTCTTTTTTTAAAAAAAACTTTTGTCCAATAGTGTTTCCTATATTTATTTTTCTGTCTAACAAAGGGTCTCAAATTCAAATAATTATAATATAATATGATAAGATAATTTTATTGATCCATTCTAATGGATATTCAGTTTGATTACAATTGACAACCTCTGCATAACTACAGAAACAATGTTGACATCCCTGATCTCACCCATCCTATGAATAGGTTTATTAATGGATCACTTGTAGCTATTTGTACAGTAATCTGAATCTGTACTGGCCACACTGAAATGAGTGATTTTGTTAATATAAAAATCTGTCCTTAAGACCTTGTCTTGTTGGTAGTTTGCTCAGCATGAAAAACTAAAACCTTTTTTGATTTCCTTTCAGTTCTGGCTATATCCCATGAGGAGAGACATGCAGGTAACATTTTGTTGTGATCTCCTGACATAAGACCTAATAAACAAACAAGCTCTCTCAAAGAATCGAAGACACAGAGGACTATGAAAAGAACATAACTCTTAATGAGATAGTGAAACTATAAGTATTCCTGAAGTAAAAAAAAACAAAAAACACCAGACTAGTACTAAAATAAAAAAAAACACCTTACCATTCTTCATAGTGTCTTAAGTCCAACAACAACAACACTGGGCAGGACTGTAAATCCAATCCCCTAACAAAAAGAACTAATCTAACAACAACAACAAAAACATTTTGTTCTAACAACTTAAATTTAACAAATGCTGTACTGTAGTTTAACTTTTAACTCAATAGTTAGTATTTTTTAACAGGATGTTAATAAAAGTTTTTTATTTTCCAGGAGATCATTCCAGGATTGTTCTTAGGACCCTATGCCTCAGCCATGAAATCTAAAGTAAAATGTTTTTTTCTTTTTTAATCTAAATGTTTATGTACTTCTTTTTTTTGTGTGATATTTTGTAATTAAGCATTTTTTTCCTTCACATTTGTTTTTCATGCTATAATAAGTGGCTGTATATATAAACTAGTGCAGTTGCTGTTAACAGGAACATAAAGTAAATGATCTTTAATGGAAGTAAAAAAAATTATGAAGGTAAGCTAAAAAGAAACTGAATTCTATTCTAATTGATAACCAAACTAATATTAACTTTTTTGTTTCATCTTCAAAGCTTGAAGACTTACTGAAGGCAGGTATCACTCATATCCTCTGTATCAGGCATTCCGTAGAAGCAAAGTTTATCAGGCCAAATTTTCCTCAACATTTCCAGTATGGTCATTGTTTTAACCTATCCTTTCTTTAAACTAAAAATATTTTTTTTATAAATGACTGAAAAAGATTATCCTTTAAGAAGGTAGATTTGCATTTACATAATGTCCTCTGGTTACTTGTTTCAGATATCTTGTCCTTGAAGTGGCTGACTGCCCCACAGAAAATATTATCAAGCATTTTAAACAGGTAAATATCACTTTTTTGCTTGCTGTGAGTTGAAAATAATAATTTAGTAATTTTTAGTAACTTTTATTACCTTTGAAGTCATTGGGTGGCTGTCTGGTTGTGTTAGATGCTCTCTAGACTTCTCAATGGTCCAAGGTTTCAACCCTGCTCACCACCAAGTCTTCAATTCTGGACAAACATCAGAAACATGTAAAACAAAAACAAATACTTGTAGTTTGAAATAAGTTTTTTTTTGGGGACAGGTATTGGTAGTTGTTTGTGATTCATCTCCATTTCTTCTTCTTTGCCATTGTCCTAAGAGTGGAGTCTAAGACTCCTAGAATTCTTAGCTTATGGAAGCTTGCCCCCATCTGCCTGTCTGAACAAACTTCTGTCTGGGAAAGATCCAAAAAGATGTAAATTATTTCATCCCTATTACTGATGTCTTGGATCAGAAGTGGGGCCAAAGGTTGAGCATATTGAGTAAACTCCCCCCCCCTTTTTTTCTTTCCCTTTACCTATTTAGCTCTGCAGATGTTTGCTATATATAAATGGCCCTTTGATAAACCAGTGTATAAACCCCAAGGATTTTGTTTTCCTTATTTGTCTCCTCTAAAAACCACTACCAACTGAGCACATCATTAAAAAAAATTTTTCGAATGTAATTAAAAACTTGTTTAAAAAAAACAAACTTGATGGAAATTGTTTTTTCTGAAAAAAAAAGTTTTGATCATTTCTTTGGTAGGAGAAAACTTAGTATTTAATCCTTTTTTTTTAAAAATAAAAACAACAAACTGTTGTATATTTTAATCCACAATGTTTTTATTAGTCTCACTCTAATAAAATATATATATATTTTTTTTACCTTAACCTATCCCTTAGTCTGTTGAATCCTTAAGGCACCATGCAAGATTCGTCTACCCCCTTTCTCGATTCCTCTCAGTCTCTGCGGCCTTGTAGTGCATGCTGGCAACATCTTTTTGGTGGAAAGTGGATAGGTGAATAGTTGGCGGCAAAACTGGTCCCCATTGGGTTACATTAGGAGACTAGGCATTCATTGAAATGGTATCCAAGTCTCGGAGTTGGGAATTCAAAAGAGACGCTGTTGTCCAGTCAAGACAACTTACCAGTCTTGCCAAAGCACATACCACGCAAACAGGCAGCCATCCAGGCTGCGATGATGTTTGTATTAAATATTCAATAAATTAAATATCATTGTTTCTGTATTATATTTTAATATTCCTTCATAGGTGTATATATAAAGTACTATAAATTCTAGAATGTTTTTTGTTTAGTCCTGACAAAAGTTTTCTTATTATTGTAGCTTTTATATAGAGCTACTTTCATGCTTATAGCATGCTCAGAGCGCTTTGGTCCAATCTCATTTGTGGACCAGTGGGGGGAAGGGGGTATCTAGGAGTTGATTTTCCGTGCTGCCTTTAGGTGCTCAGTAAACATTGGCACGACATGGCCTAAATTGTGCCGATGTGCCTAAAACTCAAAAGCTCAAACTTGTGCTCAGTAAACACAACTCTGCCTGGGTTGGGTGTCGAAACTCGAGTTCCCTTCTAGGTAGCCAAACAAAGCCAAGTTCAAGTGTACTTAGCCTCTTGACCACACTTCCCACACACGCTTCTTATTGTTTCTATTTTTTTTTTCCTAGACAAAAGAATTTATTGATGATTGTCTGGACAATGGAGGAAGAGTTTTGGTTCATGGCAATGGAGGACTTTCACGAAGGTAAGTCTTAAGTTAATAGCTGTACAATTTCTCATATAACAAAAGATTATTTACAGATGTCTGCACATTAAAAAAAAATAAAATAACCACATGACAAAAAACTGTCACACAGAAGAGAATTAGACGACTTAGGAAATTAGAATCCCATTGAAAGATTTTTTTTTATCCATTACAAACACTGTTAAAAGTAATAAAGGAAAAATAGAAGCACTAAAAAAAGGTGCTAGATGAGGGCAGTTTACATGTGAATAATGTAAAGCAATGTACAGGGTCATGTATAGCTGACTTCCAGGGACTGCTAACAAAGAATAAATGGCACATGAACATGAGGGACTGCTAACAAAGTATAAATGACACATGAACATGAGGGACTGCTAAAAAAGTATAAGTGACACATGACTTCCTGGGATGCTAACAAATTATAAATGACACGCGAAGCATGTAAGACATAATTATCTTCTTTTTTGAAGATGTAATTTCTTAGAATTTGTGTGTAAATAATTTTCTTCCTTGTTTTGTGACCTATCACTTGTGTTGTTACAGTGCTGCTATTGTCATTGCTTATGTGATGGTGAAAGGCACACAGACTTACAGGTATGTATTAGCTTTGTATGGTACTTTAGTTGAAACAGTAGTGTTTCAAAGCATGAACTGATCACAAAACCATGCATATTGCTGGCTTTACAGGAAGAACTAAAAGTGAGCTTATTTACAAAAAAAAAAAAGATTAGGGTTATGAGGACTTTAAAAAACTAAAAATAAAAACGGTAAGAAAGTCTAGCCTAAACATACTAGCCTTATGTATAAATGTATATATAATCAGTGGCGTAGCATCCATGGCGCGAAGGAGTTCAATGAACCCGGGCCCACGACCATTTAGGGCCCACACCCTATGGTGAAACAACTAATGTCTATGCAACATAAGCTCTAGCTTAGGGTCTCCTTCAAATACTTAGTTGTTACATACGATATCTGGGCTTATATGGGGCCCCATATCTCAAATAGCTTATGGCCTTTTTCAACTTTACTGTAAATACGCCACTACATGGCGCGTTAGGGTTCCATATTGTCTGGTGCTATGACTAATGACCAATTGTGGCCTTCCCTACACTGCAATTTTGTAAAAAATAAATGGTTCAAAAATTAAAAAGTTTAATTTGCTAAACAGTACTTAAACAAAGTATTCAATGGTTCTGTCAGCTGTGTTATTGACACTTGCATACCGGTACATACAAATTACTAGATTTCTTTGTCACACAAAATATGTATCATATTGGGGGGGGGGGAAGGGGCCCATCAACATATTCTTGAACCCGGGCCCACGGGGAACTTGCTACGCCACTGTATATAATATGTGTATGTCTGTTAATGATAACTTTATTTAATCTTTTTTTCAGAGAAGCATATACCTATGTACGTAACAGAAGATTCTGTATAAGTTTAAATGAAGGATTTATACAGCAGCTTCTTGTAAGTTTTTGACACAACTTTTTTCCTACTGTTATCACTCTGTTATGTATTTCTGTTATATTCAGGGCTTGGACTAAATTGCCAATAGCTTTGCATTACTCTACTTTTTTTTTTTTTTTTTTTACAATCTTAAACTAGGTTAAAAAATGAGTTCATTGGTATGATAGTCTAGGTTTAAGTGTTGGGATGTAATACTGTTGATGTTGTGTGCTTACTATTTGTATGCTTGGGGTCACTTACAGACACAATAAGCTGGTCTATACATCTATATCATCTTTATTTTGTTTCAGTTGATCCTGTACTCTATTAGTGTGTAAGAATGTAAGAAGAACTATTTATATCAGAAGCAGACTAGTGTTGTAATTCACCTGAGTGTGTATGAGTTTGTGACAATTATAAAAAGTAAAAAAAAACAAAAAAACAACAAAATTTGTTAAATTTCTTTCAAAGAAAGATATAGTTAAATAAATAAGTTATTTATTAAACATTTTTTTATTTGGTTCTTGGCCAGACAAACAAAATAGCTAAAATTTATAAGAAAATTAAAAAAAAAAAAAAATTTTTTGCTAGAGTATGCTAAGTCCGCTGTGGCTCAATCTCTTGTTTTGGATGTGCATGGGAAGGAGTATCTGGCAGAAGTTGTCCATGCTGCCTTGAAGTGCTCAGCAAATACAACTAGCTTGAGTGAAAGATTACATCAAGATTTGATATTGTGCCCTCTTGTAAGGTACCCAAGGGTTTAGATCCCTCAGCCACTCTTCCTTATAAATGTAAAACAGACTATTTAGCTCTCCACTCTTAGAAACAAGGAAAATATAATGGACAAAGAGCTTTCTCTTTCCAATAAGCATTTTTGTATCATCAAGTTTTGTGACAAGAGTGGAACTACAATTAACTCAATTTTACAAATTACATTTAAATTAAATTTGTTTGTTTTTTCCTGTGCTAGCAGATTGTCTATTTTGATTTTCATATTATTAGAGATCTCGATGTTAATTTTTTTTATTTGAAGAGCTATCTTTTGTTTTTCCTTTTAGGAATATGAGCATATCTACAGAGCAGAAGTGCTTTTTTCTTGTCAACCATCAGTACCATCAGGTCAGTGAATTTACATTCATAAACTGTAGATCAAATAGTTCTTACAGATCATACACATCATCTTTGTGTAGTTTGAAAAATAAAGCTAAGCTGTAAATAAAACCAGTCCACATAAGAACCGTGGGGACCAACGTGCTGTCGGCTCTCTTCATCATCACTTTATGAAAGCAATTTCGCTGTGGTAGCAACCTATAACATTCAGATTCATAGCAATCAGTGAAACTATCCGGTGCACCCCTAGTATCTAGACTCTAGAACTAGATCGAAATACATGTAGGCCTACAAGCAAATGTTTTTGTTATTGAAAAAAGGATTTAGGTCGATTAACTATTTTGATAGCTCCATTCATACTATTTTCTTATAACATTATTATTTTGTTTAATTTTTTCCAAAACACTCTAACTATATCGATAGTGATACGCAAATTACGACCTGCGTGTTCCGGGTAATATTTGGCTAGTATATAATCTATTGTGATATCCAATGCCTATATTGTTGTAAGGGAAAGGTAACCCCTAATGTACTGTTGCAGAAAAAAAAGCATATTATTAATGTAACTTGAAATCCATTCTCACCATATCTAGGTTTTACAAAGCTATTTTAATTTTCTTTAGGAAAAAGGAAAAGATTGGATTTAGAAATGGATTCGGAGCAAACTTTTCCCAAATGAGGTCAAAGTTCAAGGACAGTCAGCGTCATTGACATATGTTGTTCAGACAGGAACAACTTTCCAACTTTCTGGACAGAAACCTAATTATCGTGTTTGTTGGTAACTCAGAGATAGCAATGTTGTTTGTACCAAAATGTTGGTCTTGTGTTTTCCCTCAAAGACCAAGTTAACTTGGAGGAGAGCTCAGACATAACTGACATTTATTTATTGTTTAGGTTATTAGAACATCAGTTCTCCTATTATCAGAATACCCAGTGTACAAAAAAATGCAGAAGTGTTGCTTAGCTATGTATTATAGATATTTTTCTTAACACCGCAGATTCTACTTTCTAAGCTCTAATTCTTGTAGCACAAATTTATTTTTATTGTTTAGTTGGAACATTGAGTTTGTAATACAGGAGAAAAATATGCAGGTCGCAACTGTGTTTGCATAGTCATGTGAAACACTGCACTCATCCTTCGTCTTTGGAATTCAAGATATTGGTATTACTATTATTATTATTATATTTTAATTTGTTTAATTTTATGTTTTCAAAATCTCTGCCTATCTTCCTCTTCTCAGTTATCTGTGGTTGAAGTTTCATTACATCACCCTTACATTTCTCTATGTCCTCCTTTTCTTTTTTATTGCTTAAAGAATCTGAATGTTAACTAGAAATAAAAAAATCCAATTATTTAAAGTGCAGATAACTGTGATGAACTTTTGTATAGGAGAATGTCCCCTGACCACAAACTGGTGCAACAGAGACATTCTTGTCTCTTTTTTTATAGCCACGTTTTTTTTCCCTTTGATTTTTTTTTAATGTTATGAAAATATAAATATGGGATGTTGCAAAACCACTGCTAAGTTGATATTCTCGTGTTTTTGATTGAGGAGTGCGCAGTTTCCATTACATACACTACTGGTTTTGGGTTCACTGTTCTTGAATGCAACATTTGTTTTGGTTAGGACTGGCTCCAAGATTTGAGCCAAATCCTCACACAAGTGATAGCTTGATTAAGTGATGTCCTCCTCCTCAGGTCGAATGTTTATACCTTTGACAACATGCTGTATTGATAATCTAGAATATTTCATTGACCCTGTTTCATGTGATGTGGAAATGACATATACATATATTCTGTACTAAGTATTTGTAATCATTTAGTTGGACATACTTTTTAAATTTCATGTGATTTTTTTTTTTTTTTGATATGGTTTCCTCTCTTGGGTCTACATTTAAAATTTGATTCATTTATTTTCTTTTTTTTGTCCCAGAGTTTAAAACTGTATTTACCTTTTTTTTTACATTAGTTTTATTTCCTTGTTCAGATGTTTATTAAACTTGCTAAAATTTTGTTGTTGAAATTTTTTGTTGATGCATTCCTTCGGTTTGAATGTATTTGATTACCTCCCTGTGGTGTTCATATTTTTGTTCAAAACTTGAACTCAGGTAATGTTTGTGTGTACCTGTACTTTAAAAGTTCATTTAGGTCAAGATTAGGCTTCAGAGTGTCTTCCTACCCACAGACTATTAGTCTGCATGCTGCACGTGTGGGGCGTTGAAAATATTTTTTGTCAAATAAATTCAAACAACTTTTTTGTTGATATGTTTCTTGGAGGCAGCACATAAAATGTAACTATTGACATTAGTGCTAGCACTTGAGAGTGGTTAGACTGCTTTCACATAATCATGGGCAGATTAGTCCCTTGTTAGAGTGCATTTAATAAACTCATGGGCAGATTAGTCCCTCGTAAGAGTGCAATCAGTAAAATCATGGGCAGAGAAGTTTAAGTGCATTCTTTAAAATCATGGGCAAATGAGTTATGGTTGTCTGACTTTATCTCTGTAAGATCATGGACAACTGACTTGAAATGAGTTACGGTTGTCTGACTTAATCTTATTTCAAAATAAGGAAGAATAAACTTTGAACTCCCTTTATTGTCGTGTGTAGTTTTTGTTCAAGTAGGATGTTTTGATACTATTTCTAGTTTCTGTGATAGGTAAGGAATAACTTGGTGCTCTGCATGAAAAGTATTGAAACTACATCATAGAACTGTAGGGATTTTAATGAACTGTCAGAAGTTAGCTAGATGGATAACATTACTCTGCACTCTATGAATCTCTGGTACAACTCATGACATTATGTGGTACTGCCACCTTGAACCAAAGGTGGTGTAAGACATTCGCTTTGTTCTTTTATTAGAGTGGAAATCAAGCAATAAACTAAAGTGCTGTTTCTAGTAATTATCGGTATTAATAACAAGTTCCTGGCAACTACTAAAATAGCTGCTTAAAAAAAAACAAATTGCAAGCAAAATAAAATGTTGATATAGCTAAAAGTAAGTACTATTTACTATTCACAAATCTTTTGTTTTTCTTTGTCACATCTAGATAGTTACATTTTTGTACATCTGTTTAAATTTGATAAAAATTTAGGTAATTTTATGATAGTTAATATTTAGTGATGGTATCATTGTTCTAAATTATGTTTTCTCTATCCTCATATGAATGATGTTTTTTTTTCTAGTTGCCTCTAATTTTTATTTTTAAATCCATTTCACCAACTTCTAAAATTATATCTTTTTATGTTTTAATACCAAAGACTAGAATATTTCATATATTGGCTGGTTGTAAATGTGTTCAGTTAACAATGTGTTGGTGTCATTAAATTATCAGACCTAAGAAACACAGGTAGTTTTTTCTGTTTTTTTTTTTTTTAACTTTGACAAAGTTATATGAACAAATAACATAATTTGACGTGGCTGAGAGGCTAAGTATGCTTGAACTTCGCTACCTATGAAGGAGGCTCAAGGTTCAACACCCGACTTGAGCAGTTTTGTTTTTAAAACAAAAAAGAAAGCAAAGTTCCTCTTTCAGACCTTGTGGTCTATAGGGCAGATGAGGTTAAGGTCTACTGTTTATGTGGCCAGCACAACGACCAACCGCTTTACTTTTCATAACTCAGGTACCCACGGCCAACTGCCTTTACTTTTCACAACTTAAGTCAGGTACCCATTAGCGCTGGGTGAACTCAGAGGCTCCCAAAATTAAAAATACCAGTCTTCACCAGGATCCCGACCCAGGTTTGGAAGCCAAGCGCTTTACCATTCAGCCACCGATGAAAGTAGCGCAATATAAAAGCTATAATTTGATTTTAATACACTCTGGGGAAAAACTAGTTGAAACAAATGAAAACATAGAAACATTATTATTAGGCTGAAATATTCTTTTAATAAATTATTCTTTGAATCACACTATACTAATAAAACTACATTAAAACAGACATCAGCTGACAGCAGGAGACAAGTATTTTCTAGTCAAAGTAGCTATAGCTGATGAGGTAAACCACAGGTACACAGAATAAAGAGACAATCTGGCAAGTTGAATCTTTTGATACAGTTTGATACGAATATAACATCGCCAGCTGTGGCACAAGTTGAGCTCCCAATCAGTCACTGCCTGGGAAGAGAAAATAGAAGCTACAGGATAAGGTCTAGCACTATGAAGTTCATTTGACTAATCTTGCCTCCCATTAAAATGTATCATTACCAGCCTTGCTCCTTGACATAAATGTCTCTAATTGTTACAAGCCCTGTTACTAGCCTGATACCCATAAAACCTGCTTGTCCTATAACATGTATAAATACAATGAACTCGGATGTTCCAACTGACCTTGATACAACATCGTGACATGTTCATAAAAGAAGCCGAGCCAGGATGTGACTTGAGAGACTGCTCAATGCCTCGTAGGACATCATTGGTTTTCAACAGCAATAGCATCTGTCGAGGAATCCTGTTCAGTATGGTGGAAATGTCCATCAAGTACTTGGACACACTTTCTTTGATTTGCATGTTCTGAAACATTTGTCATTATTCCTCTACTCAACAAACTTGATATTTCAAAAAACAAATGGAGGAACTAAGATACAAATCAATAAATGAAACAACAACATAATTGTAGATTGGCCTCAAGGAAATAACTATATTTTTTGGTCAATTTTCTAATGGGTAAATTTAAATAAGAAGTGACCCCACTAAATCTGAACTTTAGATTTTTCTAAAAGGAGATTTCATCACTTACCTAGGTACGTGGAAGACCAGGTTAGACTATTTAGCAGAAAAGGGCACTAAGAACAAATGAAAAAAATTATAAGAGGAGGACTCAAGAGGTCTATTGTTTCAACTACTCCTGGCTTCGCTTTCTATGGCATTACTGAACAAGAAGAGGTAGAATTTATCATCTTCCATGATGGGCAAGATGACTGACAAAAAAAAAATTGTGTGTTCCTCCAAAAAACTTTCTCTTGGGAGACTTGAGGTATAGGTTTTGATTTAGATCCACTTATTTTACATTTTGCTCTCTAGCTAATTAGAAATCCTAGATATATTGATCTAGTGGACTAGAAAAACATACCATATCACCAGGTAAGCACTCACTTATTCCTTACAATAGGACAAATTCATACGAAGTAGTTTTTTCTTCCTTAGTATAACTAGAACTTTGCAAGAGTTGCCTAAATTAGCCAGGAAACCAAATGATTTATCTTAGTTAACTATTTACTAACACAAATACAATAAGGCACAAATTTTGTTTTTGAAGGCGTGTCTGTAATTTATAAGTTCATGGGTACCAGGATAGAAGAAAAAAGGTTTATTAAGTGCCAGTACTGTCTATGGTTCTTTTATGTGGTTTCTTCACTGTACGATAATTACATAAATGGAGGGCTGCCTACTTCAGACTATTCTTAATTATTTTTTAGTGTTAAATCTCCACCCCTGTCATCCTCTGCCATCCTTTTAGGACTCTTGGGCTAGTTTTGAAATAAAATAATGTTAATTTCTAAAGGCATACCTGAAACCAAAGTCATACCGGAAATTAAAGGCATACCTGAAATTAAAGGCATGTCTGAAATTAAAGGCATGTCTGAAATTAAAGGCATGTCTGAAATTAAGGCATGTCTGAAATTAAAGGCATGTCTGAAATTAAAGGCATGTCTGAAACCAAAATCATTTCTTACCTCTTCTGGTGTTAGTTTTTTTTTATCTATGCCCTCAGTAAGAGATTTCCATGACCTTGCCGTCAGCATACATGCAAACAAACCAAACAAATCACCAACATTCAAAGCTGTAGCATGTGTCTTCATGCCTTCCACATCCGCATTGATCATAGCCAACCACATCTTACTGTAGTGCATTCGAAAATCATCAGTCAGTGTCTAAACAAAAAATTATAAAATTGAGACTAATTAAAACACTATTAATAAAACATTTGAAAAAGTTCACCACCATAGCCTACTTAAAAAACTAAAATACTTTCGCATTAATGGTTCATATTACATCAATGGATTCAGGATTTTCCAACAGAAGAGAATAAACTAATAATAAATGGCTCCAAACCAACACCAATAACAGTAAATTCAGGTGTACTCAAAAAACAGTCTTAGGCCCAAATGACCTACCAAATTGCATTAGTTCAGGAATATGAGTCATACTATTTGCAGACAATTGCATAATATATAGAACAATAAAAACAATGCAAGATACTAAAATTTTACAAAAAGAAACGAAAGAATTACAGAAATAGGAATCAAATTGGAACATGTCTTTCCACCCACAGAAATGCCAGTTATTAAGACTAAAAATAAAAATATCTAGGAGTAATAATAATGAAAAGTTATCTTGGAATCCCCATATTGATGAAGTTATTAACTAATCAAGCATAACATTAGGATTTATTAAAAGAAATCAAACAAGAACAAAACTAAAAGGCTATTTAAATTATGAAATTCAGACGTTACTTCAAAAAAGATTTGTTTCTAAGTCAATCTAGTCATGCATGTTAATCAAAGCTCCTTCTATCCTGGTGCTATTAGAGCATGGAATGGGTTGCCTGAGTCAGCTTGGCAAAAAGTCATTGATTAACATGCATGACTAGATTGACACATGAGATGTGTAGGTTGCAATTATCTTCTTTTCTGAAGTAACGGCTGTAATATATAAGACAATATGATTGAAACACCATTATATATATAGTCATGATATTATCCCCTTGATTGTGGGAAGCGTGGTTGAGAGGCTAAGTGCGCTTGAAATTGGCCCCCTAGAAAGGGGCTCGAGGTTCGACACCCGACTTGGGCAGAGTTGTGTTTACCGAGTGCCTAAAGGCAGTACGGAAAACCAACTCCTAGATACCCCCTCCCACCACAAATGAGATTGGAGGCGCTCTGAGTATGCATCAAAGTAGCGCTATATAAAAGCTATAATAATAAAAAGCTATAATAATAATTGAATGATATAATAATAATATAATATAATAATAAGTTGAATGATATAAAAACAACTGTATTGACAAACCTGAGAAACTATTGCATACATTACTTTTACTGACCTGATAAAGTCCATGGTCCAGTAATATTATCTGAGGTCCAGAGTCTGTTGGATGAACTAAAACATTGCCTGGATGTGGATCACAGTGGACATAGCCTTCTACAAATATCATCTGACTGTACAGCTGGCCTAGACGCTCAGTAATCTACATATAGAGCTACACTTGAATCATGAACAACACATTTAAACTACAATTACACTCTGTTTATTCCAATTTGATTACGGTGACACCATTAGTAAAACCACTCAACTTAGAGACACTTCACAACAGAGGTATAAAAAGTAAGTAGCTATAATACATAAAACACTGAGTCATACTTTACAAAAATAAAAACAAAACCTAATGAAATATTCAGAAAGACACAAAGATAGAGGCACATTTCTTGATGGCTGCCTGGTCATGCAATTTGTGGACTCGTTCTGACTTATTGATTGTCCCAGGTTCAAACCCTGCCCGCTCCCATCCCCCACCATCCTGAGGGAGGTTTGGACTTGGAAGTAAATTATCTTCAACTCTGAAGGAACATCCGAAACATGTAAAACCTTTTACAACCAAAAAAACAAAAACATTTTGTTTGTTTCATTCATTTGTTGGTATCAATTTTTATTGTTATATCTTTGTCTATAAAAAAAATTGAGAAAATGTTACCTGATTCACTGAAATGTTGTGCTCTTTCATATACTGGACATTGTCCACTTTCCCCCCTTCACAAAACTCCATGGTCAGGACTCTATCAGATGAAAGATTCCAGTAAATTGCAGGAACCTAGGAAGAATTAGGAAGAAACAGGGCAAGTAGAAGATATTGGTACAATTATCTGGATAGTACAATGCTAAAATAGTGTGTCTAACTTACTAGATGTATCCCAGCAACCTAACCACTTAGTATCGGACAGCTACAATTTACTTTACAGTTTTGCTATTGTGAACATTTGTGTGTTTATGTGCATAAAGAAAATGAAGCATTTTTTGTTTACAAAGCTAAGAATTTTTAAAATTCTCTCTTCCAGAATGTTAAGTGAAAGACAAAATTGAAGTTCCTTTATATTTATCAAGTTATATATAACTAGATATATGAGGCGCAGTGTCTGGGTGGTTAAGTGTTTGGCTTCAGAACCTGGATTGGAATCTTGATGAAGACTGGGATTTTGAGGGAGCCTCTGAGTCCACCCAACTCTAATGGGTACCAGACTTTAGTTGGGAAAGTAAAGTTGGTTGCTTATTGTGCTTAGTGCTAGCCACATTTCACCCTGCTTGTTAAATTTTGGCCATAGAAACAGATGACCTTTACATCATCTGACCCATACATCGCAAGGTCTGAAAGGGAAACTTTACTTTACTATATAACTCTACTATAAGATGTAATTAGAAGAAAGTAAAATGGTTTAAAGAATGTGCTTACATTAAATCAAATATTTGTTTTCCTTTCATTTTTTTTTTCATATTAACATTATTTTAATGAGTTACATGTGCAAGATTATCCATTTTATAAGCTATGCATTTAAACATGTCATAAAAATTACAGGTAAGAAGGAGCACTTGAACAAATTTGTCCCAGCATATGGAATAAGTAATGTGCATTTTACCTTTGTGTCTGAGTATTTTATTAGCTATTAAATAATACCTTTAGTGCTGGAAGCCATTGTTGTGTATGCATTTATCTCTTAACAATGTTATAGCACAAGAAGAAATATGCATATAAATATCTACACATTAGCCATAGTTGTGTTATTTTAGTGTTAAGCTCTATGTGGAAACTTACTTTCAAGAATTTAAATGGACTCAGAATTTTTCCAATCCTCTCACAGTTCATTCCTTCATTTAAAAAGTCAAGCTCTACTGGCAAGTTTTTCTTGGTTTCTTCTGCTAACCAAATATAGTTGAAGTCTGGGAAAACCCAGCCCAAAGCATGAATAAGAAACTAAAACATAATGAAAATATAAAAACAAAATTGTGAAAAGAGACCTAGATCTAAACTATGACTAAACAAAAATTAACAAGCCCTCTTACTGCTAGAAGAAAAAATACTGTCAATGATTCATGCTCACCAAGCCAGTAAGTTATCTAATTACTATCTAGATTGGTATAAAATGTAATTTTTTTAACACGAGACTAAAGCCAATTCTAAGACTATGCTTTTATTAAAAATTCTTTTTAAACATTTAGTTTAAGGACTCTATTCAGATTTACAAACTATAACTATCTAACCTATTATTTTGTTATGCTTACACAAAAACTATCCATCCCATTAAGATTTACGCATGTAAACTATCTATTTCATTCAGGTTTACATACTTGAACTAACTATGCCATACAGGTTTAGATAAAATAAACTAGTTAGCTTGTTGGGTAACCTATCTCTAAATGTTTTCCTACTTCCCTACCCAATACGCCTCTTAGATACTAACTTAACATTTTGAATTCACTAATCTTATGCTAAATAACTTTTTGATGATGAGCTGTAAGCTCTTTTCCAGAATGTACAGGGAAATATAGTGAGCTGTTTTCTTCAGTTGTTCATCAATGACGTACAGAGTGTTGGTTATGTTGGGCTGTAGTGGTAGCATGGTCTGCCTAAGGTGGATTAAGTTGGGGTATTCAAAGAGGATAAGGTTTCATAGGGGCGGGCACATTGTACCCTACTTCAAGTACTTCATACCTCCATAGTCTTAATATCAACATAGGATCGAGCCTTCACTTTTGGATGCTGTATTTTTACAGCCACTACTTGTCCATCAGCCAGCTTGGCCTTGTGAACTTGAGCCAACGAGGCAGCTCCTAACGGTATGGGATCAAATTCAACAAAGATGTCTTCAACCTAAATAATAAATAAACTTAAGTCATCTGTTTGTTCATGCAGACACACATATACACTAATAAACAAATGTTTTTTTTCTCAGGTAGTCTATTAGAACTGATGGTATTACAATTAAAATATGTAATTTCCTTTAGCACCTTATAAGGAATGGAAATATTGGACAATGAAATGATCTAAATAGATACTGCATAGTATGATGAAAAAATAGTGACTCTGTAGTAACACAATGTATCTAACTGATAGAGAATGATTTCATGATTTAAGCCAACAAAAAATTGCAATTGGTCATCGGATCAAAATTAACATCAACTGGTATCAATACCGGTACCTTTAAGTTTGGCAATATGTTTCTTCTTTTCCTTCTTTCTTAAAAGTAAATTTTTAGATACAATATTGTAAAGTTAATTCATTTATGATAAGATCAAATAATCTTAACAAAAGTAAAAAGATTGATAGTAAACTCTAACTTCCATTTATTTTATCAAGGGTGGGATGTGTGAGAGTCAAAAACTGATAGGCTATCAAGAGGGGAGGGGGCTTAAGCTGTCATTGCCGAGTGGCTAAAGGCAGTACAGAAACCGTCTCCTTGATATTGCCATGCAGCCCATAAAAGAGATTAGACCAAATGCACTGAGCATGCAAGCAGGAAAGATGTGCAACAAAATAAAAAGCAAGTCTTCATACATTCCAAACATATTCTTTGAAAATTATGTATTTTTTTAAGCTATAAAAGAATGCCAGAGAACAGAGAATCCAATATTGGTCACTAGCACAAACCAAAAAGGCAGGCGAACCAAAGACCACAAGTACAGTGGCTTGATGATGTAGAGGCAGACCTTAATCTTTTTTTTCTACAAAGTTTACAGAAAAACAATGTCAAGCAATAACAATTAAAAAAAAAAGCTTTGTCAAGATAAAAAAAAAAGTTTTAGTTACCTTTCTGCCCAAGTCTTCCTCAATGACTTGTTTTAACAAAGTCAAATCTGACTGTGGTGCTTGGTTATGTAGAACTTTCATTGTCTGAACATATTCTTCTGGGAGAAGATAGTCTAATGACCCCAAGTGCTGACCAACTTTAATAAACACACCTCCATTTTTACAACACATATTTCTTAGACGCAGAGAAGACTTTAAATGGACCTGAACATAGCATACATTTATCAGAGGTAATAAAATATCCACAGTATCATTTGCACTTTTTATAAACAACATATTAACATTAAAAAATACTTTTACAGATTATAGGTTGCATAGTTAATCTTAAGTTTTGGCAGAGGGTCACAAGTTAAGTTATATAAGAGAAGTTAAGTTATATAATGCAGCAGTAACATCAATTGAAGTAAGGTCTATATGAACAAATTTACTTGGGAAAAAAAAATTGTAAAGAAAAAAAATTTTTTCTGACTTCGATAAAAGTTTATTAGTTTCCACAGACTTAAAGAAAATATTTTCATTTTGCGCTTCCTCTAGTTAAAAAAAAGATGACATCTTACTACTGAAACAAAACATTTTTTCATTATGTGAGCCTTGACTGAGTTTAATGCTCTTTATTGTTAAAAACTGATAACTTGATTTGCTCCAATCCAAAAAAATTTGTTCTTAAACTGTTATCTTAAAGTAAATAACTGTTCTTCAAACTAATCTTACATTTTGACAAACAAAAAATGAAATACATTTTTAGATGACTAACCCGGTGAAGAGCCTGACTATACTCTGGATGTGACTTGTCATATTTGGAGAACAAGAGTTTGTAGTCTACAGCTATACACAAAGCCTACAAACAAACAAGAGTTTATAGTCTACAGCTATACACAAAGCCTACAAACAAACAAGAGTTTATAGTCTACAGCTATACACAAAGCCTACAAACAAACAAGAGTTTATAGTCTACAGCTATACAAACTAATCATATTAACTCTTTCTCTTCTAACTGACGATACCAACGTTGATTCCACTGGAATGTGATAAATAATTATGGAGAGAAAGAGTTAAACCAATTAAAACAGAAACAAATATGCCAATGCATTGCATAATCTAAAGGCTGCAAGCCTTAGACCATTGAGACAACAGGCCAGAGCACATACAGGCAGCCAAAAAGGTGAAAACATATTAGAAACATACTATCTTGATAGAAATATTTAAGAAACAATGAACACATCAGAAACATACCATCTCACATATTATATATGTTTAAAGTACAGACATAGAATGTGGATATACTTACTGCTAGAGCCGCTCGACCAAATCTAACCACACCAAAGGAAGTAAGGTCAAGGTCATTATCACATGTTAAATAGAATGTTCCTCCTGAGACAACTGATCCGAGCAGACCCAGTTTGATTAGTTTTTTTAACCGCAGCATAGAATTCTGGGGCAAAAAATACAAATAGTTAATAACACATGACATGGTGTTTTCAGAATTAATAAAATATGCAAATAGCAAATACTTGTTTTTCTACAAATTTGTTTTTTGTCTTATACTTCAGAATTAGTCTTAAAGGATAACAATACCAAATATATATATATGTATATGTACTTAATACATTCGCATAAATTGTCTAAAGCAAATTTAAAAAAAAATAAATTTTCAGACGATTTTGATCCCACTTTTTGTTATTTTTTTGCCATAACGATGCTGCCATTTTGTCCACACCTCTCTGGGTCACTCCGACATTTCTGTAAGCTCAAGACCCAATAGTTTGTTTATTTCCTAAAATATTTACATTTTCAACAAATAAAGTTCATAAATATAAATGAAATCAGCTTTGTGACCTAGAAATTTACTACTTATACCAGATCTACTATTAATTTCTTATTTAATAAATAGATCTTTCATCTATGAAACTCAATTCCAACTTTTTAACTTTTGAACTGGGGAAGTGTCTCACCGACTTAGCCAGCGACAAGCTTTCCTCTCTTTTGTTCCATGTCAACCAATGTTGTGTCAAAACCCCACAAAAAAAAAAATCATAACTTTCTAACTGTTACACATAGTCATAATTTATATACCATTGGAAAGTTCTGTTAAAGTATTATAACGATTAACTGATGAAAAATTGTTTTCTCAAAGATAATTTTTTTTTTCACATCCCTAAACTTTCATCTAGACCTGGGGTGGGCAACTATTTCAAACCGAGGGCCGCATTAATAAAATTTGGGGACTAGGCAGCCCCTGATCTAGACCCCTTGGAGGTCTTTGTAGACCCTTAGGAGTCTATAGTATATTGATCACTAAGCTAGATCTATGTCTATCATAGGCGTAGCCAGGTGGTTGTTTTGGGGGTTCAACCCCCCCCCCCGAGGGGAACAGGGGGGATTGGAATTTAGTGATTGATTTTTACTTTGATTTTCTATATTTAATGTGAGATTTTAATACTAAACCACTACTTGCCAAAGCACAGCCAAGGGGGTTCTGAGTTTAAAACCCCCTACCAGAGGGCTAAGCAAACTACAGTCACCAGAGATTTTTCAGTTTAAAACCCCCCAACAAATGATTTTGACATAAAACTTCCCTTTTTGATATAAAATCTAAAGCAAACTACAGTCACCTAATTCCAAGAGCATAGCCAAGAGAGGTTACACATTTCTTCCAGTGGCTGGGCTCCATTATAAAGTGCAGTGACTAGTCACCTGCTGAAATTTAAAAACACTAAATGTGGCTCAACAAAGACAGATTTTAGGAGTCAGTTACAGAGATCGAACTGGGAGTCGACCCCTTAGTAAAGTTGTGAAAGAGCGTCGCATGAGTTTTGCGGGACATGTTCTCCAACAAAATGAATTACGCATAATAAGAGTTGCGATGACATCTAGTACAACTTGGCGCCACACTTTCATGGAGTCCTTAGAGCAGGTGGGAAGAGGCTTCAGACATTGACAGTGACAGATTTTTGTGGAAACAGCTTGCATCCAATTGCACCGAACGGCGTGGGAGGGTCTAAGTCAGTAAGAAAAGCACATTAGGTTTTTGAAATAAAAATTTTAATAGCTGGATAATGCACTGTAGATACCTCAATATATGTATTCTGCTGGCTTTCAATACCAGAAATAGTGATTGGCGGCGGCGCTCCCCCAGACCCTCTTGCCGGCAAGGGCAGGGAGTCTACATTTTTTCCAATAACTCCAGGAAGAACATATCCTAGGGCACAATAAAAGTCTTCCGAAAGAATGGGTCAGAATGTAATTTAATAAAGATTAATTATGTACACACATATACATACATTTTCTTTTCGCTGGGAGGGGAGAAAAAATCCCCCCCCCCCCCCCCAAAAAAAAAATCCTGGCTACACCCATGATGCCTATGGTCTATCTTTTTCATACTCTATAAACAAAGAATTCACACTACTACACTACACAGAGTTGACACAGTCACAGGCCACAGTAAGTAAAATTAAGAGTCTAGTAATAATAATCTAAGAAAATGAGACAAGAGTCAATTCGGTCAACAGTGAACAAGACAGTGTCAGTGAATGTAGATTTACATCTACTACTAGACTGCTAGTCTACTTACTACACTACTAGTTTAGTAGTTATACAGAGGTCAGAATAACTGAGAGTATAGTAATAGTATACTAATATACACTTAAAAATTGACTTAAAGACCAACCGAAGAGGTTTTTTTCAAAATTAAGATAGCGATTGATTTGGATAGTACATAGCATTAAAGCTAGTTCCTAAAAATTTGAGATTTTAGAAAAGCGTATTTATATTAGAGAAAGTAATAAGAAAGTGTAAAAAATAACGAGATTTGAAAATTTGACGATCAGCTTACTTAGGGACAGGAAAAAATATAAATAAAAATAGACATGTCTGGAAACGTTATTAATAGTAATTAATGTTTTAGTCCCTTTGTTTTCAGAAATAAAAGGAATAGTTCATATATTTTTTTTTGTCTATAACCTTTATTTAATAATAATTAAAAAAAACACTTCAGTCACTCCAGTTGGTGTTTAATGATAATGATTAATGACTTTGGCTTAATTAGTTAATAAGTTTATAGTTAATAATCATAATATAATATAATGACAATAATGAATATTATAATGAAATGATAATGTGAATGTGTAATGAATAATCATCATCAAGGCAGCCGCAAATGCAATACTGATGAATACTTTACAAAACTTTACTCTGTTTTAGGCAGGACAAAGTCCCAAAACATGAAATGGAGGTAGGTAATTCTACATTGACTCTGAGGACATAGATCTAGATCTAGTCATAGAAGAAGATTCTAATTCTAGACTACAATACTACATCTATTAGTCTATAAATCTGTAAAGTTAGTATAGTCTACTAGACTAGTACTGTAATTAGGGGGCATTTCTTTTACATAACTAGACTTTACTAGATAGATCATGACTAGATTAGCTCTATAATATGGAGAGTTCTATGGTATGGGAAACAACTCTGATATTTTTATTCATAGATTAATCATATGAGATTAATGATTAATTAATGAAATTAATTTGTCAAAAAAAAAATTAAAAAATGTTAGAAAAGCAATGGACCTTTTTTTTTTACCTCGACTTAGAATATTATTGTTATAATAACAGTCGAAAACCATGTCCGCTTAGTATAGCTTTAATACACGGAATAACTACACAACACACATTTCGTGAACCAGTAGCGTAACAAGGTATGCCTACATGTGGGCCCGGGTTCAAGTATATCTTGGTGGGCCCCTATCCCTCACCCCTTCAATAAGACAAACTTAGTGTGCGACATAAAAAAATTAAATGTCTGGTAGATGACTTACCGATTTACAACTCAGGTATCGGTCTATTTACCAAAAAAAAAAAAAAACTTTCAATGCAAACATTGTACCTTTTTAAATTCTATTTTTCAATCGGCTTATACAAACAAGTAATTAATATTGTAATAACTTCAGGGAAGGCAACTCAACGAGGCATAGATGTTTATTTACATGACATCACAGATACACAAAACAACATCTTCATTTAGCACTGTCTCTTCATCTTGACTCTCAACGTGGGCGGAAATCGTTATTCTCACAATGTCAACTTCCTGTTCTAGTCCGTTCACTAGAGGTGCGCATTTGTGCACTAGCCTGAATGGCGGTGCGCATTACAGAGTCATAACATTGCCCCCGTCTTAGCACTTTTCGTCCCGAAAAGAAACACTGCAGCTGAAGTTTGACAGTTCAGGTGGAGGTCGATCAGTGAAAGCCACAGGCGGCAGGTAGGGTGTTCCCCACAAAGCCATCCGCATTGTTCTCCTCCAGTGCCGCTTTCTCTTTCTCCAGTTGACCAGGCTGTTGTTGAGACGATGATGTGGCCGTTTGACACACAGAGAGATAGTGTCGAGCACTGTTTTCGTCAGCACTGTCGTTGATCGGACACGGTCTTTCAGCAGACCCTTCCGACAGACGCTTTTCATGGAAGCTGCAGGTTCACATGCAACCACGTTGCAAACAAAGTCCGATAAGCCGCATTCATCCTCAGCTAACAGTCTCACGTCCATGAGATAGGTCAGGTCTCTTCAGGTTCAAGTGGAAGATGTCTTCCTATTGACAGCTCAGATTTAGAGTGGGTTGATTGACATTCATCTATGTCAATGTTCATGATGATGGCAGAAGTACACATGCCGTGTAGATGGTTTTCTTGGCATCCACATTCCCTGTATGATGCGCCGCGCGTACAGTTCATGCTAAGCCTCTGGATACAATTGTCAAGCCTCGAATTTCCCTCATGGGCACCGGCAGATAGGCAGAGGTCTTTAAGGTCCATAGCAGCAGGCTTGGACGCAGACCCAACGTTGTCTTGGTCTGTCCGGCTCATTGAGGTACCCGTTGCAGTTAAATCAGGAACAAATGTTTCAGGCACATAACATACTTCAGCTCCTTCATTCATCTCTTTCCTTCCGATTCGGTATATCCCATTGAAATCGTTGTCAGGTTCCTCGCCTTGAAAGTCAACCCCGTCAGACTTGCTCACAACACAGTCACAGACAGCGCTCCAATCCCCAGCGCCTCCCTCACCACTGTTTGTGCAGCCACAGTCCTGATGAAGTAATTGCCCTTTCACTAACGAGTTTATTCCTTCATTAACTTGCGTCACCCCTCTATCAAATTGGTCTGTTTGTCTTTCCACTTCCAATACACTTTCATCTACGTTCAACATTATGTCCCTGCTCATGTTCTCCATCATGGTCCTTATCGAGCTCAATTGTTCCTTAAATTGTTCCTTAAATGCATCCCCACACTCCGTAAGCCTTTCCTTGCTACCGAAGGGTTTTAAATCTCGGTCCCGAAGCTCTTGTCTCAGCTGTTTAATTGAAAGCTGATGTAATAGCTTCGAATATGTCATTGTAATCAAAGCCTACCTCCTCTCGTTGAGTTGCCTATAATCCTCACTTCTGACACCAATGTAATAACTTAAGGGAAGGCAACTCAACGAGACATAGATGTTTATTTACATGACTGTCTCTTCATCTTGGCTCTCAACGTGGGCGGAAATCGTTATTCTCACAATGTCAACTTCCTGTTCTAGTCCGTTCACTAGAGGTGCGCATTTGTGCACTAGCCTGAATGGCGGTGCGCATTACAGAGTCATAACAATATTTTCCAATGTTTCATGTGGGCCCAAACAGGACACGAAGGATGGGCTCATGTGCAATGAACCCCTTCGCGCCATGGATGCTACGCCACTGTCGTGAACAGACGAGTTACAAGCACATGTGAACGACCACCGATACAGCAAATACTTTTCATAACAATGCTGTTCAAAGTATTTCTGAACATTTATTTATTAAACCGTCTGGTCGTGTTGAGGCACAGGGTCTGTCCTTGTACGGGGAAAAGGCGACCCTACAACTCACTGCACGCTTCCTCTTCCGTGCTCAGAGGGAGTAATCTCAGCACGGTTTATTTCAAATGGGGTATCTGATTCGGTCGTGTTGTTTAAGCGCTGGACTGTCATCTGGACTTATCGATGGTCCCAGTCTCAAACATGCCCGCTCCGATAATTAGCTGTTTAAAAGAGGTATTTGACTGTTTGAATTTAATTTTTTTCTTGTATTTAAAACCCTAGATCTATTTTAAAATAATTTCTTATACGTTCGAGCGGATTAAATTTAAACGAGTCTAAACGCTAATTTGATTGGGGGGGAAAGGGTTATCATTTAACATGCACCACATAGAAACTATACTGACACTCAACATCTACACGTGCTTGACGTACACTAACAGGTATCCGGTTTCAGACACTGCATGCTTGCAAGACAAACAGACACATAAACATCACTAGGGAAAAAACAGACAGCGCACCATTTAGCTCCCTTTTCACACTAGACACAGACTGGACAAAACTTAACTATCAAAACACTACCCAAACAGGACTCACTTTAATCTCACAAAAAAAAAAAAAAGGCTAGACTCATTTCATACTCACTAGAATCACAAAACTTCACCCATAATACCCAAGAAATAACAAATTACTAAAAAAAAAAAAAAAGGCTAGACTCATTTCATACTCGCTAAAACCACAAAACTTCACCCATAATACCCAAGAAATAACAAATTACTCACAAAAAAATTATGTACAATTTCACATCGAAACACTAGGCTCATTGTTTTTTTTTCTAGGTCCCTAATACTTTTCAATACGAGCACGCACTCCAGTACACTTTCAAGTTCTTCTGGCTTATCTAAAGGTCTGATCCAATTATTGATCTCATTGTATTTTACCTCTGTAGACTTTTTACTAACCAGCAAATAATATTCCTTAGAATACTTTACATTATTACTAAACAAAAATTGTAACTAATAAATTTAATTCTGTTCAAAATAAAAACAAATAAGAAACCCAAAATAATTGAAAGTATTTATCTCCGTAATTATTTTCCACGTTCTGACAGAATTGTACATTTTGTTTTTTAGATTTGTACACTCTACCCTCATAGGAATCAACTTCATTAACATCTTTGTCATCAGAAAACGTTACTTTTGGAATAGAATTTTAGGACAATGCATGCTCTTTTTATATATATATAAAAAAACAACAGACAGCGCACCATTTAGCTCCCTTTTCACAGTAGACACAGACTGGACAATAGAATCTTAGCACTCGACAGACACTAGACAATAGAATCATGGCACTAGACAGACACTAGACAATATAGTCACAGCACTAGACAGACACTGGACAATAGACTTACTTCATGCTTGCTAGAAACATCACATTAGGCATAGACT
Organism: Biomphalaria straminea; assembly: GCA_021533235.1. Classification (NCBI taxonomy): domain Eukaryota; kingdom Metazoa; phylum Mollusca; class Gastropoda; family Planorbidae; genus Biomphalaria; species Biomphalaria straminea. The sequence continues at coordinate 622,919 of JADKLZ010000104.1, forward strand.
GGACAATAGACTCGCCAGAATCATTACATTAGACACAAACTTGACAGACTCGCTAGAATCATTACATTAGACACAAGCTTGACAGACTCGCTAGAATCATTAC
>JADKLZ010000104.1:623031-633618 GCA_021533235.1 Biomphalaria straminea
AATCATTACATTAGACACAAGCTTGACAGACTCGCTAGAATCATTACTAAACAAAAGATAGCATTTCATAGCTATTCTCTCCAAACAGAAAAACTAAAGACTGCAGTGTTTGCAGTCACAGAAAAACAACTGCATCAGTTTAATGACACAGTGAAGCAACTATCTTGAACTAAAAACAAACTCAGCTAAATCCTCTCTGTCTTCATGTTTACAATCCTTAAGTGGGAAGAATATTTTAATTTATTTTAGATAGTAACTTTTATCAGCATTGCTAAGGTTTTTGTGGATTATGTCCCTTGTATTTATTAATTTTAAAAAAAAAATTTTGTGCATTTTCAGAGATTGTCTTTTTGTATGGGGGAAATGAGTTTTTGTGTGGGTGTTTTAAAGATGGCATAATCATCTTGTTTATTTGGCCAAAATATTGATTAAACATGTTTAGCAACTGTCATACAAGTTTTGTCTTGGTCTCTGAGATGTCACTGTATGTTGTACTGGGGATGCCTCACTTTCTAGAGTACTTGTGATCTCATAATAATACAATAAAATCAACAACACTTTCAACATGCAAGTTGTTACCAGTCATTGACTTCATGACTTGTGGCAAGTGACTTGCGCTGGAATTTGGATTATAGTGAGGAGGATTCGCGCAACACGTCGACCTCACTCTCTCGCCCTATAGCTCATCCTTTTCCGGAAGCAAGATTTGGTCAAGACGTCCGAGTACAAGTTTGGGTGCAGTGGATGACCAGAGACTTCCTGCGTGTCTTGTCCTGCTCTTAAGTGCTCCACAGCACTGTGCTGGTATATGCCTTTCTGTCCGATTTGCCGAGTTTTTCACGTTTCGCACAGGCCGCCAAGTAACTTGTGGCACCACACTGCTGGTAGACAACTAAACCATTTAGCATTAAATTAAAAATTTTAAATAACTTAAACTTCCTTTTGTAAAAAAAAAAAAAAAAAAAGAAACAACAAAGGTCAAAGTTCACTTCAATACTTTTTATTCTAACCATCTCACAGCAACATTCACACACACACACAGAGTGAGTGTGTGCCAACTACAAAGCAGAAAGAAAAAAAAAAGTCAAATTTTGCAAGTCCCGCATGAAGTGTATCAATTGTTCTATGACCCTAACTACTGGGTGTCCAAACTGACAGCAAAATGACCAAAATTTAGGTCAAAAAACTGGGATAGAAAATAGACATTATATATATATATGAACAAGTAATATATTAGATTTATATAAACAGCTTTTGTACCAAATGAATATATTAAATTATTTGCTGGTATGGAAACAAAATTGTAACTTTACAAAGAACAACAAAAAATGACATGTAATAGTAAAGTCACGGCTTGCAAGGGAGGTCACAGTTGTAAGACTAATGAATACTTGTGATGGTCAAAGCTACCTCCTACAGTCATGACAACCAGTATTTCCTGAACTTTGGACTATAGTGTACCCTTGTAGCATTTTTGTAATGCTGTGCATCAATCGTCTTGCATCATTGCTCTCTACGTTGATGCTAGCACTTGAGTCATGTAATGCTGAATTTCAATGACTGACTCTTATCAGAACAAGACCATCATAGAAGCAGAAAGTTGCAGGTGGACTTTGATATATTCAAATGGACTCATTGACTGAGCACCACTATCACAAACGAGTCTAATGTGGGCTGGTATTTGAGAAAGTACGCTCCCAAGGGGTCAGCCTACATCCCTAATTTATGTTTGGTCTGATTATCAAAGATGTCAACTGGACAGTGCAACTTGTTTGGAGTCTATCAAATCACAGACAGCTATCACAAGCTCAGTAGAGTGACTAAGGAACTCACTGCCACAGAATTAAAATTGAATGAAACTAATCTATCTACATCACAAAATATTATATATAACATTTTTAAGAATCTGTTGTTTTGCTGACATTGCAACAATAATTTTTTATAATATGAATATCTTAGAGAAAATTGGAATAGCTGTATCACACTCAATTGAAATAAACAAAATGGCATGAACAAGAAGCTGAATGGCATCATGGGATTGTTTTTGTTTTTTTTTAATCACTGGAAATAATTGTATACAAACAAGAAAAAAGCAAAAAAAAAAAAACTTTGTAAAAAAAAAACCTCTATACAACTCAGAGAGTGAATTGTGTTCTCTTAATAACTGTTGTAGGATTTTAAAAAAATGAATATTAATTTATTAAACTTTAAATGACTATAGCCTACATGAGGAAATACTGAAGACATATAGTCGGTTCAAGATAAATATTTCCTAGTTTTCTAGCCAAATTAAAAAAAATTGTTTTCTTCTTATAAAAAAATTCTAATGGTCAAACTTAATGTGGCCAAGCAGCTAGTACATATTATATATCAAATTTCTAGGAAAATTGAGCCATCTTCAAGATCTTTTTCCAGGTTTTCTCTACCCAAAAGTTTCCATGAAGGTATAAGTTGAATAGAGGTATTGTAATCAGTTGCATAAAATAAAAGGGTTAGGGTAAAGCTGTTGAATGGACCATTTAGTTATCAGAAAAATTTGAAATAAAAAAGATATTGAATAAGTCCAGTGATTTTAAGGTATTAATAAAAACGTTTTTATAATGATCAGTTGAATATATAACATCTCTTGTAGCTATTTTACATTATGTTCTATGTACACAAACCTTAAAAACATTTCACACCTTCAAAAAACTAACTACATCAATGGAACAAAAAAACTGTAATGAGCTGAAATCTAGATAATTAAAATCTAGTTATGTACCATTCAACAGGATAGAGAACTTTTTTTAAAACTTTGATCAGATTGTGTCGGAAATACATCTCACAGAGACATTGGATGAGTTTAAACTAAGCTCATAGAAAACAACAACCCACAAGTACTTAAACTCAAAGGATCATAGCGTCACAAGGGGAGAGAACACTTAAGCATTTTGAAATCTGTTCAGGGATAGTAGGGGCAAAGTAGAAAGATTCATTCTCTTAATACTATAGAATTTGTTTCTTTTATTATAAGGCTAAATTAATATATGCAGAATACACAAAGTGTAATATGTACAGATAGGCCAACTATCTCAAGCAACATTCTATGACTAAGTATCATTTAGTAATATCAGGTATATATACAACAATCTAAAATGTTGCAAAGGGGTAATGTATCAAATAATGGTATATGAAATTGTAATGCATCCAAAGATGATGTACCTATATATATATATATATTATATGATATATCAAAGGATTGATGCATCATCTAATTAATATATATCAATCAAAATGTATCAAAGTAGTGATGCATCATGTATCTAATAATAAACTAGATCTATAACAATCTGTCTTAGATTAATGGAGTGACAGGTCACTGTAACCCTAGTGAGGGTTGGATGTACAATTAAAATGAAGTGAAAGACAAAAGTGTAGAATATCCATCAAGACCTTCACATCTGCATGTAACAATTCTGTTATCACTGGTCTATGAAAGACTTGACATCTTTTTATTTGTTCAACTTTTTCAGGGTCAATTTTTCTGTTGCCTACAGATTAGCTAACTGTTTTTAATCTCAGATTGAAGACAATGATCAACACTCAGGATACATAAAAATAAAAATTTAAAAAAAAAATAACTTTTGTATTTTGTGCTGCATTCAAAAACACTTTTTTTTTTGGTGCGGAGATTGCATCTAGATTGTTGACAACAGACAAAACATACTTCACTAGATGGTAAAAACAAGAAAATTAGGTTTTAGACTTGACAGTAACAACAGGCCTCCTTTAACAGATAAAAAAAAACATCAACTTTACATTCAAAACACAAACATACTTTTTTTTTGGCTTGAGAATATTACTCTTAACATCAAATTTCTTTTAATGGAATATACATATATATCAAAATTTATAATTTTAAACATTATAATATGTACATATCAATTAATATTATAAGTTAGTTTAGAAATATAAAAGTAAAAAGCTTAAAACTTTGTTTTTGGTTTAAAAACATAATTTCATTAAATCTTGATCTTTTTTTTTTTCTTTTGTAAGCACCAGAGTAATACTTTTATTAAAAAAAAAAAAGCTTAATGTTTAATATAAAAAACAAAATGCCATCAAATGAGCCATACCAGAAGGAGAAGGTAATTCTGACAAAACTTCAACCATTTCTGGCAGAGTAATCTCTCTAGCTAATTGGAGAATTTTGGTGTATGATCTAGTATAAGACTAAACTATTTTCTTTGAAATACAAACAAATGGTCACATTAAGAAAAGAAAAGAATGTAATGAATTTGATGGGATCTCTGTCTGCATTCTTAATGCACTCAATTTTAATACACATTTAGATTTCATCAACTGGAATATTTCTATTGAATTGCTTTTGTCTTAACACTTCTGGATAGTCAGAGCACTCTTGTCCAATCATTTTGTGGACCTGTGTGGAGAGTATCTGGGAGAAGGTTTCCAGGCTGCCTTTAGGTGTTCAGCTAACAAAACATAGCATTTTAGTCATCTTGGTCGCACACTAGAACATTTTTTTTTCAACTTGACATTTCCCGATGAAGGTTTGAATAATGGGAACATAAAGTTTCAGTTTTGAAGACTAAAATATTTAAGGCTTAAAACAAATGATTTCATTATCCTAAGTTATTACTGCCTAACTCTCTGTGTATATATATTCTAGTACAATGGGCTCAAGGATGCCCTGTTGGGAAAAACCAAGAAGATAGTGAAGAAAAAAAAAACAACACACTAAATTGTAAAAGTAAAAACTAAAATAATACAGAGAAATATTATTACCTACAGGAAATAGAATCACAAGTAATGAATTATATTCAGTTTATTGTTCCCCATGTTTAAGCATGTCAGAAAGTCATTAAATAGGGACAGCAAAAGTTAAGGACACCCCAATAAGTCTAACATAAATGTCTTCACAGTGACACCCAAATGGTTGAATGTTTAATCCATTGTTTTCTTTTTTGTGAGTCTGAACAGTTGTATGTGCGTGAGAGAAGTTTTGTCTTAAAGTTTAAGATACAATATTATTCAAAACCTTAGACTCAATTGGACTCTGTCCTACGATTTAAAAATAAAAAAAATATTGTTCAACATATAAATAAAGATATTTTTTAAACTTGGGTTTCAGTTCACAAAAGATCTAAAACTACTTTATTTTAGAGAATTTTAGTAACCAACAAAAGTTTGGGCAAAGAAGTCACTGTTCATTTGGTTCAAAGTATTTCTTTACAAAAGTACAAAAATATAGAAACTTTAGTGGCAAGAATATCAAACAGCAGAAGAAGGACTTGCAAGTAACACTAGATGTAACATAAAGATCACTAGATGTAACATAAAGATCACTAGATGTAACATAAAGATCACTAGATGTAACATAATGATCACTAGATGTAACATAATGATCAGTGCTAATATACTTTTTAAGTAAGGGTTAATTCATATCATAGTCACTACAGCCAGACGATATTGACTCTCGCCTTTCTCTCTCAAGCATCTGTTGGTCGATACGCTGATAGTTATCCTTGCTTAGCTCCCCTGTCAAGAGTTTCTGTAGGAAAGGGGTACCACGTCTACGCTGAGAGTCCTCATCCCCAGAAAAACAACTTTCTTCAGGACTAGAGAACCCTCGTAGAAACTTTTCAAGTTCTGACATGGTTGGCGAGGAGCTGAGTGATGTCGTGTCACTTGGAGATGGGGAGGGCAGGAAGGGCATCTTCGGAGATATCCTTGCTACAGACGGATACAAAATGGTGTCTGTGGAACTGCGCTCAAACTCTGGATACACTTCCCCTGGTTCATTGTCTGTCTGGATGCCGATACTTTTGGACCGTCTGCACCGGTGATTTTCTTTCTTCATGATCATGACCGAGATTGGTCGAGTGGAGGAGAGGTCACTGTTTGAGGCACCCGCAGATCTGGGCGAGTTTGGACTGCACTGCCCAGATGGAGATATACGAGGGGAACTAGGTGTAGACTTGGCCTTACCCTGTGTCCCTCGGTTAATAAAGATGACTTTAGGAGCAGGGGAAGTCTCAGGCTGCACTCTGGTCGAGACCACACACCCAGGAGATTCCACGCTGGTGTTGCTGAAGGCTGACGGAGAATGAGGCGTGGCAATACTGGCTGTGTAAAAGTGATCAAATAAGATGGCATCAATGTGATCCGAGGTGCTGAGTGGACTGTTCTGGAATGCTTTAGAAGGGGAAGTCTTTCCAGGGGACTTTGCATTGTTCAGACAAGGGACTTTAAACACGCTGTTCACTTGGGATGATTCATCCACAGACATTTTCTGCAGACCATTTACTTTGGTGATCAAGACATCAGGCTCATCCGCCTTTTTGTCTGTCTGAGGTTGTTGGAAGGTGATTATGTTTCCAAAAGGTATTAGTTCAATGAGCTTATCCACATCAGGTGAGGTGACTGCTGCCCTTAGTAAACTCATTTTGTTGGTGTCCTTTCCACTAGAAGATTTATATAAACTGCCATCTGGTGGAGAAAGAACAGATATCACACTGTGACTGCTGCTTCCCAAAGTTGAACCAATGAGATTCTTTGAGGACTGAGCCAGCTCAGACACTGGTTGGCTTACATTATTGATAAGATGATTATTGCTCTGCTGAGATAGAGACGAGTCCAATAAGGAAATCTGTCTGTTCCTTCCAGTATTTAAAGATTTAGACTGCGACGGAGAGGACGTGATGAGGGAATATAAGTTGTCCTCCAATGATGTTGCATCATTTAAATCAGACAGCAAAGCCTCTGCCTGATCAGGGGCGAGGTTAGCACAGTATTCCACTGCTAAGTCAAGAAGGTCATCTGGCAGATTCATCTCCTCATTTGAACTTGTCGGTGATGACTGGCTGCTGTTTAGGGTCTTGTGTCTTTGAGCAGAAGGAGGTAGCGGCAGCTCTTTAGTAGGTTTACGCTGACACATTTCTTTGCTGAACATTGAAGCGTGAGATTGGGGAAGAGGGAGTTCAGTGGATCTGACACATTTGCTCCCTCTCAACCTCTGGTTAGTTGCATGCTTGGAGGTCCTGGTGGAAAGTCTATTCCTTTTTAACTCATTTTTTTTCTTCAAAGCCTCTTCAAGAATCCACTCCTTGTAGGTCAGAGGTCCTTGGAATACTCCCCCTTCTTTGTCTAACAAACTTCTAAGAAGTGACGGACGTCCTTGAGAGTCACTGTCACGACCTTGGTTATCACTGTCGGAAGAGGATTCATTGGACAACCAGCTAATTGGAGCCATTTTTATCCCTTGAGGAGAGAGATCTGGTTGAGAGGCAATGCTACACTTCTCTGTGGCTGGAATGGTCTGACTATCATTTAGTGGCGTCATTGAATCGGAGCTTGGGCTAACAATACTTAAAAAAGAATCTAACTCTTTTATGCTGGAGGATGAAAATGTGGTGCCAATGGAGCTTAATGTCACTGGGCCACTGTCATGTTTTTCTGACATTTGGTCATCTGTCATGCACGTCAGTGACAGCATAGGCATGTCTGTCAAGTCTTTTGGGCAGAGGTCTTCATCCATGATGTCGGTATATAATGAAGAATCGGTCAACTGGCTTAGAAAGGGGTCAGAATGACTATCGGTCATGACATCATCACTGGCAGTGTTTAGAAATAAAACATCACTACAACTCTCATGGACAGAATTGCTGGACACGATGACATTCTTGTCCGTGTGACCAAAGGTTGACTGTCTATACCCAGCTGACGGTGTCGTCAAACCTTGGCTGTTTTTCTCTTGAGACAAGAAAACATCATTAAGGATACTGACGGTTGATTTGGCCTTTGCGACAGTTTCAGGAATGTTTGTACCTGAAACTTTGGGCCCCGGCATCTGGACAGTGTCACTCTGCATCTCGAGAGTGTCGCTGCTTTTAAGGAGAGACAATAACTTACTTGAGGACTGAAGATTTTGTGACTTTGTCTGAGCACGTCTGGAAACGAAGTTTGACGAGTCATTATTTGAACTTGCCGATTTCATGAAAAATGATTGAGGTAGTACTGAGATACTTCCGGGTGGTTGTCTGTAAAATGTATTCGTTGTAGTCTTAATGTATACAGTGGCTGGAGTGTAATCCATGACCTCCAATGATGGTGTTACATCTAGTGAAGGTGTGACCGTGGACGACTCTGTGACATTTGGTGTATAGTCCATCAAGTCTATTAAATCTGGCTGAAACTCTGCATACCCACTGAATGAAGATGTAAACGTCTGATCCAATGATGCAACGTCTAGTGAATCCAGTGTGCCTGAAATAAGCTGGTCACAGTTACGTTGGTCACCAGAGGTCATCGCAGGAGATTCTTGAATGGACTGGAGAGTTTGTGAGGACTCCAGCATGTCATTGAAGCTGATGGTCAGGTCCTCAGATGAGGGCAGTGAGTACGAGTCTAAGGACAAGGTGTTTGCATCATCCAGCTGAGTTTGTGAGTTCAGCAGCTGGTCAAAAGAGGTCAGCATGTCTATATGTGAGGAAACATTTAAGCTCTGATTCCCAAAGACATCTTTATGAAAGTCAGCACTGAATGTGGCGTTCTTGGCACCACCAGGTGGGAGACTCACACCCATGCCAACTACTCCGGAGACATTTCTCTTCTTGCGAGGACGAGCGTAAGGGTTGTCAGAGACATCTACTGGCTGAGAGCTCAGCAGCTCATTGACCAGGGCCTCCCCATCTTCAACTTGTTTGTCAAAGTGGGACAGACTTTTATCCCGAGAGTGTTCCAGATGCGGCAAGTCTGTCTCCAAACTGAAGCCCAGACACTTCATATCAGAAAAGTCTTGACATTCTTGCTTCAGTTTCTCTCTGGCCTCCTTCTCACTGAAACACAAAAATAAACATTTGGTTTAAATGTTACATTCATGCTTAAGAGTGTGATGAGAACAAAAGAACAAAATGCATTTAGAAACAGCACACTGAGGAGTGGGAAGAGTGGTCCAGAGGCTAAGTGCGCTTGAACTTGGCTACCTAGAAGGGGGCTCGAGGGTCGACACCCCACTCGGGCAGAGTTGTGTTTACTGAGCGCCTAAAAGCAGCACGGAAAACCAACTCCTAGATGAGATTGGAGCAATGCACTCTGAGCATGCTATATGCATGAGGGTAGTGCTAAATAAAAATCTATAATAAAAAGTGCATTGATAAGTTTAATGAATCACAACATGTTCAAATAAGAGACTTTAGTTATCAAATAGAAACCAAATGTACACTCATATGACATTAAAATAAAAACTATTGAATTTTGATAGTTTCATTATTGAAGACGTAAAGGTATGCAAACTCTTCTAGTCAAACATTGTTCTTGTCTGTTTGTTGTTTTTATAGTGAATTTTTCTTTCTTTTGCAATAGTTCAATGTTTATTTGGACCTATTCCAAATGTTTAACTATTCCAAAGAATTTTGTTAAATTTATATTTTTTTATTGAATTGCTTTCTAGCTAAGAAGAAAGGTCAAGTAATAAAATACATTTAGAACAGAAAGATCTTATCTTCAGCCACTTTATATATATATATATATAGTTGCAATGAAAAGTTTCACAGAGCTTCAAATACAAAGAAAAGAGTTCAACCACTAAACAGACATAGTGAGTTTATAAGAGCTAATAGCTCATTGTCTATTAGTCATAAATAATAATGTGTTTTAGCTGAGTAATTTGGTAGTCCTTTTTTTTTTGGGTGGGGGTGGGGACTCTCAATGATTTTGTCCAGGGGGAAAAGTTTTAAAAGTTCAAAGGAAAAACAGTTTCAAAACTGGCATTGGTCCCACAGGTCAGATTACCTGATGACATAATTCTTGCAGACAACATACTGTGGCTTCTTGGTGGTGTCATAGACTATGGTAGCATGTGTACACAGCCACACCCACTTTCCTGATCTAGACAAGAACCTGTAGTAATCTGACTTGGACGATCCAGACAAAATTACTGAAAGGAAACAAAATCCTTCATTGAAATGTTTGCTTCTGTTGATAAGATGTAACATAGTACATGTTAGCTAACAAGGAGTCAACGTATCACAAACTTGTGTTCTCAAAGTTAACAATACCCAGAATACAAAAGTTTTAAAACAATTTTTTTTTTTGAAGAATAACTAATAGCAAAAACTGTTACAATTACAAGTATTATGTAATGACACTTTGACAGCACAAAGTAGAAATGTACTTTTCAATCATCCTAATCTCAGCTATGGGGATGTATTTTTAACTTAGACGCTCTCATTTTAATGACCCCAAAATAAAATCTAGACCAAAGTCTGGGCCATTGAGACCTAAAAAGTTATCTGGATTAAGTTGTGAACTTTCCTATGTAACTAAAGCCTTGAACTTGCTTCTATACATCATATAAAAGCAAAGAGACAGTTACTTTGATGCAGATAATTTCTTTGGGGGGGGGGGGGGTTCATCTTCATATGACCCATAAATGTATCTTTTTTTAGTAGATACCTATGAAATCTGACAAAACCTCAAACATGGTAAGCCCACTGAAAGATAAATGTTGGTAAAAGATACTGGACAGGAACATGGGAAGCCCACTGAAAGATAAATGTTGGTAAAAGATACTGGACAGGAACATGG
>JADKLZ010000104.1:636666-647373 GCA_021533235.1 Biomphalaria straminea
GGGGGGGGGATGAGGAAAGGCCCCACAATAACAATAATGTTACCGCCAGCCCATCGTACACATATATTCGTGGCCCTGATATGACACTCTCTCAGAGTGCTAAGTGGAGAACCAAAGGCAAGGAGAGCTGGACAAACCAGCAGAAAGACTTGTATTTTATAGTAAGTATATTGCTATAACCCTATTGCCCTATTGGCGGCGCAAAAGGGTTAACTGTGTGTAGTCAGCTGAAACGTGACACAGTCCAGCAAAACAGTTTCGTGTGCTGTATCGAAGGGGAAAGAACTGTACTGGCATGAACTTTGCACGCAAATGTGACCACTGTTATGGTCAGCTGATCATAAGCCTGTGTGTAGGAGAAACCAGAGACAGAGTGTGTAGGCAAGCAGTTCAAGACAGGACACGGGGGAGACCAGGTCTGTTAGTCTCCTTATGAAGTCGGTCCTGGTCGAGTCCTGAAGTGAATGTACGTGTCCAGAAGAGATAGAGACAGTAGAGTTTAGTACGGTGATGTACAGTTTAGCATTTGTAGCTGTTGATGTTGCCAATTGTGTCATATTGGCTGTTTTACTTTACCATTATTAAAGTACCAGATTATTTTTAGAGCTTGTTGTCAGATTCTTTGATGTGTTGTGTTATGTGTTTAGCAGTGTTTATGGAAGCCTGAGATAGGAAGCGGAGAGTCGTAACAATATAGACCTACAATCCAGAGAAATACTCGTATTTCACAAGCTCTACGTCCAAAAGAAAAAAAAAACAAGAATCTTGGTATCATTACAACTTGTAGAGATTTTCTTCTATATTTATGTTTCGCTTAAAAAAAAAAAAGAGCTTGAAACTCAAGTCTCGGGTGTTCGCGGAAGAGCCGGCTTTAAAGTGGGCATTAGCCCAACACGTAACGAGGTGAAAGACAAATTAGAAGCTTAGAGTGTGAATCCACGCAGGCTGGACCATGAGATGGCCGGGAGAGAATGCCGGGGGAGGAGGAACAAGTGCTGGACTACGAATGAGCTTGTGAGTGGACTACAATGTTGTCAATGTGTCATTTCTATAAGTTGAATGTAATAACGCAAGGAATACCCCTTTAAGCCCTGCAGTCTGTGGGAGGGGGGAGGGGTGATACAAGGTCATCTGTTTCTATGACTGTCGGCTAACGAGGGTGTCACGTGGACAGAACGACCAATCACCTTTACTTTCCCCCAACTTCTGTCAGGTACCCATTAGAGTTGTGGTATCACCACAAACACAAAGCCAGGGGTCTACCGAGCCGTCATCCTACCTACATTGCTCTATGCCTCAAGGACAGTATACAGAAGACATGCCAAGAAACTAAATCACTTTCACATGACATGTCTGAGAAAAATACTAAATGTCAAATGGCAAGACAAAATGCCAGATACTGAAGTCCTTCAAAGAGCGGGTCTGCAAAGCATCCACACAATCCTGATGCAGTCCCAGCTGCAATGGGCAGGTCACGTATGCAGGATAGAGGACCACCGCATCCCAAAACGTCTCATTTATGGCCAATTAAGAGAAGGAAAGCGCTCGCAAGGTGGTCAAAGAAAGCGCTTCAAGGACACCCTCAAAGCTTCTCTAAAGGAGTTTAACATTGACCCAGGCACCTGGGAGACAGAGGCACATGACAGAGTATCATGGCGCCGCGCTGTGAGATCCGGCGCACAGGTTGCTGAGGGAAAAAGAACAACGCTGGCGAAAGAAAAACGCCAAAGAAGGAAAGCAAGGCAAACGACACTAGCTCCAGCTGGAATTACCTTCCCAGAGTGCGGCCGAACATTCCGGGCTCGCATAGGTCTCACCAGCCACATGAGGAGACACAAAACCCCAGTGCAAAGCCCTCAGCCCCCTGGATGACAAAGTGGTCATCATCGAACCACGATGGACGAACTATATATAGAGAGAGTTGAGTGACTTCAGTGGCGTCCTAAATATTCCAAGTCCCCTAGTCTTCACCGAGACCGTGAGATTCAAACCTGGGACCCAATCGGTTCAGAGGTCAAGCCTTTTACCACCCAGCTCCCACTTCCCACAAGTTACAGTCTTACTTTTAATATATGATCGTAAACAACAACAACACAAAACTGTATTTTTGTATCTCACCCCTGACGGAAACTATTTTGTTCGCATTAAGTGTCAAATGATGAATCATGTATTTATGTCTACGTACAAAGTGAAGAAATGGGCCCATCTCAAAGACTGTCTTATTATTATAAGAGAAAAAAGTCTCAACTCAGAGGCGTCTTTTTTTTAAGACAATGTGCAATTTAAGGCCGCTTCTAGCATGAAAGAAAATTAATCTGCAGCACTAGTGCGTCATCTAACTTTAAAAGAGAGAGAGCTCCTTTTTTTTTACAGCATACAAATGAAAATATTCCCCGAGGACACTTTTCTTTAAACCCTATTGATTGGTTTCCCTTTAGCTTCGTGTTCTCTCTGCTTGGACATCACGTGATAGCCTGCACGTCAGTCTCATTCTGTCCACTGACTAGGTCACCAACTGTAAAGATCCAATTAAAAGTTTTAGCTGTACAAGAAGGATTGCCAGCACATTAATGTCTTTGAGACCGTTCCATTAAATTATTAGGCCTTATGTCTTTGAGACCTTTCCATTAAACTATTAGGCCTTATGTCTTTGAGACCGTTCCATTAAACTAGACCCAGTCTGGTGCAGGAATTTTATAAAACAAGTTTGTGTATACATACAGATTCGCTTTAACCTGCACAAACACTGTGGCAGAAACTAAAATTTAACGTCACGTTTCACAATAGTCATACTCATAGTAACGGAATGACGTCAGAATTAGAACCGTGGCGTCATACTGATGATCATAGTGTCCATTCTATGGGCACATATTTGGGCCAGCTAGATAGAGTAAAGCATGCGTGCTACTACTCTACAAGCAGACGACTATATTAGCAGACGACTATATTAGCAGACGACTATAGAAGCAGACGACTATATTAGAATACAACTTTATTCAATCATAATTCCTAACAGTTGATAAGACACGTAGATAAAAGAAACCCGAGAAACTGAGTGTAAGGATCTTTTCGTTATGTGGTCTACTTTGGCGCCAGGAATTTATCTCATCAAGTGCCGCCATGAATTTATCCTATGATGTACCGCCATCTCCTATTTGGACCCCCTCAAGAGAGACAGAACAATATGCTAAACTGAGACAGGGAAGCGTTATGCCCTTCGAGGCCGTACATGGCTGGAGGTGGTCAGTGTTCGAAGGAGGGAATGGAAAAAGATGGCATGTATATATTTGTTAGGGCACCGCCAAACTCTTTGTCCTGGAAGACTTTCATCTTTTGAGTCGATCAAAGTCATCTCTCTGTATGTACTATCATTTATTAAGATATGGATTCATGATCGCTTAGTAATAAACAAAAATTGCAGCGATGTAGAAAAAGAAGAGAAACCTATGAGGAGAAATGCTGAGGGCAAGATTATGTAACATAAAGAACAACGTAATGAAACGAACAATTGAAAGAGAAACGAAATAGACAACAGAAACGAAATAGACAAGAGAAACGAAATAGACAAGAGAAACGAAATAGACAACAGAAACGAAATAGACAACAGAAACGAAATAGACAAGAGAAACGATGTCAAGAAAGCTGAAAGATTCATGCTTCCATCTCAACAAACATTGCAAAAGCAGAAGAGCTAAGATCTATGATTCTGTTGAGAGGAAAGTTCCACAATCTGTACACCGGATACGCCGTTTATGAAATTCCCATGACTTTAATACACAGTGGTGTTTTACAACGTGGAGCTGGAGCAGCGCGTGCATGTATAAATAAAATAAGTTCTGTGGACCAGACAATAGAGAGCAAGACAGCGTTGGAATATAGCACAAGAAACATGTCAGTGGTAGACACTTTGGAAAATTGCTATTTACAACGTGGGTGAGATTGCTATTTACAGCGTGGGTGAGATTGCTATTTACAGCGTGGATGAGATTGCTATTTACAGCGTGGATGAGATTGCTATTGACAACGTGGATTCTTCTTCTTCTTCTTCTTCGTTCTCATTGTTATGTTGGAGGGTTCAGATCACTACACCAATATCTGAGATGAACTGCGCAGTGGTTTCCAAGTCAGGGAGCTCTCCATATAGTTTTCTTTCTATTGGGGTGTTTTGGGGCCAGTGTCTTAGTCGGGCCTCTTGGTAAAGAGCGCAGTCTTGGAGGACGTGGTCTGCATTCTCTGGTGACACTCCACATGGGCAGATATCACTGGTTCCAATTTTGAGCTTCCGGTACATGTGTTGTCGCATTCTGTTGTGTCCGGTCCTAAGTCGAAAGATTACACGTTGATCTTGTCGGGATAGCTTATAGTAAGCATCATCTTTCTTGTGATTTGGATCTGAGCTTGTCCATTTCTCATTTATTTTATTTATAATTAATTTCTTCATTTCTTCCGGGTAGAGTGCAGAGTTCATTTGTGAGCCACTTCTTCCACCCTTGGCGAGTGCGTCAGCCTTCTCGTTTCCCTCTAGTTGAATATGAGCTGGCACCCACTGAACAACAGTCTTTTTGCTGTTGTTGTTGAGTTTTTTCAGTGCTGCTCTGAGGTTTTCAACACAAGAGAATCCAGAGTTCTGCAAGCCTTGAAGGGTTGTCTTCGCATCAGTCAGCAAGACAATCTGACTGTGTGGGGAACTTGGATGATTAGCTAGCATAGTAGCAGCTAGTGTTAGTGCTTCCCTTTCTGCTCTGTGGCTGTCAGAGAATTCTCCAGTTGCAATGGATTTTTCTAGCATTTTTCCATCTGGCCATTCGATGAGAATTCCAGCTCCTCCATTTGTGGTGGCTTTATGGGATGATATTGATATTGACAATATGGATGAGATTGGTATTGACAGGTATGGATGAAATTGATATTGGCACCGTGAATGAGATTGATATTGACAGTGTGGATAAAGTCACCGAGGATACATACAACTTTTCAGACTCAGAATTCGTTTATAAATAGTGCATTTAGGTCGTGGATAGTCACAGTCAATGGTAACAGAAGATCTGAGTGTTGATCTCAACGTTACGTTGAACACCTAAAAGCTTTGTTTACAAATTCGTGAGCTGTCCCCCCCCCCTTTTTTTTTTCTTCTGGTTCATAAAGTACCAAACTAAACGAATGCATAAAACACACTTTTATTCCGTGACCCGTCAACAGGCCACCCTCTGCCCTCTCCTAGCAGAGAGAGGGGGAGAGAGAGAGAGAGAGTGAGAGCTGGAGAAAGATAATGAGACAGCAAGCCTGGGCCTAATTTGTTCGCCACTCTAGGATTCAATTGGGAAAATTGGAAATAAGGCAAGGGAAACGCCAATATCGACAACTCCGTCAAGACTTGGGTGTCAGCGGGTTTTATCTCTCCCTTGGCACGGCTCTGCACACCTCGGAGTGTCAAAGTCTAAATTTAGATTGTGGTGTCATGCTCAGTGTGTGTGTCGTTTGCTTCCGGTAATATGGCAGGAAAATGGAAGAAACGGACATGGGCTTGTGGGATGAATGAACAAAGGGCCCGAGTGTCTATGCACAATTTTGTTTTTTAGGAAGACGATCAAAATGGAAGAAATATCGCACTTCAAAATAGATAGAAAAGTGACACATCAAAATAGAAATAAAAAGGTGACACATCAAAATAGATCTAAAGGTACCACTTCAAAATAGATCTAAAGGTAGCACTTCAAAATAGATCTAAAGGTAGCACTTCAAAATAGATCTAAAGGAAGCACTTCAAAATGGTTAGCAAATCAAACTGGGTATAAATATAGTCCAATCACTACTTATCTTATAAAATTGCTGACGTTCCATCAAAAGAGAAGACAATGACGTCCTACGCGTATCTATGCGTCAATATAATGATTGTTAATCAGAGACGTCAATACTGCTAAGAAGAATTAAGTTGTATAGATAGAACAGGTAGACAGAGGACAATGTATTTTTCTGCGTGGATAGGAGGAGGTTGATGCAACATAGTTGAGTCTGGCCGAGACCACATCACAGGTCTACACAGCGTTAGTGTCACATATGTCATTCTAGGTTTATCTGTATATTTCATTTTTAGTAAGAACATGTTTCGGATTAACCCGGTACCTATTTATAGCTTGTCATCAGACATCATGTTTCAAATCTATTGGTTAGTTTAAAAAGACATTTTAAAATAGCGGGCAAAAAAGAGACGCGCCAAGGTAGTCTATGCATAATTGTTCTTGTGAGCAGACGTGTTTTAATAGCTCTATAATTTTTTAAGAAAGATGCCTGTGTTCTACTTTTCATTTTATTGAATCATATCTTGTACATAGCTGTACTTATGTTAAGTTTGAATAAAGTTCCATGTGTTTTGATTCAACGAAGTATTACTCATTTTGAATCCTAGATCGTCTTTGTCCAGAATTATATTTTAAATCAAGATAGAATCCCCGGCAGCACAACAAACATCAGTTGTGACAGTTAACAACGAGCTATTTAATGAACTGACCAAAATGCAACGTCGGTTTCCAGGAAGTCTCTGACCTTGACGACACACTAAGGTCGTCGTGGAGGAGCAAGTCCAGTGTTAATTATAGAATCCTGTCAGTGCCACGCTGGCCGGTCAGCTGAGATGTTTTAAGTTCGTGTAAGAATACATTGTGACGCCCTAACCGGACTAAGCTAATGTCAATGAGAAACTGTGTCACCGTGGAAGGGATATGGTTCAGTGAACAAACACTCTTTAGTATTTCTCCACTAACTATCACACATGTGACTGTGAAAAAACACCAAGATCTTAGAGGATTTTATTTATAGCTTAGTGGGAAGCTGGGAGCAGAGTTGTATTTATTGAGCGCAGAAAGCCTTCTCCCAGATACCCCCCCCCTCCACTGGTCCACAAATGAGATTGGACCATACCGCTCTGAGCATGCTATATACATGAAAGTAGCGCCTTTTAAAAGCTATAACTATTACTAGCCCCTAACTCATACACAGGCTGTGCCGTATGATTATACTCACCATTCAACGGTATGGCTTGGTCCAGACTACAGGTCAATGGATGCAATTCCTGGGGCTTAGAACATGTGATAGCATCTTCGCTGGACTGGTTTATGTCTGAAATGTATAAATAAAGATTTTTTACACTATATGCATACAATTATAGCATTTTATTTTTGAATGTTGCCATGGCAACGACACTTTCCACCAGAACAATAAGTGTGGTGAATGAGTGATAAAGGTCTTGGCTTACAAACTGATGGGCCTTGGCTTCTAATTTCAGTTAAGACTGGGATTTTAAAAATTTCGGACAATTTTAGAATCCAACCAACTCTACTGGGCACAATAAAGTAAAGAGAAAGTAAAGGCGGCTGGACATTGTGCTAGCCACATGACACTGTAGTTGACCATCGGCCATAGAACCCGATCTTTACATCATCTGCATTAAAAATTGCAAGGTTTGAAAGTGGTACTTGAGTGGGCTTTTTTTTTAGTGAATGCTGCCATGCTAACGACACCAAACAGCTAATCAACTTACCCCCCTCTATGCGTATTACTCATTGATACAACAAATTAGAAAAAAGTTCGAACTTTTGTTTTTTCATACAAACTAAGGCTGACTTTTAGTGATACATATTTACATCTCAAGACAGACCTATATAAAATAAAAATAAAAATCATAGTATGTCGAATGAGTTTTAAAATATCTCTAAATTCACTTCGAATCTTAGGTTATCATCCCACAATATTCTCATGTGTGTATGTGTGTTTCTATGCTCACGGTGGGAAGATATCGGTTGTGAATGATGCAAGATAAACGACAATGTCGTCAGCGGTCTTAGACAGTGGCGTAGATAGGATAGGGGGGAGGGGGAGAGGGAGAATTTGAAAATCCACCCGGGCCCCCACTTGAGGGGGCCCCCAAATGAGTGGGTTTTTTTTATTTTAAAAGTTAAATATTACGTAAAAAAATACAGGGCCCCCAAACGATGGAAAATTCCTAGCTACGTATCTGGTCTTAGATAGGTGAGAAGACTCCAGAATGCCAAACTGAAAAGACGTGTTTTTGTAGTGAATTAGAGTTCGTTTATAATACCATTTTTTTTCTCATTACCGGTACTAAAGTCTACTACATTTTTGTTCATTTTTATCTCACCTTAAATGTGTTTATATTGTAATTACATTTACATATAATACCGTTTGCAAAGACGTTATTCATGTCGCTTCAAAGATTTATAAGTTATGATGTACAGCGGTTTAGTTGACTACCGGTAGTTTGGTGCTGCAAGTCAATGACTGTCCACAATACTTTTCATCCCCCTTTATTCCGCGTGTCTCCCTGTTTCAAACCATTTTACCATTAAGTGTTGTATAAAGTAGTTAGGTTTTCATTGTTCACGCCATGCTAACACTGATAAGAGATTGCCTACAAACATCCTTTTCACCCCTAGATCTACATATTCTACAAGTATAAGAATGTTGCTCAATCAGTGCAGCAGAATACGTTTGGTGGCGGATGAATACATGAAACCCAATCCTCACATGCTTAGTGTTTACAAAGGGATTTAACTACCGCGCAGAGCTCTGTTCTAGCGGATCCGTGGCGTTCTCTCTGGATTAACGTAGCGATAACGAGGCTGTCAAAACATTGGCTGATAATGATCTCGTCAGTCGACATGAATGACAATTTATCTGACCTGACCTCCCCCCTCCCATTTTTTTCTCTGATCGTCAATTTCATTCAATAAAACTGAAAGGTCACATACGCACAATAGCCACATTGAATTGAATTGAATTCAATGTAGTCATACAAGGTCACAAGATGGCCACACTTTGTCATGAGTGCATCCACAATAGAGAAATGCCCTTGTACCTAAGTGAACTGATCACTCCATATGTCCCTCAGAGAACACTGCGCCCCATGGACGCTTGTAATGGTGCCACGTTTCTCACTCTAAAGATAAGGTCTGCGGGCTTTTTCAGTACAAGGATCAAAGGTTTGGAACTCACTCCACATGGATCTCAGACAGTGAACAAGCTAAACTACATTCAAGAAGAACATTAAGATCTATATGTTTACAACTTTGTACAAAATTACTTTGTCAATTTAACTGTGGTGATTATGTTTGTAATGTTAGCACAGCGCCTTGGTCCTACATCATGTTTGTTAAAAGCGCTCTGTAAATTATTATGTAAATGTATTACTGGTCATGACTCAAAATGTATACCATGCAACAGTATTATTATTATAGCTTTTATATAGTGCTACTTTCATGCTCATAGCATGCTCAAAACGTTATGGTCAAATCTCATTTGTGGACTAGTGGGGGGAGGGGGTATCTAGGAGTTAGTTTTCCGTGCTGCCTTTAGGCGCTCAGTAAACACAACTCTGCCCGAGTCGGGTGTCGAACCTCGAGCCCCCTTTTAGGTAGCCAAGCCAAGTTCAAGCACACTTAGCCTCTCGACCACTCTTCCCACAGTACGGTGAAAATGTTTTCTTATAAACTACATCGTTAAGCCAGAAGTACAGAACACAACGTCTAGAGGTGAGACAGATGTCAGGTCTGAAGTGCAGAGAAAACAAACTTTATCCCACTCACTCATTAACACTACCATGTCACACCCTTCTCCCGTCCCGTGTTTAGAAATGAAAGTTGAGGTCAGCTAGGATTGTCTTTCTTTAGCTTAAAAAAAAATTATGTAAATTTTGTTTTCATGACGACTTTAGGTGGTCCAGTTGTTAACCATTTAGCTGCTAACCCCAAGGTCTTAGGTTCAAGTGGTGACATTGATATATTTCATTTTCATGGAGATACATGGTGAATTCACTAGTTCACCATTTTCTGCTGGTGAACTATGATGCGGTTGGTCATAGGATGGATCACGATGGCGTCTTCACCACCTGATTCTATTGTAAAATCTCAAAGACGTCTTCACCACCTGATTCTATTGTAAAATCTCAAAGACGTCTTCACCACCTGATTCTATTGTAAAATCTCAAAGACATCTCCACCACCTGATTCTATTGTAAAATCTCAAAGACATCTTCACCACCTGATTCTATTGTAAAATCTCAAAGATGTCTTCACCACCTAGGTGATTCTATTGTAAAATCTAAAGATGACTGCACATTACGATTCGGACACGTAGGCCTATATGCTGCCTAGGGCCTCACAGACTTTGGGACTCTTAAGCTTAGACTTGATCAACGACCAGTCAAAGAATGTCAGCTGCAGGGACAAGCACATGTGCGTACACAGCTCGTGTTACCATGGAAACCAAATACACTTGTTAAATGGTGCGATGTTTTCACATCGCCCCCGGGAGTCACATGAATATTTTACACAGGCAACGTGTTGCATTTAGTGTTTTTTTTCTTGCTTTTTTTTTCCTAATATTATGAAAGCTAGTTGTATGCCATTTAGGACATTTTTGTGTGAGCCAAAGAGCTGTGGGCTATACATTTTGAAAACTAGTTGTGAGCCAAACATTACGAGAGCTTGCTACGGACCATAATTTTAATAAGCTAGTTCCGGACCAACGTTTACAAAGCTAGCTGTGGGCCTTGCATTTAGGAGGCTAGCTGTAGGTCAACATTTAGAAAGCTAGCTGTGGTCAACATTTAGAAAGCTAGCTGTGGGCCATACATTTAGGAAGCTAACTGTAGGTCAACATTTAGAAAGCTAGCTGTGGGCCATACATTTAGGA
>JADKLZ010000104.1:648921-663955 GCA_021533235.1 Biomphalaria straminea
AGCTAAAGAGATAGAAAGACAGAGAGATAGCTAAAGAGATAGAAAGAGAGAGAGGGGGTAAAAGGGAAAGAAAGAAAGAATGTAGGGAAACAGGAAGAAAGAGATAGATAGAAGAGCAAAAAAAAAAGACAGAGAGAAAGTTACAGACACGGGGGGAGAGAGAGAGAGGAGAGAGAGAGGGGTTGCGCTCTATCCATCGCTTACAGACCAACAGACATGCTAGTATTCCGACAATAAAATAATCTCTATTAGTCATAACCCCCCTCCCCACATGAGAGGACAGACCACCAGACAGAATGGACCAGATGTAATAAAATAGATTGTCGTCACATAGGCCAGGCTTCGTTTATTGCATTCCAGTGTTGACCCAACGTATTCGTCTTTTCAATGCAATTCATTTCAAGCTTGACCTAGAAGCAGTTGTTGACTTGGAGATGAATTCAGACGACACGCTGGCTAGATTCATTTCAAGCTTGACCTAGAAGCAGTTGTTGATGAATTCAGACGACACGCTGGCTAGATTTATTGCAAAGCCAAAAACTACGAGCCATTAACCTTTTGTAGCAAACATATAACCACTTTAGAAAGTATCAAGTTGCTATTTCACATTAGTAATTCCAGCTGCACTGCTACCTACTCACTAAAGCTCCTCTATGTAGTGTCTTTATGATGCCCAATACGTTACATTGAAAGATAAAACAGTTGTTAACAGTAATAGAAGAGAGCACTTGGTGGTAGGCAGCTTCAGAACGAGACTATTGGATGTCACAAATGTCGAGGGATACACATTTGAGACCGAAAGAAAATCCGCTGCCGAGGACAGAGGTAGACGACAATAAGGACATGTAAATCTACCACCGGCTCACAATGGTTATGGGAAGCGGCTTAGTGCTCTTGAACTTGGCTTGGCTTGGCTTCCTAAAATGGTTCGACACACGACTCGGGCAGAGTAGTGTTTACTGAGCGCCTAAAAGCAGCACGGAAAACCAACTCCTAGATATCCCCCCTCCTGGTCCACAAATGAGATTGGACCAAAGCGCTCTGAGCATGGTAGCGCTATATAAAAGCTATAACAATAATAATGCGCAAATGTGGCAAAATATGAAGGCCGCGCCTGGATTACGTAGTCACGGGAAATACTGCATTCCTCGTTTATCTTTAGACTCGTAAGACAAACCTGTACTTAAACACGGGAAAGGCTTCCCCCATGAGGAGCCGGTGCTACAGCCTGGCAGAGTTAACACCGCCGCAGATTGTTTCTCTAATACAGTAGAAACCAAACGTCTACCTTGTTTGGATGGAGGAGGAGGTGCTAGGTGAGCTATTTGACCGTTGACTTCTGGGTGACTCTTTTGTTTTTTGGGGTTGGGGTAAGGGTGTCTGGGTGGTCTAGTGACTAGTGGCTTGTTCGATTGGTACTTCGTTGCTGCAAGGGAAGTCGTTGAGTCAATAGTTCGTGTCCATACTTTCTTATTTAATTCACCATTTTTTGTTGAAGTTTCATCCGTGGCACTGCCTCCATATATTAATGTGTATGCATCAATCATTGTCTCGGTATTTAGCCTCATATTTGGATTAGCTTTTAATGTCGGGCAAGAAAAACAATATCATGCAGAGTCGCATAATGAAAAGATATTACAAATAAACAACCTGCGGAATTCTTAGTCTTACTCTATCTTTTGGTCTCTACAGAACCTTAGTGCAAGCAAGTGCACCCTAAGTGCAAGCAAGTGCACCCTAAGTGCAAGCAAGTGCATTAGATCACAGCCAACGGGTCACGGAGGTCAGGATTAGATAAACTAGTGCTCGATGCTAGAGTGGATAGAGCGTAGACTCTTCTTGCAGCATGAATATCTTGTGTAGCATGCTCTCAAAGTCGGAGGACTGAATGATAGCCTCACACAACAATGTTTGGGTGTGTGTGTGTGTGTGGGACCGTGTGTTTAAGACCAAGGGGAGAACATAAATGTGCACCTTGTATCAAACTAGACATAACTCCTCCTTTTAGGGATCCGAAACACGCAGATCCAAGCGGTCAGCCGAGAGTCCACATAAACCAAAGTTCTGACACTGTCTTGTAAGAAACTGTAATCGATTTCTCCCTAGTCCTTTTTGTGAGTCTGTAATATCTGATATTGTTTTGTACAAAAAATGGAATCGATTTCTCCCTAGTCCTTCTTGAGAGTCTGTAATATCTGATATTGTTTTGTACAAAAAAAAAAGGAATCGATTTCTTCTAGTCCTATATGGGAGTCTCACAGTATCAGTAATAAGATCAGAACTTAACTTCACTAATCTAGAGGAGAAGGCATTAACCAGATGCATGCGTGTAGGAAATGGGTAGGATGGGGACAATCAGTAAGATCTCACAGCTGGGCTGTCGTCTGCTCAATCTACCGCACTGGTGCGCACCACTGGAGACACAAAGTGGTTGAGATTCTGGCTGCGAACTTCAGTTGAACGTCTGGCTTCACTGAAATGTTTTCATCGAATGCAGAGACATATATATATATATATTTATATAGGTTTATAGGTCTCTGATCAAATGTCTGGCATACGTGCACTATTCGATTAATTTTTTTCTTATTTGGGCTACAGATCAAACATGCAAAATATTTTTTTAAATAGACTTTTTTTTTAAATTATAAAACATGGTGTCTATATCATCCGGAGGGGGGGGGGGGGTTCTTCAAAGAAGATCATTAAAATTTAGACTAAGCCACAAAAAAAACACAAGCCAATATTTCGTCCTGCGTGTGCGTGTGACGGAGGTCAAAGGTTAATTTCGGGGAATGAACAGCACGCTCTGTTGACTAAACACGAGACTCAATGTTTGTACTTTACACTAGGTCAGCTCGACCTGTTCCTAGACAAATGCTATGGGAGGCCTGAAGTCTGCTGTCACCCAGGCGCACACACACACACATACATCACTGTCGCCAGGTAGCCAACAAAAACAAAAGTTGACACTGGTCAGTCAAGCTCAGGTTAACTCGATGTTTTCTTGTTAAAACAACTTAGACAGATTAAGTGTGGCCTGTTAAGTCTGTGATTGCGTCCGAGAGTTTCAGAGATAACTTTTCTTATGTTCATGACTGCGTCGTTTTGCTTAACATTACCTTCTGCTTAAGTCCATGACTGCGTCGTTTTGCTTAACATTACCTTCTGCTTAAGTCCATGACTGCGTCACTGATTAAAATATTATGTTTCTTGGTGATTTGTTAAGTTCACGACTGCCTCGATAGTGTTTGGAATTACGGTACTTTTTTTTTTTTGTTAGCACAACATCGTAGATGCATTTCCGGGGCGCTCTGATCGAAAGTCTCTTGTGGACCTGTGAGGGTATCAGGAAAAAGGCGTCAGTGCTGGCTTTGGTAGCTGAACAAACAATACTTCTCTAATTGGGATTTGAACTCAGCCCCCATAATAGACACCCAAGCGGTCTCCCTTCCGCCCACATTCCACAGCTCAGTTGTGCAAACAGTTGCTTTGCGTACAAACATTAGCTTTGCGTACAGACATTAGCTTTGCGTACAAACAGTTGCTTTGCGTACAAACAGTTGCTTTGCGTACAAACAGTTGCTTTGCGTACAAACAGTTGCTTTGTGGTCTATTATTAATTCAAGCCCATAACTGCGTCGTAGTACTAGATGCGAGAACACAGGGGGGCGGGGGACTGCGTGGGGAAGTGAAGAATGACATGTGTCTACGTCACGTGACACTAATTCCTATTGTGGAGGTCATTTATCAATGGAGACGAAGTGACCTCCGCCCTTGAGTTGTACACAGCGATCCTTCATTCGTAACCCAGGACGTAATGGGTCACTGACTGCCTGGTAGAAGGTCGCCAAACTCGAGCCCACTGACACGAGACAAATGAGTTCCTTATTTACTTTCCTCCCCCTTTGGTAAGATCTTAAGACATCATATCTCTATATCACACAGTACGATTAAAGCTAACATTGGCATACCTGTCTGAAAATGCGTCTAGTTCAAAACTAATCAGAAAACATACAGATGTACATATTAAAGTACAAGAGAACAAACATTGCAAGGCAAGCTATCCCCATGGAAACGTCTAGACCAGGCATGTCAAACTGGGTGTTCGGGGGCCGCTTACGGCCCGCGACCACCTTGCATGCGGCCCGCGTGGCCGCCTAAAAAATAATTTTAAACTATTACGCTGGAAAACAAGAGATGACAAGCTACTTCAATCAAAAAATAGTATTTGTTAAACTGAACAACGATTGAGCTACATTTTGTCAAACTTCATTGCAAGCCATTTCAAATCATTTAATAAATGTTATTTTATGAAGGAGTGTTTCTTTAAAACAGAAGTCATTTATTCAGATACAAAGTAGAGAGCATTCAAAGAAATAGCGTTAACTAGTGACACTGTTGCAGATAGAATAAATGACATGTCAGTCAGCTTACTTGAACAATTAAAGAACGACACAGCTGATTTTGAATTACTTTCATTGGGTCTCTATGAGTCAACTGACGTAACGGGTGTAGCACAGTTGGCTATATTTATAAGGGCCTTTAACAGGAATTTTGACATATACCAGGCACTACTAGAGTTCTTTTCTATGCATAACAATCGAGGATGATTTTTGAGAAATGACAGGAGGTGAAAATGCAGTACAAATTTATCTTTGGTAAAGCTAGCTAGTCTTACAAAGATATGGCGCACCAACCATGAAATGAAATGGTTTTGATGCAAAAATAAGAGAGACTGATGCTAATTTTAAATTTGCTCATTTTCAGTGCATCATCATCATTATTATTATTATTATTATAGCTTTTATATAGCCTACTTTCATGCTTATAGCATGCTCGGAGCGCTTTGGTCCAATCTCATTTGTGGACCAGAGGGGGAAGGGGCATCTCTGAGTTGGTTTTCCGTGTTGCCTTTAGGCGCTCTGCCCGAGTCGGATGTCGAACCTCCTTCTAGGTAACCAAGCCAAGTTCAAGCGCACTTAGCCTCTCGATCACGCGATCTGATTTGATTCTGAAAATGCTGCTGGAAATGTGCAACTAGAGCTGATAGAATAGAAGTCAGGTTCTAGTTGGAATCTAAGAATATTCCAATGGCTGTGCCAAAATGTTACATTCATTTACCCTGAACGGTTCGTTAAATTGCGGAAATTCGCAGCTAGAATTCTAGCTATTTTTGCATGCACTGGTCTCTATGAGCAGTTCTTTTCCATAGTAAAAGCTTTTAAGAAACCTCACCGTTGAGATTATCTGATCAAAATTTGTCATCTGTGATGAAAGCGTCAGTGGCAAACAAACTTTTACCTGACATTAATAAAATGGTATCCCAGAAAAGATGTCAAGCACCAGGAAAAAGAAAATAACGCGTAATCATAGTAATTTTTAATTAGCCAATAGTAGGCTACTACAAATTTAGCTTAGGGACAGGTATGCCATTAATTATTGTATTATATTGTATTATTTCTAATTTACATAAAACTAGTAGGCTGTTTTAAAACTGATTTTTTGCTGCGGCCCCTCAGGTCATAGTAAGTTGCTTATGCGGCCCATATACCTTAATGAGTTTGACATGCCTGGTCTAGACATTAATTAATCCCCTCCAGGATGTTGTCTCCTGTTACACGTCCGCGTTATTAGTTTTAGTACAATCAACAAAATTACTAACAAGTTGCTTCTTTTTAAATGTAGAGCTTGCTCCATTTCCACCATCAATCGTAACTCCTAACAGTTCCTTAAGAGCCGGTTAGTGGCTGCCCGCTGCCATCCCCCGTCGTCCTGCGGGAGGTCTGGACTAGGATTTTCTTCACTGATCGTCCGAAACATGTCAATCATCGGACAAATATTGACAAATAATGTAGACATACATATAGGAGACGCTACCTGGCCAAGAACGCTGGAGCCTTGGACCACGAGGACTTCATTAGCTAGAAATAAGAGTACTAAATGCATCCTGTTTGTTTATTTTGGTCCAGCAGGGTCTTCTCTAGGAATGCCTATTCCTTTATGTACAGTTGTTCACCCCTGCAGCAGTAAATTCTAGTACTACTGCTTGGAAAAAAAAATCCTGCTGACAGCGCCGAGAAAACCGGAAATGAAGAAGCGTCTCTGGTTCTTCTTCTGTGTAAGTGAGTCTAAGACTCATGGAAGTCTAGACCCATGGATGCTTGCCTCCATCTGTCTGGACAAACTTCTTTCTGCGATCCAAGCAGAAATATAATAGTACATCCCTACTACCAACGGATCCTATCCCAGGACGCTCGGAATTGAAATGAGACCAAAGGCCGAGCACACCGGCGGATGATACTTGATGATACTTCTCTGGACTACATTAGAGTCCGCCATTTAAAGAAAAAAATGGCCCGTACAGGTACGGTGTGTGGATAATGACACGTATGCTTGGGACTTACCCCCCCCCACCCCAAAGGGGATTATTTTTGCTTTCCTTATTGACCTAATCATCTCCTCTAACAACAGTTTCCACCCGAGCGCCACGCTGAGGCCGAGAAGCATTGTTTGGGTCGATCTAAGAGTTAAGACTGCGCTGACAACTACAGCGCTCCTTAAGATAACTCGAGAGACGATTACCCACGATAGTCCCTGCATTGATCGCTAAGTGTATATATAACCTGGTCGGATTAAGACACGCAATTCACCACTGCCCAGCCTACTTCATTGAGACACAAAGCTGGAATTCCTCACAGGTCTACAGAAAATGAATTGTAAGATTAGTACCCTCCCCCTCCCATATTCCTATTCTTAGACAAGGGAGATGACTTGGGTAATGCTAGATGAGAATGGAAACAAAGAACAATATCATTTCATGTATCAACTAGAGCAGTGTTCTTCAACGGGGGCGATATCGCCCCCTTGGGGGCGTTTTCGAGATTTTAGGGGGCGCTGGGAGCCAAAGGGGCAGTACGGGGGCGCTGGGCAGAAAAAGGGGGCGGTAAGGGGGCGCTGGGCATATAGGGAGAAAGAAGAAACTAATGATGTACAGAAACAAAACAAATAAATAAATTCTTAAAAATCAAAGCTGGCAAACTGAATATTGACTAATTATAGTAAGCTTACTCCTAATTTAAGAATTGAGTTCTGGATTCACAATTTCTATTTTTAAATTCTTACTCTTTTTACTGTTTTACTAATAGGAGGGTATTAGTGTCCTTGGATCTTGAGCGCACAAACGATCATGATTTGATAGACAAACTGGATAATTCGCCTTTTAGATTATATTTTATTTTATCCATATGTAAATGTTAATTTAAAAACACGTTAAAGCTAACATTCAAATAGAATACTTTAATCTTTTTTAAAAACAAAAACCATTAACGAAAACTCGCTGGTATGTAATGGAATATTGGCAAAAGTTCTAGTGAATTTGCAACAAATAAAAAGTATTTCATTGTTCTACTTTGAATAACGGAATTTTCAGATTAAGTTATGAAACCAAATCGGCTTCACGAACATATAGCAATGTCTAAAAAAAAATTCTAAATTTTCAAGAAGAATTATAAAAATCTACTATTAAAACAGTATCAAAAACAAAAACGGCAAAACAGATTATGTTTTTGTGGCCTCTTATTAGAAAAAGTTTTATGATATTGTTTGAAAATTGATTAAAACTAAAAATAATAAATTATTAAGCATATATAACACAGAAAGACATTTTTTTTCTTATAGCGATGAAGTATTATTTCAAAATAACTAGTTTTTTAGGTTATTACGCTAGAAGGGCTTCATGAGTAATATAGAATAAAGACAGATCTATCCACTCTTCAACTTGTGAGTTATGATACACATGCAACATCTTAAGAAAATTTTAGCCTGCTATTTCATTTCTATTTGAAACTAATTGTGAAAATTGTAAATACAAATACAAATATAAATTCGTGCCGAAAATAATCTCATTTTTCAACAGTTTTGTGAAACATGATGAACAAGATGTTAGACCCTTGTTGTAAACTAAAGTTTGCTGGATTTCGAAATGGGTTTCTTATCGCTGGTTTTGTTAAGCTCTTAGGTATCGATAGATTCTGGAAGAGCAGGCTATGGAGCCAACTTTCTTGGCTCTTACTCAGTCAAAATATTTGGAGGGTGAGAATATGAAAATTCTCCGGATACCACTTGAGGAGGGCCCAAACGATTCTTTTTTAATTAATTAAATATTACACAAAACGCAGGTGCTCCAAAAGAAGTCAAGCCTCCCCCTGGCCCCGATGGAAAATTCACAGCTACGGGCCTGGAGGCACCCTGAATGAATTCCTATTGAAAAATCAGAGCAGGAAGGACTCAATCCTCCCGTAGTGCTCTGGCAAGAAACTGGGCCCTTTGGCTTAGTGCCTCATGGCTACCATACAAGTCGAGTGACTGTCGAGACACGTCCCCCTTTAACTCTCGGAGCTGGGGACACTCATACAAGATATGCGACACTGTTTCGACGCTCTCTCCAAAGTAGCAGCATCGGGAGTCTTAGTTCGGGCGGAACAGGGCAAAGTAAGCGCCAACAGGTTAATGTTCCCTCCGGCCTGGAGGCACAACAGAGATGTGGCTGCATTTAAATGTTTCAGAAATATTTCAAAACTGTGGTCCAAAATGGAATTATGTTTTAGCTTTTCCATCAACATACATGGTTAACCTAGATTTAGTGCGTAAGAAACTTAATGAATAAGCAAAGAAATAGGCTGGATGTAGCCACTAGAGGTAGAGGAGACCTTCGCCTTGCTTTGACTAAGCTTAAAATTTCTAATATTGTCAGACAGCAGGAGCCATATGGCTCTCATAAGCCTAATTTCGTTGTATAGTGAATTCAGCAATAGTAATGTTTATAGTCAAAATATCACTTTAAAAAAAGGGATTTGAAAGAAAGTCAGGACAATGAGATTAATTTTTGTGTGTAATCACTGCAAATTATTAGACAATTTGACACTGCAAATTATTTGACAATTTTTATATAATGATAATATTGGCTATTTTTGCCTTCGATTCCAAAGATTACGACTGAGTGAAGTGTTTCACACAACTACGCAAACCCAGTTGCGAACTACATATTTTCCGGAATTTTATGCAGACAAAGCCGTTGTCTGCTGGTGGTCTATTTAAGTTTTCTTTCCGTCTTTAGCGCGTCTTCAATATTGGCTTTTTTTTTTAGTTTCCAATGTCTTTCCCTCAGCATTTGTGGGAGCTTTCCAACTGTCTCTCTCAGAGGTCATCGGTTACTAGAGAATGCTGCCAGGTGCTTTACTCTATGCCAGTGAGTGGGAACTGGCGCCTAAGTGGATCTTAATAGAGCTTACGGGTGCACCTCTGTAACTCCGTCTTATTCTGAGCTTGCCAAAGAAAATCGCCCTTACATGCGGTCGTGTCCCATGCGGGATAAGTGTTATTGACAGCATAAAAAATAATAAATAAATGACATTTTTCTTCTTTATATGTGTTTTTCTTAGAGGGGGGCGCTGGCAGATTTTTTAAAAGAAAAAATACGAAAAGGGGGCGGTAAGCCAAAAAAGGTTGAAGACCACTGAACTAGAGTGACATCTTGTCATTTCACAACACTACGTTGTAAGTCCTACTCTGATCACTGGGGATTACATGACGTTTAAACCCATCAAAGGAAACTGGTCATGTAAATACAATCATCTAGTTGTCAGCCAGTCAAACCGGTGGGTACACATTAAATCCCCCAAGCGAAAAAAAAAATTAATTCAATGGTAACAAACATAGAAACAATATTTTGTTTTTGTTTTTCTAAAACACAATTTTTTACAGGCATATTTTATTTTGTGTTAGTCAAAACTTGCTAGTTATAAGCATCAATCAAAACAACATAAACATCGATACTTTAATCCACTGGAAAGATGAAAACATGTAATATATAACTTCAAGCTATCATTCTTTCTTTTTTTTTTTCTTAAAACTTTTTTTTTCAAAACTATATCTATAGATCTATATCTATATATCTATCTATATAATTTAGGGTTAGAATTTAAAAAAAAAAAGACCTTCACCCTGGGCCAATGTAAATCTAAGTAATTTCTCTAATCAATGTTACCAGAGATTGAATGTCGTGCCGATAGGATCATTGTTACCAGACGTCACATCCGCATTGTAGGCAGTGAGCTTGTTTCCAAACACTATCTGGTATTAGTATTATGTTAGAAAAGAACGAGTATTCATTCTCTGGCGCAGCCAGGGTCGAGTTTCCTTAAAGGGAGACAAAATTCATCGTATTCCCTTTATCAGTTTCCACTGAGGAATTTGCTGGTGATGTGGCAGGTCTGCAGCAGTACCGCCCTTTGACAGGCCACGAGAATGTTCCTAGAAATGCCAAGGGCCATGAAGGTATCTTTGAGGTCAGTTGTTATTATCCCCTCGGTTGATATGACAATGGGGTATATTGTTATTTTAGATAACTTCCATAAACGCTTAATCTCCAAGCCTAGGTTCCCATACTTTCGTTGTTTTTCCAACTCACTTGTTCTTAAATTATGAGATAGTGGTACGGCAGTGTCAATCACGATAGCGGCTTTTTCTTTTTCACCGATGAGCAGCCGATCAGGGCGATTATAATCTACCGTTTTGTCGGTCAAGATAGGTCTATCCCAGTACAGCAGGTGATCAGTAGACTCGAGAACCTCTTGTGGTGAGTATTTGTAATAAGGAGGATCAAATTGTGCGTCAAAGCCAATTTCTGGTGTATTATTATTATGCAAATGAAGTAATGTTCATTCTGAAGCCCTGACTGGGTCCACTGACGTTAACGTGAAACTAAATTCATAGTAGTCCCTATAACCCTTCCCACAGAGGAATGTTCTGGCAATGTGGCAACAGTACTTTCCTCTGACCCGGTAGCGAGAGTTTAGAGCCTCGAACGTGTCAGTGAGGTCAGTTGTCAACATCCCTCCTCCCCTTTCTAATGTTTTTGTTATTCAAATGAGTAAAAAGCCTACTACAGTAAAAAGCCTACTACAGTAAAAAGCCTACTACGGTAAAAAGCCTACTACAGTAAAACATCCATTATCCCGATTCATCGGGAACGGGGCTCTGTCCGGATAATCGATAGTCTGGATAACCGAATGCGGAATACTATAAACAATCCAGTTCAACAACAATATAAAGAAAATTCCTATGGGAGTATCGCGTCGTACGTAAACATAAAATTCAAGTAAAATATACAGCCGATCAAAGAGTAATATGTAGTACTCTACCTTTATTGAGAGAAATACCCCCCCCCCCCAATCTTTCGCTGCAACCTAGATACCGAACTGTTAAAAAAAAAAAGTAGTCCGGATAATTAACGTTCCGGATAACTGACGTCTGGATTAACGACCTTCTGCTGTAATTAATCCCTTCCCCAGCCACAACCACGCACGCACGTAAACAAAGTCCCTAATTCCAACAAACTGCAACAGAAAGAACTAGATAACTTTTGTTCCCTACCACCCAGCTTAAACCCAAACGCCATAATTAATGACGTGTCGACAACAATGGTCGTAAAATTGTAAGGACTAGAGAAGGGGTGGGGGGGGTAAAGTCCCCCCCCCCCCCAACTTCAAACAGAGAGTTCTAGAATTTTGCATTGTTGAATGACATGAGATGTGAACAGTTACGTGAGACAAAACCAGGAACAACAATAAATTAAGAGGACAAAAAGGAATGAGAGAGAGAGATAGAGAGAACGAGAGAGAGAGAGAGAGAATGGGGGGAAGAATGAAAGAGAAATGAACAGGTAGGGGGAAGGTGTTACAGTCTGTGAACAGAGAGCAGGAAGAAGTCAAGAGATAACTAGATGGAGCTGAAACAAAAGTTAGGCTCTGAAGCACTAGCTGCATCACTGGTGGCTGCTGGTACCAAAGTACACAGATGCCAGGTGATTCCCCGAGTACGGTGTGAACACCA
The DNA here is from genome assembly GCA_021533235.1 of Biomphalaria straminea. Taxonomy (NCBI): domain Eukaryota; kingdom Metazoa; phylum Mollusca; class Gastropoda; family Planorbidae; genus Biomphalaria; species Biomphalaria straminea. Next base: position 660,814 of record JADKLZ010000104.1, read on the forward strand.
GCACGGAGCATGACCCGGGACACCCAGTTCAAGATGAAGGCTAAAAAAGTCTTTCAGGTAAATAGAGAAAAAAAAAATCTCATTTCGTTTTGAAGTTGTCTTTTTTTCTCCCCTGCTTGAAATATTAACGATTTCAATCTTCAGATCCACCTCTCTACAACTTCTCAGATACAACTTCTCACATACAGGCTACAACATCTTCTAGTCCCACAAGTGAATGTAATATGCCGCCTCCAGCCCCCCCCCCTTACTCTTGACCACACAGGCTGCTAACTAAGCACTACGTTTACCTGACTTTGTCATAGTCCAGCGTCCACTTTGTCAGACCGACATTTACATCGGAAAACAAAAATGTAGAAAGGGAAACAAAGAACTAAGGCGACAAATGCATATGTATACCTACCTTGCTTTTTCCGTTTAGAAGCTATCAAGATGTTACAATCCTCTTGGCTGACTCGCTTTCTGCCATTGAAGCGACTGTCTAAATGTATCCTGGCAGGACTACTGCTGTTTGACAGTGTCAGTGTCAAAGATGTCTGACATGTCTTTTTGGAATACGTCGGAGATGCTGGCGTCTTCTTCTTCAGCCAGCATAGAGTCAACGGACGAGGCGATTCCTCGTGATTGACCACAGCACCGCTGGACCTGGTCTGCCTGCACGTCTCGAGACCCTCCTCCAAAACATGTCTCAGCGTGCTGGACTTGTTGGCTCGCGTTATCACTTGAGAGATCGGCTCACGGTGACCAGTGGTCGCTTTCGTCCCGCACATAAGAATGGACAAGTGGGGTCCGCGCTGGACGTCGAAGGTATCCCCCACAAGGGCTGACTCAGTCTTGAGCCGTTTGTGTGGAAATCCACCGAAATTGGCGGCTTTGCAGGTCATGCTGCTCTCTCCGTTCTGGGATGCATTGGGACGCACTTCTGACACCAGTGTTATTGTAAATCCATGTTACAGTGCTGTAACAAAGTGTGTGCACAGTTTAATCCGAGAATACAAAAGATCCATGGAAGATAATTCCTTGAGATTTATAGTTTCAATTCTACTGTCACAGTTGTCTAACCTAACAAAGAGAGCGTTCTTCAAAATTAAACTGAAATGTTCTCGCAAGCTCTACAACTCTCCAACTATACACAAAAGGGAGAAATTTGAATTTCCTCTAAAAGTACAGACACAAAAAAAAAATAATAATAGCTTATACTTCAACCTGAAGTCAAACCCAACAGTTGGTCTAACAGTCAAAGACTGAAGGTCATGTGTCACATAGTCCAAGGCATAACGGACTACCGGCAAGATGTGATTCGATTATCCACGGGTCCTCTAGTCACATCGACTTCCCGGCCTCTACTACCTCCCGATAGCGCGTGGAACAAGTTAGGGAGGGAGTGGTGAAAATTGCCACGACTCGATCCGGTGGTACACGGACAGAATTGGTCATTAGGCAGCAAGGGAGGAGTCATTAACCTGCGACATGGCAGTGGTGACAAAATAGAAACTGCCGAGCTAAGCGAATACGATAAAGTCTAGAAGGGACACTACAGTTGACCGTTGCATTAGCGCTTACACAAATGTCTTTGTTTTTTTCATTTTTATTTAGAATTTGGTGAATAAAATATTTCTTTGAGTAGGTTAAGGAAATGGTCGATAATGTTGAAATTATGCAATGTTTTCCAACCATCTATTAAACGAGAAAACAAAGTTGAAATAACTGGGGGGGGGAATAAGAATGTAAATATTGCACACAATAATGGGCAAGTGACACACCACTAAAATTATTACTAAGCTGAAGTATGCCTTAAACTATGCTTGCCATTTAGCTGGACGCAAATGTTCTATGTATGGATATACTGGATTAAAAGACTACTATAAGTGTATTCATGCAGAACTAGAATAAAAATAAATTTTCAAAATATTTATATTCATGCTTCTTAAAATTTAGACTTATTTAAACTTATGCTGTGTTTGCCAGGAATATTTGTTCAATACATTTCTTTGTTATCTTGTCATTCTGATTTTTTGTCTCTCTAAAATTAAATCGGAATATTATGTGAAAAAAAAGGGGGTCATAAACTACATGGCAGACGATGGTCAAGTGACTTTGAACTTCTTCCGTTAAAAACTGGCTGGGGAGGGGGTGGGTCCCTTACGCCTGTAACAGTGGCAGGTACATGGGATGCAGTGTCACCACTTATTAAACACTATTAAGTTTCACAGCACAACAGTACGTTCACTTAACTAAACTATGGAATGCTGGTGTGGGTGAAAGTCTTTCAAGATGTGTATGTCAACAATATGTGTATGTGTTAAGATATGTTACAGGCTAGTGTTTAAGACGTGTCTTGGGGGAGAGGGGGGGGGCTAAGACAACTTGTCACCACGAAAGACATACAATCTTATCCCTCTGTAAATATGTGTCACCTGTCACACGGGTCATTGTGTCCAGTACCTGGCATGTCACTTCTACACTCAATAATACACAGGATAAATAATACGCAGGACACTATGGAAACAAGACAAAACAAATTCGTTACTGTAGCTCGTCATCAGAAGTCAGAAAACAAATTTAACCGTGAAAGCTAAGATTGTAGTTCTAAACGAGGACTCGGGTCGGGGATGTACAGATTGTTCGGTGCTTTAGATCGTTGCTAAGGAGAAAGTTCATCCAAAGAGGACGACGGGAGCTGGAGTCAAAGTATTTCATTTCTTTGTGATAACTTTTTTTTGAATTCTAAGACTAGACGTATGGATTTCATTTCTTATGCATTGTTGGTTTAATGTAAATAAATCTTGCACAGGTTGTAGTGAAAGGGTTTGGGTTTTATTTTTTAGGCACATCGGCACAGTGTAGGCCATGTCGTGCCTGCAGTCCCTTAAGGACTACTCTCCCTCTATAAAAAGGTCAAAGTCCATACAATTAACTCATTAAAATCAGGGTCTATTTACAATTAAAATAGTACAGGTAAAAATTTAAATATTTGATAAAAATCTAGTGTAAATAGTATGTGTCTACAACTCACAAATCAGATCCTTGCAGACATTGTAGTGAAAACATAGGCGTTCATGAAACGAGGATGGAACTTTGTGTTCATATGCTGACATGATACTGTGCTATGATAATGTGCAGAAACGATAGTGTGCTAAAA
>JADKLZ010000104.1:681797-698249 GCA_021533235.1 Biomphalaria straminea
AGATGTAATGTGTGTCCAAACTTGGTTGTGTTGTATGTGCTTGGGGCTGTCATCAAGACGGACCTGAGTTCGAACCCTGCCCGCTACCCTCCCCGCTTCTAAAAGGGAAGTCCGAATCATATAAATGAAATCCAATCACATTTCCAGTTAGTACAATAAGTCGCTGGATGAGTGGTACAGAGGTTGGCTTCCAAATCGGGGATCCAGGGTTCGAATCCTGATAAAGACAAGACTGGGATTATTCATTTCGGTATCTTTAGGGCGCCTCTGAGTCCACCCAGCTCTAATGGGTACCCTGACATTATCTGGGGAAAAGTGAAGGCGGTTGGTCGTTGAGCTGGCCACATGACACCCTCGTTAACATTGGGCCACAGTAACAGATGAGCTTTACATCGTCTGCCCTATAAGGTCTGAAAGGGAAACTACTGCTTTTTACACTACAGTACTACGAAACTCTTTAACCACTTTCCCTCTTTCTTTGACCTTATCCGCTGACCGGACTGACCAACAGCTACACCGCTCTCCCCTTTCCAATCTAGTTATTTCACTGGCCTAGCACATGTACGCTTCAATGCTCAAGTCAGAACAGTTGAGAACCTGTCCGTGTAGTAGCTGATACTATGTTAGGAAGTGAAAGCCTGGAGTGCCTCAAGCTTTTCCAATCTCCAACAAAGACATTATGTTTCATTTTTACAAAACTTATATCAGCTGATTCTGTCTGGTAAAAAGTGTAAACGTGTTCTCTCTCATTTTCCATTCTTGGATCAAGTTAACACTTGGCACAATTATTCACTAAAACTGGCAAGGCATGAATGAATAACAAATACAAATAAACATGTTAGTTAATCAAATGTTGGTGATTAATTATTGTGTTTCACGTCGAAATAAGGGGAAATAAATGCTACTAATTGAGAGATGTAGATGTATATATGAATTTAATCCCCGTATTACGTTTTTACAAGTTTTTTCTCCCACTTCCTGTTCTCGGATCAAGTTGAAAATTTGCATAATTATTCTTTGTCGATGACAATACACGAATCAATCCAAAAAATCAAACAATCAGTTAATAATTTAGTACTAATTAATTTTTTTTAATAACAGAAAGGGGGCTTAACCTTGTAATATTTAGATAAATGGCAGTAATAAGCAATTCATTCCCATAATTCAGCTTTACATTGTAAAAAGTATTTTTTATTTTCTATTGCTTGTTTCCAATGTGGACCCCCCCCTCCTGATGGGGTGCACAATCTTAGACTTCCATAAATCCGACCCTGGCTGATACACAAGCGTGACTCCTCTTTTGTTTGTGACCCCTCCTATTGAACAGATTTGTGCTCGCATGGCTTGCTATCTACAGTACTCTGCAGCATATTTCATCGAGTAACTCCCCCAACACCCTCGAATTGGCGGTTCGATCCTATTGATTCCCTTCCCCCCCCCCACCCCCCGTCACTAAACTGAAGAGCAGAGTCGGCGAAATCATAATAACCATGTCGCGTCGCGCTATCTCAGCAAAGAATCGATCCGGGCCGTCAGCTTCGTGCGGGGAATTCCCGTACTCCGTCGATGTCTATTTATAGTAACTCAAGTAGGCGTGGCCATCCAGCCGCTCCAAGGCACGTAGGCACTGCATACATAATTTAAACATTGTCTCATGTCGAGCATGATAATGAGACACGTAATGACATTAACAAATTGCTTTGATCAAGTCCTCTTACCCAGTAGCTTGTGGACGTGGCCTACAGGAGATTTCAAGGAATAGATAGACAATTATGTTCATATCAGAAGGCAAGGACAGGACTGGGAGCTGATCTAAAACAGTCAATCTGCTTTTTAGAAACTTTTTACAAGGATTATATCAGCTCTGTCTGTCTGGTAACAAGTTTGTACACGTTATTTCTCCCACACCCGATAACGGATCAAGCTGAAATTTAGCACAATGATTTCTACTACCTGACAACACAAGAATCGATTTAAAAAATTAATCAATTAGTTAATTAACTCTTGGTAATAAATTATTTTGTTTGGTATCTTGAACAAGGGAAAGAAATCTTACTTGACAGGTGTGGTCTAAACTGAATTAGTTCCCTTAAGGACTACCCAAGTCCTGAGTGATTTTTTTTTTTTTTTGCATTTAGGAAAAAAAAAACGAACATGTAAACATTCCCTTCTTCCCCCCCCCCCACCTTTTCACATCCGCTCTAGACAAGTGATAGGATCATAGCGCATTGAGAAAGCTTAAGACTAAACAAAAAAAAAAAAAAAAAAAAGAATTGATAAAATTTTTTTTTAATCCCACAGATTTATATGTCTAGGTCATATAATATATATATGACTATGCACATATTATATGACTGATCCTAACAAATTGATACAATTAGACTTTAAGCTCTGTGTTGTTGTTTGTGTTTTTTTTTGTTAAGTTTTAAAAAACTATTTTTCTTGTTTGTTTTAGAGAAAATAAAAATGATATTCGCAAAACATTTCATATGTTGGAGCTTGAAGATTGAATTTTATTATTTTTTTTTAATTTTTTTTTTTTTTTTTTGGGGGGGGGGCAACAAATAGACTACATTTTCTTTAAACTACTGTCATCACGTTTGGGTTTGGAAAGGGAGAAAACCGGGGCACACAAAAACATTCTAGGGAGAACACTATTTAGTACTAGATTGTGGCGGCTGTCTTTATCGTCATTAAGGGGTCAAAGTTGACATAGAATATTGATGAGCTCGAGGACATAGAAGACAGTCATTCACACTTAGCAGGTAGCTCGTGACCTACTTTCAAGACAATCTTTCCTATCCTGACAACGCCCTCTCCAACTTGGAAAGAGGGGGGGGGGAGAGGCATACAAATATCTACGTGCAATTTTCCAAACAAAATGTTTCAAATGAATGACATTATGAGCCTTAAAGTAAATCTTTAAAAAAAATTTTAGTTGTTGGGCGGCCCCTGTGGTCCCGTGAAACTCACACATTATTAAGTAAAACTCTTATGACATCAAAGTTGTAAAATAACAAGAAATGCAACAAAATCATGAACAATGTCTATATGTACACGAGTACAATTTCTCTTTCTCTCTCTTTCTAAATCTCTCTCTCTCTCTCTCTCTCTTTTAATCACTATTTTCTCTGACTTCCTTTTTAGCGGCCCCCCGTAAGGTAAAAAGCCGCTATTAGGTTTGTGCAAAATGTCCGTCTGTCCGTCTGTCACACTCAGGGCGCCAAAACTAGAAGAGATACGAAAAATATTATTTCACCATTAAATGCGGCTTGAAAAGTTTAGTTGCAACGGCTACTTTTAGTTTTCTAAAAGCAAACCGTTTAATTTATAAAATAAATTATGCAAGCGATTTTTTTAATAAAAAAACACCAATTCTAAAACAATTACGTAAATGTAAGGGAGGAAATGTTACAATAAGAAATGCTCTCTACAAGTAGATATCACGCACATTTTTTAAAATGAACTTTTAGCAGCGACTTTCGTGTACTAGCGTAAAGAACGGCCATGACATGATTCTAAACTAATTTCTTAAACTTTTTTAAAAATCAGATTTAAAAAAAAATGTGTTTAGTGCCCCCATTAGAATGAAAGAAGCATATTTTTGTGCGTTCTGTCTGTTGGTTGGTCTGTCCGTCACGGTTAGATTAAAAAAACACACTCGTCCAGCGAGAAGTTAATTATTTTCAACTTAGAAGGAACATCCGAAACATCTTGCGAATAGGCGGATCTGACAGGGATCCGACTCCGACGGGGGCCGCCTCTGAGTTTGTATACCACACAAACTCTCTATGTAATCTTGTTGTTTTTTTGGGTTGTTTCCATGTAAACATTTTTGGTCCCAGGTTTTCCCTACTCACAGATGTCCGACTGAGATTGGGAATGCCTGAATCAGGTCGTCGTGACCAGTTTGACAGATTCAAAGTCAAGAAATGTATTCACTGACATTGTGAAATAACAGCGAGTACTGGCTAGTGTATCTTGTCTAAGTGTATCTTGTCTATGTGTATCTTGTCTAAGTGTTTCTTGTCTAAGAGAAATCGTAAAGTATTTAGAGCACAATTTAAGACAGCCAAAAGTAGCAACCAAAATACCAATAAAAACATATAAAACTGAACCAAAAAGTTTCATTCCACAAAGTTCGAATCTTCACACGCATCTATATTTTAAAACTCGGCAAATCGGACAGAAAGGCATATACCAGCACAGTGCTGTGGAGCACTTAAGAGCAGGACAAGACACGCAGGAAGTCTCTGGTCATCCACTGCACCCAAACTTGTCCCCGGACGTCTTGACCAAATCTTGCTTCCGGAAAAGGATGGGCTATAGGGCGAGAGAGTGAGGTCGACGTGTTGCGCGAATCCTCCTCACTATAATCCAAATTCCAGCGCAAGTCACTTGTCACTTGTCATCCCCCCATTATATTTTAAAAGCAAAATATAAAAAAATATTATAGCCATTTAAATCAATACTGTACGCTCTATTTCCCTTAATTCATATTTCATATCAGATTCATATTTTGTTAGTCGCAATGAATAATTGTGCAAAGTTTGAACTTGACGCGAGAGTGGGGAGTGGTAGAAATAACATGACCTCATTTTATCAGACTGAGGGCTCGAAGATTTGTGACACGAGAGACATGACATCTAGTAGTCAATTCATGTCCATGTTATTAACACCTCATTAAGCAATACCAAAATATACTTCTAAGTAAATAAGACTTATCCACACTGCTTCTACAATGGCGTGTCTGTGTGTACAGTTCGCAATTTGACATGTAAAAACAAGATAGCTCGCATTTCAGAAAATCAATTCAGCCGGGCCACATTTTGAGGGCTACACGAGAGGGAAATGGAATTTTCAATAGCGCTTACAATACAGCTAAACGTGACGAGTGGACAGACAAACAAAATGCACAAAACCTGGGATCTATTAAGTATGAATGAAATGATTGATTCGAAATAATCGATGCAATTTCAATCAACGTAAGATTTTTGTTTTATTTTGTTTTATTTATTTATTTTTTTTTACAGAGGTGCCCCACGAAAAAATCTGAAAGACCAGCTATGGCGCTAACTTGTTTCAGCTGACATGGAAGAGAGCAACTGGCTCCAGGCAGCTTCAAAACGAGACAACCGGAAATCACTTACAAAGACCGAGGTATTGAGACCAAAGAAAATCCGCTGCCGAGGACAGACGTAGACGGCGAAAGAAAATCTAAATCGACCACCGGAGGACAATGCTGCGTTGCTTGTGTCAAAATGTGTATGTCGCAGCTGTGGTTGCGTAGCCCTATGAATAGAATAAAAATACACTTCTCATTAATCTTTGGACAAGCATTGTTACTCCGAACTTTCAGTGAATATTTCAAATGAATTTCAAGTAGAGCATGAATCGGTCTCAGAACATGTCGTGGCTCAAAAATGAATCTAGAAGTTAAACTAACAAAACTAAGTGCATATATACATCTCAAATCTTTACAATGAACAAAATGTCACTTTAAAAAGAAAACATTGAAAAAGAGTTTTGCTTCCTGGATTTGTTGAAACTGAAGAACTTGTGTTAGAATTTCACGGTAGACTGAACAGGGTTGACACGAAATGTTCAAAACATACAAATGCTGAATTTTTTTTTATTGGATGTTCAGATCTACGCCATGTCGTAATGCCAGGTATCCTGCAGTGCCAGACATTCTCTTGTAAACAACTGTAACAGATAGCAGTTGGGACTCTGCGGGGAGGGGGGATAAGTAGGAAGATAAAGTCTTAGATGAATGTTTATTGGACAGCACGCTGCTACCACAGAAAGCTGAAGACCAATATTGTTTTCTAGGACCACTCTAATCAGTATATTGCTTGCAAGAAGAAAGTATTTCATTGACGTTGTTATTTAATTGGGTTCAGTTCAGGGGAGGGTGTAATAAGGCTTGCATATTTCAAAACAAGCAAAATATATTAAAGACTTTTTTTTTAAAGTCTCTAAGAGGAAGAACTCCACATTTAGACCTATATATCTCAATAATCAAGAATTTATCCAAGGATCAAGTTGATACTTTGCGCAATTATTTATTGTTGACAACACACGAATCAATGAAAGAAAAAAAAAACATCATTTAATCAATTTATCGGAAGTTGTAATTAATTAATTTTGTATTACATAGAAATGAACTAAGAAGGGGGGAGATAAGGCTTGATGAAAGAAATAGCTCGTCAAAAAATAGCCAACTATATTTTATTAGACTATAAAACCTTCTATTGTTATAAGTGCTTGAATACCTTAGTGGCTAACGTGCCGGCCTTCCAATGTGGAGGCTCGAGACTTTGAATTCTAATTCAGACTCGAACAACCTTTTAATTGAAATATGTTTTGAAAAAAAAAAAGCAGTCAAGAAATAAAAACCTTCCCTCAGACATCCCTCACCCGGCCCACACAAGTGATTGGGTCATAGCCACACAAGTGATTGGATCATAGCCACACAAGTGATTGGGTCATAGCCACACAAGTGATTGGGTCATAGCCACACAAGTGATTGGGTCATAGCCACACAAGTGATTGGGTCATAGTATATTGAGCATGCTATTAGAATGAATATCGCGCTCTGAGCTAAAACAATACAAATATTTACAATCGCCCACATTTATTGTGAATATTCTAGATGTATTTAGAACTTAATTAGATGATTGCATTCAAAATGACTGATGCCATTGTACTCACTATTATCTTTGGGTTTTTTTTTTTTATAAATAATATTTATAGTTAACTTGTTAAACAGTCTATGTTAACCTTTAAAACAAAAAAAAAAATGAATGCCTGCTCTGAACGATACACTAATCTTGTGACTTTTCTACTTCCTATGTCTCTATAGCAACCAATGGTATCAATCAAGTATTTGTGATACTTTCATTCTGTGGAATATGCTGCTTTGAAACATGTAAGTCCAGGTCCTGCAGACCAGTGATTCCCAAACTTTTGACCAATGTGTACCCCTTTTATCATTTTTGTAATGCTGAGTACCCGTCGTCCCCCCCCCCTTTACAATTTAATTGATATAAAGAAAATAATCAATGGGTATGTTAAACAATCAGCATAGTTAATGAGGTGCAAGGCGTACCCCCTACAAAGTCTTCCCGTACCCCTGGGGGGTACCCAGGGCCGGTTTTAGGCCACTGCAGCCTATGTGGGCCCCGCGCTTTCATAGGCCCCGCGCTAATTCAAGGTGTAATTATTACATTGCAAAATATATACGAAAAATTCCTGGAAATCTCCTGAATTTATTAAAATCTCTTGAAAAGCCTTTAAAATCTCCAGTAAAATAGGCAAAATTGTCATGTGTGGGTGTCATTCATTGCGGAAAACGCCAATCCTACGAGCGATAAAAGAAAAAAAGGCATTGTCAGCTTTTTTCATGTAATACAATGTAATAATCGAGCAAATTTGTACCTTAATCAGAAGTTCCAATACTTTATTTACTTTTATAGTCACTGGCATATAAATATGCCATTGGCATTGGTTATAAGGTTCGTAAAGTACAGATCGCAATTATAAAATCTTTATTTTCACTTATTGTCCTTATTCCCATACAAACTAGGCCCCGCACCAATCAGTTTTGCATAGGGCCCCGCAATTACTAGGACCGGCCCTAAGGGTACGCGTACCCCACTTTGGGAAACACTGCTGTAGACGAACGTGAAGATTCAGCTAAATTCTGACTAGTATTAAAACCTTCTAATTGGGTTGATTTACACGGGATTACAATATAATCACGGCCAAGTTAGGGGGAGTCAATCGTACAGAGTTGGTCCTGGACTTCATTATCATTGTAACCCAGGTAACTTCCCCTTGCCTCCCCTGATAGGCAAGTGAAGCAGCCATAAAATTGACTGCGATAACAAGTGAACAGGGCCAGATAGCTTGGGGAAATAGGAGAAGCCAAACCTGCTTGGAGCTGAGTGTTGGTGCCAAAACTCTACTAGAGCGGAATGGAGCTCGACCTTCAGCAGAACTGAAACATTGAAGATGACAGCCAGGAGTGTGTGTGTTGACTAGATCTAGTAGATGTACGCCTAGCCAAGCACAACAAGAGAAGTCATCAATACAATCATCTATTTAAACTATCATCACCATCATTCGTAGAAGCCACCATCACAATTATCAGTGGAAACCATAATTATAATCAATAAAAGCCATTATCACAATCCCATTATCACAATCATCAATAAAAGGCATTATCACAGACCCCAATATTATTACACTGATAAATAAAAGCCATCACAATCCCCATTATCACAAACATCAATAAAAGCCATTATCACAATCCCCATTATCACAATCATCAATAAAAGCCATTATCACAATCCCCATTATCACATTCATCAATAAAAGCAATTATCACAATCCCCATTATCACAATCACCATAAAAGCCGTTATCACAATCACCATAAAAGCCATTATCACAATCCCCATTACCACAATCATCAATGGAAAACGTTATCACACCGATCAATAAAAGTCATTCTCACACAATACATGACATTATCAAACAAAGACAAACTATTCCAGGTACCCATTAGAGCTGGGTGGACACATAGGTGCCCAAAGATCCAGAAAGTTAAAATCCAAGTCTTCATCAGGATTCGAAACCGGCACCTCCGGTTCGGAAGCGAAGCGCTTTATCGCTCAGCCACCGCGCCTCCACTGCAAAGTATCAACAATCAAATTCTCTAGAAATTATTAAAAAAGATCACTGGGTGCCTAAAACCAATATGATGTATAAATGTATCACCTGCGTTCGCGTTTGGTCAATGAAATGAGAGAATATGAAGTGAGACCACGTGATGTGTTAAATTGAAGAAATTCATGTAAGCGTTAAAATAAAGCAACACACAAATTTAAAAAAATTAAATGCTGAATGAAAATGTATAAATAGACAGGAAGAACGAAGGAACACCAGGCATCGATAATCAGGTTCGAAATACCACGCGTAGCCTGAAGGTAATAGCTAGAACCTATAAAAACAAAACTCCTGGAATGTCAGCATTCAGAAATACAAATAAACAGGTTGTCTCAGCAGGGCATTATGTAGTATTAGATTTACAAACACTTGGATCGCATCACTTACGTTACAGGTTTACAAATCCACATTGAATTAGGACCAAAAAATGAACTCTCTTTAAAAGAAAAGAACAAACTGCCAGTATGAAATACATCCGCTAAGAAAGTGTTGTAAGTGCACGGAACCTCAGGTCAAGTTGGCCTGGCTAAATATAAGATCAGGGGGGCAAGGGAGTGCCCAGGTATTTCATCAGGGAGTGAACGCTGGATGTCTGGTTCACAGCCGTGACACTTAACACGTATCCACACGTCGGGGCCGCCTTAATCAATAATAATATTCCGTTTACACAACTCTATGAACGAAGAGTTTTAAAAAAATTTAGTTGGGGGTGGGGTGGGGGTTGAACGTTACATTACTCATTGTCAAAATACCTGCAGGTAAAAGTTGTTTGAAAATGATGAAATCAGTTACGGAACTTTGATACTGATTTCTATAAATAGTTTGCAGTTGGGTTCTAAAATGTGTTCTTAAGATAAGGGGATCAAAATAAACGTAATGCAGTGTCTGTTTCATGAAGTGACCAGGGAAGCCAGTCAAAGCCTGGTAAACGCAGTACAGTTTGTGTTTTATGAAGTGACCAGGGAAGCCAGTCTAACCTGATGAACGCACTCCAGTGTATGTTCTATTAAGTGACCAAGGAAGACAGTCAAAGCCTGATAAACGCAGTACAGTGTCTGTTTTATTAAGTGACCAGAGAAGACTAGGTCTCTGATTGTATGACTAGATCTAGAATTGGGAGAATACAAGTTAACGGTCAAAGAAAGCGTCCTGTAGTTTTTAACCTTAAATCCTTCTAGGTCGTCACTGCGCTAAACTAGTGACCACATTACGCATTGCGGTAGATGCTACATCCGTAAATGTGTGTTTAAAGTGGGTGATGAAATAAACACGAACGAGGAGACAGGGGGGGGGGGGGGGGTGGTACGTTGACTTTTATCAACACAGAATACACATTGGTTTCCAAACAAAAAAAAATAGTTGCAATAAGACAGACCAAAAAAAAAATAGTTGCACAAAGACAGACCAAAAAAAAAAAAAGAGATGCCGTCGAAGATAGAAGCTAATGTCTAAAAAAAGAGACCTTTAATTTGTTCCCCATCAAACAAGATTTTTCATTCACATAAAATCAAATGTGACAAATAATGTAGGTCAAAGCAGGGTCGGGAACATTTCTGCAATGGTTCGTATTCTCAATTATGCGAACAAGACAATGAATTACTATAAGAACGTCAAAAAAAAATTATTCATTCAATTGACTATAAAAAAAAAAAATAAGAAAAGACAGTTTAATGAAGCTTAACCGCCCAAACAGATTTGAACAATAGCTCCCACACATACAATGGGGTGACTGTCTCGCTAGGACATTAAGTTGTTTTTTTCCCCGATAGATTGATTTTTTTTTTAGCCTAAACCTTCTGTTGCATCCATTGTCAGCTCAAATCTGAGAAAACTTCTAACAAGCTGTGTCTCTGAACTCGACAGCAGGAAAGACATTTGCTCTAAACCAGCTAGCTTGTCGTTATGTGCTTACGGTCATTATAGACTTAGTAGAACATTGAACGTCTAACCATTAGTCTTAACTGAGAAGCACACAGACATGCCAACTTGAAACTACGGAGAAGAAAGTTAGAGCACAAATAGTAACGCAAGAGATCAAACTGCAATAAAGTGACGCAAGTTCAGGATACAACGGGCTTCATTCAAAGTGTACATACATTTCTACTGCCTTGTAGAAGAAGCATTTGATCCATTCATGTTGGCTATAAATAGAACCCCACACACACACATACACACACATGCACAGACCGGTGAAGTGATCTTTCTGCACCAATATAAAGATCTGTTCTTCATACCAGACAAGCAGTCACTGGTTTTGAACACAAAATGCAAATGGACAAGTCCTAATGTTGCGACATTTTACAAATGGACAAGTCCTATTGTTGCGACATCGCACAAATGGACAAGTCCTAATGTTGCGACATTGTGCAAATGGACAAGTCCTAATGGTGCGATATTACATTTTAATATCACTGCCTGGTATGGCAATCTAAGCACTAAGAATAAAAATAAACTCCAGAGAATCCTAAAAGCTGCTGGTAAAGTCATTGGCAAAAAACAAACTCTTTTGTTCCTCTGGCAATCAAATCATTAAACAGAAACCATCTGATGTAAACTTTTGACATGTAAATTGTGAGTGAGTCTGGTGTGAATGAACATTTTGTCTCTCTTTATAGTTATAAATGCTTTGTTTGGTATAATGCACAAATTGTAAGACAAATTTCCTTATGGACAATAAAGATTATTATTATTATTATTATTATTGTACAAATGGCTAAGTCCTAATGGTGCGACATCGTACGACAGAACCGTTACGGACGTAAATACTAACACAACTATTGGTGTCAGAAGATCACTATTTTTCCTTGGCACAGTCTGCAAAAGAGCTGACAAATCAGCAGTAAAAAGCTGGTTAGAAGAAGAAGAAGTGTCAGAAGATAGGGAGCAGTAGGAGTAGGTGGCGTATCATGGGCGTCATGATTGGGTGGCGGAGGGGAGGCGAAATAAACGGACCTGTTGGGCGGCTTATCTAAATTGACTTGTCCACTAGATGGCGTAGATCTGTAACACTATACACTAGGTACTCCCTATAAACTAAGTACTACCCAGTTGTGTTGACTGGGAAGTGAAGTCAATACTAAGATGATAACAAACATGACAAGGATGCTCATGACTAACAAAAATTCACAGCCAGCGAAGGGACCAATGGGAACGGAAAGCACACATTTGAGAAAATAAGAGTGAATGCAACATTGTGGTCCTTCACTGAGTCGGCCAATTCTACTGGGATTGGGACAAGCTCAACACAGGAACAAGGAAGCTTGAATAGAATCACATTGTTTTATTTTATTTCTTACTCTATATATCTTGCAAATTCATGGGGACTGTGTTAAAAACAAATACATCTAAATTTGGAAAGAAAAATACAAACTCTTTATCTTGAACATACTACACGTTCTCAGGGCCGGCCCTAACAATTGCGGGGCCCAGTGCGAAACGAATTGTGCGGGTCAAGTCTGTGTAGGGACAAAGAGAATAGATGACAATGAAGAATTTGTATTTGAACATAAATTCGTCTTTGCATTTTATTCATTCTTTACTACGTACAAAACAACGATCAAATTTAAAAAATCGCTTTTATTTTTATTTTTTAAAAATTGAGACAGATTTATATTTATACTTATATCTCAGTGACTCTTATAGTAAATAAAGTAATGGAACTTCAGGAATTGGTTAAAATTCGCCCTATTATTACATTTTCATTAAATAAAAGCTGATAATGCCTTTTATGTCGCGCGTAGAGTTGGCGTTTTCTACATTGAATGACACGCCAAAACGACTATTTTGTCTATTTTTCTGGAGATTTGCTGGACAATCAGGAGGCTGCGGGATCCCTGTTAAAAGTTATAATGGTAAATTTAATAATTTACACCTACAATAAGGGCGAGGCATAAGAAAGTGCGGGGTCCACTGCGGCCGCATAGGTTGCAGCAGCCTAAGGCCGGCCCGGCAATTTCTGGTATTTCCGCATATAGGCCCCTGGAACATTTCCAAGTCAGCTGAATTTCAAAGCAGACTAAAGGGTGCAAGGAGCAAATGTCAGACATCTGCGCAACGTGCGGGCATCAATCTCGCATGCGGGATAAGCTGATAGAAAGATAGTACAACAAATGGCCCCTATAGAGCAATCATTAGAATTTTATATACTCTGACTAGTCTGACTGTGAGTAGACTTACACATACGTTTAACCAGGATTTTTTTTTTGGGTGGGGGGAGGGATTGGAAACTTGTTTTAGGTCTTTATAATAGAAAAAGGCCCCTAAATGTACCTTTCAAACAGACATAGCAGCTCAAAGAAAAGTTGAAAATATGGGATAGTAGTTTAGCTATGATGAATTAACTAAATAAAATACTCCTGCCCTCTTTACAAATAGTAAAACTTTCAATAATAATAATAATAATCTTAACTATCCACAAGGAAACTTGTCTTACGATTTGTGCATGATAAACACAAACAACAACAACAACATAACAATTCGACGCATTTTCATTTGCTTTTATCCCAGGCACCATTTATTGAAACATGCCCAATGTGCGATAGTAAGTTCTGTGTCTCATACACCCCAAGTGTTAGCAGAGACATGCTGGACTCAAGTTTTAATTGTGTGACTGATTGATTGGTTGGTAGTCTTACGTTGTGTGACTGATTGATTGGTTGGTAGTCTTACGTTGTGTGACTGATTGATTGATTGGTTGGTAGTCTTACGTTGTGTGACTGATTGATTGATTGGTAGTCTTACGTTGTGTGATTGATTGATTGATTGGTTGGTAGTCTTACGACATCTAGATCCCTGTGGCCAAACTCTTTCTACACTTTGTGGACTTGATTGGCCTGGCATTAAGCACCTCACAAATGTCATTCTTCACCTAGGTGACATTGTTGGCTACCAAGTCACAATGTCGAGTAGATCATACTATTGTGTTCTTGGTGACAACTTAGTGTTAAAGTTCACATCCTGGCCTAAGTGTTGATAGTCATACTAGTAGTTGCGGGGGGGGGGGGGCGGGGCTGTATAGTATCTAGTTGCATTAGCTTTCTACTCAAGATTTCTCCTATACTATCGCTGACCCAAGACATAATGCACACTGGCAGAGCACGTGAGTTAAAACATCTCACAATCCTGTGTTATAATCAGGCCACGGATAAATCTTCATTTCAAAACGTCGTATGGAAGATTATGGAAATCACCATTTCATATCGCCCTCTTTCTGTGTGTGTGTGTGCGGGAGTGTGTGTGTGGGTGTACAGCCATCACTCATCACAATCTCGCTTCCTCCCCCCCCCCGGGGTGAATAAAGGTCATTTTCCAACCTCCTAGAAACTTCTGTGGACCCCCCTCCTCATCAGTAATCGCTATGAGCCTTCCACTTGTTTCAGAAACTCATAAAACTTGCGCTTCAATTCCACTGTGTCACAGCGTTCATCAGGTCACAATGCTTTCACCCATATTATTATTATTATTTTAGAAACGAACGAATAATCCTTCTGTGGCACTGCCAGGCTAGAGCTTCGTTAAAGAGAAACAAAATTCATAGCAGTCCCTTTATTAGTGTCCACTGAAGAATTTTCTGGTGATGTAGCAGGTCTGCAGCAGTACCTCCCTCTGGCATGCAACGAGAATCTTCTTAAGAACGTTAAGTGCCTTGAAAGTATCTGTAAGGTCAGTTTGTCATTATCCCCATCGGTTGATACAACAATGAGGTATATTGTCTGTACACGTAACTTCCAAGCCTAGGTTCCCATATTTTCTTTGTCTTTCCAATTCAGTTTTTCTTAAATTATGAGACAATGGTACGACGATGTCTATAAAGGTCTCCTTTTTTTCCTTTTTATTAATAAATAAAAACAGACCAGGGCGATTAAAATCTCATGTTTTCAGTTATTCTTTATAGCCATGGATTCTTTAGTCATGTTTTCTTTATAGAGCAAAATTATTTTAAATTATACAAAAAGTTAGACACAATAAACAAAGCTATTTCAAGTTTTATATGTTGAGATACAATACGCCTACAGCGGTTTAGTTGTCTACCAGCAATCTGGTGCTACAAGTCAATGACAGTCCACAAGAGGTATGGTTGAGGGCAGTTCAGGCCCTATGCTCAATGTGGTGCTACAAGTCAATGACAGTCCACAAGAGGTATGGTTGAGGGCAGTTGAGGCCCTATGCTCAATGTGGTGCTACAAGTCAATGACAGTCCACCAGAGGTATGGTTGAGGGCAGTTGAAGCCCTATGCTCAATCTGGTGCTACAAGTCAATGACAGTCCACAAGAGGTATGGTTGAGGGCAGTTGAGGCCCTATGCTCAATGTGGTGCTACAAGTCAACGACAGTCCACCAGAGGTATGGTTGAGGGCAGTTGAAGCCCTATGCTCAATCTGGTGCTACAAGTCAATGACAGTCCACAAGAGGTATAGTTGAGGGCAGTTGAGGCCCTATGCTCAATCTGGTGCTACAAGTCAATGACAGTCCACAAGAGGTATGGTTGAGGGCAGTTGAGGCCCTATGCTCAATGTGGGTTCACAGAAATAAGAGAGATAAAAAGAATCATTCCAAACTAGTTGAACATAAAGTGAATTAATTCCCCCTACATGCTCATGTTTGAGGGCGCGGTGGCTGAGCGGTAAAGCGCTTGGCTCCCGTACTGGAGGTTCGAATCCGGTGAAGGCTGGGATTTTTATTTCGGGATTTTCGGGCGCCCTTGAGTCCACCTAGCTCTAATGGGTACCTGACATTACTTGGGGAAAAGTAAAGGCGGTTGGTCGTTGTGCTGGCCACATGACACCCTCGTTAACCGTGGGCCACAGAATCAGATGACCTTTACATCATCTGCCCTATAGACCACAAGGTCTGAAAGGGGAACTTTACTTTTTTTTTTACTATTACATGCTCATGTTTCCCAAAATAAACTATGCAAGTTATAACTATTGAAGTAAAATAAGAAAAAGACCCCAATTCTTCTAGAGCTTAAAATTTACATTTATTGACAATGATATGTTTTTAAAATCAGTACTATGACTTGAATGAAAGATCATTCGCCATAGTCCGCGGCTCCGTTAGTTGGCATTCAGGACGTGTCTTTGTAGCATATGTCTTTGGTAAAGCCAGAGTTGAATGTCCCATTCAGGTGGCACCGACAGACCTTCTTCAATGGGATATAAATAAACCCAGCTTTCTAGTGGACTTGGTGAACTCGCTCGCCTTCTACCCTGACAACAAACTCTAGCGACATAGTAAGAGACACATTTTGAAGAGTTAGCAAAAAAACACTATAACACTAGATGTCTTATTAAAGGTCATTACTGCATCTCACAGTCAAATCTTACTACCCCCTCCCAGACTACACCCATCCAACAACCGTTCAGGTTGTAATGTTAATATAACCGAGACTTATGGTCATAGTAGACCTGAGCACTGACCTGTGTCCACAGGTTGCCACGTCACAGGTCAGTTTTCAGGCAGACTATAACGATTATGGTCTCGGAGTAACTCTAGTCAGTTACGGAACTTTGATAGTGATTTCTATAAATAGTTTGCAGTTGGGTTCTAAAATGTTTTCTTAAGGGGATCATAATAAACGCAGCACAGTGTTTGTTTCATGAAGTGACCAGAGAAGCCAGTGAAAGCCTGATATACGCAGTACAGTGTCTGTTTCATGAAGTGACCAGGGAACCCAGTCTAAGCCTGATAAACGCAGTACAGTGTCTGTTTCATGTAGTGA
>JADKLZ010000104.1:709950-729672 GCA_021533235.1 Biomphalaria straminea
CTGTTTAGTATGTGATGTGCACCTGTTTAGTATGTGATGTGCACCTGCTTAGTACAATTAGAGCTGTGAGGTCAATGACACGATGGCTACATATCCACTGCATTATGTCTGCGTACAGGCTTCAAGTTACCTTTTATTATAAGATTCCAGGCCCAACAATAAATATGGGATACATTATCTCCCCCCTGTCATGCCTGGTTACACTCAGAATCTAAAGCACACCTATGGAGCAAGGGAAACATGAGGGGACAGGGGAGGAGAGAAAGAGAGAGAGAGAAAAAAAAAAAAAGGAAAGACAATATCTAAAAGGCTCTAGGCCAAATGAATTTGGTGGCCTCGAATGAAATAGAAAAATATACAAAAAATAAAACAGCTAAAAAAAAATACGCAATATATTTAAAACCTAGTGTACTACAGCAATAACAAGTTTCGCTATTTCTTATCCAAAAAAAAACAACTGTTTTCAGTCCTGTACGTGGGCCCCACCAATCGGAGGCACTAAGCAGCTGCCTAGTTTGCGGCCAGTCCTGTGGTATGCCTCCCATTGCACCATTAGTATTTTCGATATAGACCATATACCAGAAAACCGCCTCCTCAAATGACTTATTTAAGGGCAGCTGTGTGCAGGAAAGTGCTCTTAGGGGGGTCAACACAAGCGTTACAAAGACATCCTAAAGGACTTCCTCAAGCACTGTGATATTGACATTCACTGCTGGGAAACACTAGCTCTCGATCGCTCCTCGTGAAGCCACGAGTGTCAGGGTCTCGAGATGCCAGCATGATAGAGCACAGAGCCAACAAAAAGCTGAAAGAAGAAGCAGACGTAGACCCAACTTACCCCATACCATGTGTGCAGCTGGCATTCTATTGTGAACATTGGATTTTATAGTCATCTTCAGGTTCATAGGAAATGAGAAATGTGCTCATCTTCGACCACGAAGTAGGATATATTTTTTACTATATGTATTTTTTTAAATATTTATTTATATATTAAGTCTTTACTGTTTGTTTTTGAACTGCTTTTGTCTGATGATTGAGCTCAACTATATGATTTTGTTACTTTCCTTTGAGGAAGACAAGCAGGGCCTGGAATAACAGTAAGCAGAATTTCAGCCCAAGAATCACTGGACCATGACATTGGAATAGCAAGTCACCACTCCAAGCCTGTAAAGGGGACCAAGTACATGAATGTAGGTATTTTAAGACAGAATTGTGGCTCAGTGCTAGAAGAAACACAAAGCTGCGCCAGAATTCTAAGACACACACAAAAAAAAAGTTTGTCAAAGTGAGCGAAGTCATGTTTCATGTTTTTGTCATGCTTCTGTGAAATTAAAAAAATTCACTTTGCTGATTTTGAACTTAAATTAAAGCTATTTTGTTCTCTGATTTTCTAAAAGTAAAAGATACAATTTATTCAAAGACACTCAAACTGCTCTTGGAATATTACATTTTAATATCTAAAACTCTTGATACTTTAACATATATCAGTGGCACCTGAACAAACTATTTTTAAGCATCCTAATTGACTTGCCACAACTATATTGTACATTGTCCCAGTATAATACCAATCAGACGTGCGTTTGGCTGCAAACCGATGCATCCCAGGTTCGAATCCTGATATTCTAAATTTCTAAATCTTGAGGGTGCCTCAGTTCTAATGGCTACATTAGTTGGGGAAAAGGTGGGTGGTCATTTTGCTGGGCACATGACACCCTTGTTGACCATGAGGTTTACATTCTCTGCCCAATAGATTGCAAGGTCTGAAAGAGGAACATGACACTAATCATAGACTCAAACGTTGATGCATGAGATGACTGAATAATGATAGGTTTTAAAAAAAGATATACACATGATAGAAAGAATATGTACTGTAATGTGTGCCTGAAAAAAAATTATTAAATAAAAATTTAAAAAAAAAACAAAGAAAGAAAGAGAGAGAGAGAGAAAGAAAGAGAAAAAAATAAAGAAAGAAAGAAAAAGAGAGAGAAAGTGAGAGCAATAGAGAAAGAGAGAGAAAGAGAAAAAAAGAAAGAAAGAAAGAAAAAAAGAGAGAGAAAGAGAGAGAGAAAGAAAGAGAGAGAGAGAGAAAAAAGAAAGAAAGAAATAGAGAAAGAGAAAGAAAGAGAGAAAGAAGAGAGAGAAAGAGAAAAAAGAAAGAAAGAAAGAGAGAAAGAGAAAGAAAAATAGAAAGAAAGAAAAAGAGAGAGAGAAAGAGAAAGAAAGAGAGAGAAATAGAAAAAAAAAGAAAGAAAAGAGAGAGAAAAAGAGAGAGAGAAAGAAAGAAAGAGAAAGAGAAAAAAGAAAGAAAGAAAGAGAGGAAGAGAAAGAAAGAGAGAAAGAAAGAGAGAGAAAGAGAAAAAAAGATAGAAAGAAAAAGAGAAAGAGAGAAAGAAAGAGAGAGAAAGAGAAAAAAGAAAGAGAGAGAAAGAGAAAAAAGAAAGAAAGAGAGAGAGAGAAAGAGAAAGAAAGAGAGAGGAAGAGAAAGAAAGAGAGAGAAATAGAAAAAGAAGAAAGAGAAAGAAAGAGAGAGAGAGGAGAAAAAGAGAAAGAAAGAAAGGGAAAGTTAGAAAGAGATTTACTGAGCAAGAGTGAATGCTTTAAAGTCTACACTTTTACAGACAAACAAAACTGGACAAATGTCAGTGATCACTGAGACAATGGCTGTGAGTGAAACCAATTGAAAACAAACATCCAGTCCAGTTTACTCAAGCTAATAGCATGAGGTTCCTGACTTCAAATCTACGAGTCAGGCCTGTTAGAGAGCTAAACACTTTGCCAATAAATCAATGCCATTAAGGCAAAGTGTAGTGAAATAGTCACAATTGACCTAATTACTCTTCTGCTGATGGAATCTGTCTGATGATTCAACAAATGACAAAGTGACAGGTGAATGACAGCCTCTGTATAATTTATCTTACCTGGCAGCTGGTGTTTCCTCTTCATCATCCACACTTGTGCCTTCAAATCCAGAGTCAAAAACATTGCCTGAATATTCAGATGATGCCATGGTTCACAATTTTAGAACTACTCTATACATTTGCATACCTGTTCAGATAAAAATATGTGATTCTTTATGATTAAATTAAAAATGTACATATTACATATTTTTATATTTGTATGTATTTTATATGGTGATATAACAGAAGGCAGGAGAGTTCCAGATCCTCTACTGATATATGCAAGTGTGGCATGAAGCTGTTTAAAATCAACCCCGACAATTGGGAGATAAATATGCAGACTAAGCATAAAGGATTGCAGATGGTGTATACACCAGAAGTAGAAAGAAAGGTGAAATCTTTAGTTACTTAGTAGCAAAACTAAAATCTATACGGAGAACTGCATGATCTGGAAATCACTGCGCAGTTCATTTCAGATATAGGATTATGGATCTGAAACCTCCAACGTGTAAAAATGAGACAAAAAAGAAGTGGCCAAAGTTTGTTAAATACACAGGAAGTATATAGTATAAAAGTTTATCCAGAGCAAAATTAACAACATCTTTTCATGCACCCAAAACATGAATATTTTTTATTATTTCGAGAATCCTTGTTTTTTTTTGTTTTTTTTTATTCATTGCTTTTAATGTACATAGAGATATTGAAAACCAATTAATAAGCAATGAATCACATGCAATGGTTATCTAGAGTATAAGATATAAGAAGAAGAAGAAGAAAAATAAGGAAATTTGTCTTACAATTTGTGCATTACACCAGACAAAATCCTATTATAAATCCAAAAAACCAAAATGTACATTCACACAAGACTCACTCATATTTTACATGTGAAAAGCTTTTATATCAGATTGTTTCTATTTAATGGTTTGATTGCTAGGGGAACAAAAGAGTGTGTTTGTGTCTTTGCTAATGGTTTCTTGTATCTCTTTGTGATGGTAAAATCACAAAATCCTGACCCAAAGGGTGATTTTTTTCACTGTACTATAATTAGTATTAAAATGTATATAAAATAAGTTATTTTTTTTAATGGTCCAAGGAAATGGAAATTCAGTTTGATAATATGACAACCATACAGTGAAAATGGGTCACTCAGGCACCTGTCTCTAAATCTAAACTATATCTAGACTCTATTAGCTCTTATTCTAGACTAAGTTGGGTATTTTTAGTATATATATTATTTATATTAAAATATATATAAATTAACTGACTTAATAAAACATAACGACAATAAGACAGATAGACAATAAGATAGATAAAGAGTTAGAGTAATAAGACTAGATAATTAGTTAGATTTAATGACAATGTCAGTAGTTTAGGTAGTAACACTAGATCTAAGAACTGATCTAGTAACAGTAAGTGAGTAACAGTACATAAGTCATGATTTATAAGTCATAACTGTGCCTGACTCTGTGATTATTTTTTAATTTTTATAATAGACATTAGTTAGTCATGATTAGATTCTATATATAATACTATATATTAGTATATATTCTAGTTGTGTCTATTGTTATTGTCTCTCTAGAATACTCTACTAGTTACTAGATCTAAAATCTATATTTTAGATCTAGTCAATCTAATATAATTTTAGACTAAATCTAGTCTAGATCTAGAGTTTACATGCCATGGTGCCTTTTTCAATCAATTCAAGTTTATCGTGACACATCACATACTTGACACACTGTGACTGTCACTGAGTGACTGACACAGTGACGACACACACACTGTCACGACTGTGACACACTACACAGCCCCGGTCACAGCACAGCAAAGTCAGTAATCTAGATCGAAAATATAAAATAAAGATCAATCA
This sequence comes from Biomphalaria straminea, assembly GCA_021533235.1. Taxonomy (NCBI): domain Eukaryota; kingdom Metazoa; phylum Mollusca; class Gastropoda; family Planorbidae; genus Biomphalaria; species Biomphalaria straminea. The sequence continues at coordinate 714,715 of JADKLZ010000104.1, forward strand.
TTTAGATCTCTAGTAGATAGAGATATAAGTACATACAAAATTTAGCCTACCTGGGTTTAGCTCTAGATCTATTATCTGTGTGTTGATCTAATTAATTCTAATTCTAGATCTATGATAGTCTAAATAAAAAAGATTTGAACACAATCGCGAGAGCGAGAGAGCTAGAGTATATGTAAGGGGAGGTAAGTCCCAAAAACAGATATGTATGCAGACCTATATAGATCTAAATATGGTTGTCAATGTTGCGCACTGAAATACGAAGAAATACGAATAGTTTACTGATCAGACAGATCATGAGACATGCTTACCAGACCTAACCTTATGGCTAAAAATGCACAGAAAGGATGCCAAAAAACTCGCAGAGTAGAGGAAAAATTAAAGTAAACCCTTAAAAACTAGGATAAAATTAAATTGATGTAATCAAAAGCAAAGGTGAGAGGTATTACCAGGGGCTTCACTAACGTCGATCCAACCCGGGTGCTAAGATTATCCAACACTTGCACACCATTAAGAGGACCAAAAACAAGTACACTTAAGAATTTTGTAGCTGGAACATCTCAGTAAATCATTGGCTGTATCTATATTATAAGATTTAAATACCACTCACTCACTGACTGATTTATGTGATCTTCAACAGTTGCGTTCAAAGATCAAATTAACAAGGAAGCTAAATGTCGACAAGGTTGTGGATGTTCAGGACCAACTTAGAGCCTTGCTTGTTGTTGAGCTCAAAAAGCCCCAGGAAATACACCCATAGGCATACTGGAGCGAGCTGAAACGATTCTCCAGGACAAAGATTTAACAGCGGGGGAGGGGGGGGGCTAATGCCCCCTAAGCACAACAGCAACACAGCAATCCAAGAGAGAGTCATAGGTTATAGTTTATAATAATTACAATAATAATAATGTTTGTCTTCGAGTCCGTAGATTAGTGAAGAATTCAGTATTTCCAGTGGCTGTCAGCCCCAGCTGTGACCTACATATTTTGGCATATCCAGGGCAAGCATAACCATTGTCCACAGGTTATCGATTTAAATTTTCTTTTCGCTTTCTGCGTCTGTCCTCGGCAGCAGATTTTCTTTTGGTCTTAAATGTGTATCCCACTGCCTTTGTGAGTGACTTCCAGCTGTCTCGTTCCAGGCCGCATGCAACCAGGTGCTCTCTTCTATGTTTTCTGCGTTTCCCTGGGTGTTGTTTTATAACTACATATCAAATACACCACAGTCTTCCACTTGTCCTAAGGATTTGACACACTGACATAAATTAAATTATTCATTAGCGCTAATTTTTCTTTTCGAAATCCCCTAAAAATTCAGACAATATAGCTGCACTTGTCACAAACCCTATCCTGTCTGTTTTAAATACCAGTATCATTATTTATTTTAGTTTAAAAGTCATTTAGTTTTTTAAAAGAATTAGTCATATTAAAAAATGAATTAATTTTATGTTTCTATTTGTTTGGATCATTCATGTACTTAAATTTAGAATAGAAATATTCTGTGATAGTCAGTGTATGTGTTAGGGTGGCTAGTAGCGCTGTGTGTACCTGTGCATGAAGTGACCAGTTGACCTTAAGAGTATATGGTTGAGTGAACAGCATAGGAAGTGTGTGAGTGAGGGCTGTGTGAAAAGGAAGTCAGATGAAGAACAAGATGCTACAGTGAAGAATGGAGCACAATAAAAAGTTTTCTTAACTGAACTCATTGTGTTAGACTTGTGTGTCTTTTACATATTCTAGACCAGGGTTGGGCAACCTTTTTCAACCGAGGACCGCATTAATGAAATTTGGGGACTCGGCGGGCCGCATATATATATATGCCCTTTTTGGTGAGCTAAAAGGTGGTCGACGTAACAGAGTCGCCCCCACGGAAACGCTTCAAAGACCAGCTTAGGCGTCAACTTTCCTTGGCTGACATAGAAGAGAGCACCTGGCTGCATGCGGCGTCGGAACGAGACGGCTGGAGGTCACTCACGAAGACCGCGGGATACACATTTGAGACCAAAAGAAAGTCTTCTGCCGAGGACAAACGCAGACGACGAAAAGAAAATCTAAATCGACCACCTGCGGACCATGGTTTTGCTTGCCCTGGATGTGGCAAAATGTGTAGGTCGCAGCTGGGGCTGCACAGCCACGGGAAATACTGTAATCCTCACTAATCTTCGGACTCGAAGACATGCGATCGGACCCCATGATGACCTGCTAAATACTGTGAAGAAACGAAAGCTCAAAATGTATGGCCATGTAACAAGATCTTCAGGACTCGCAAAGACCTTCCTCCAGGGAACAGTACCAGGAAAAAGAAAAAGAGGCAGACAGAGAAAGCGGTGGGAAGACAACATCAAAGAATGGACAGGCCTACCATTGAACGAGGTTTTAATCAGGGCAAAGGATAGAGAGGAATGGAAAAAGATGGTCCACAAGTCTTGCTTGGTGCCAACGGTCCACCAGACTAAGGGATAGGTAACAGGGGTAAGGTAATATATATATATATATGATTTGTTTGAAAAGATTTAAGATGCACGTGCATTTCATGTGCAAACAACAAATTACAATGCTTCCGATGATAAACATGAGGTCTGTCTTCAACTCTTCATTAGAGATGTTAGGAAAGGGTCACATTCAATGTCCATCAAGGAGCCTAACTATTTCTTCCTTGAGATTTCATATTGATCTAATAATTGGCCTGTGAATGCAACTGTGTTACTGAACATCAGAGTGTTTTAATTCCAAATCTTCACATACTTTTCGGAACTGCCAGTCGGGACCGGCCTTGGATAATTGGAGGCCATAAGCGAAGTGAATTTGGTGGCCCCGAGTAAAATGAGAATATACAAAATAAAGGGGAAAACCTAAAATTATGCAATTTATTAAAGACCTAGTGTACTCGAACTATAACATGGAGTACAAGTTTCGCTATTGCTTTTCTGTAATATCAAACACACAATAATCATGTACCTTTGCAGCTGCTTACTTTACCTATGGGGACGGTCCCTGAGGATACAACACATTTTGTTTATTATAGGTACTGTACACAGCAACAAAACTATGTATTCAATGTAGCTTTGTGTAAACTTTCCAGTTACTAGTTTATGGTTGGGATATTTTCTTTAGTTTATTATAAAGGTTGTTTTTTTTTAGTCAAAGCTCCATCAGTTGTTACCCTTGCCATGCTGTACAAGCCAACCCAACTCTTTTAACACAGTTTTCCATAGCATTGAATAAATACTGGCCAGGGCGTATGCCTTTTACTTAATTTATTTAGTATTACTATTAACTATAATCTTTGTTTTTCTATAATACTAAAGATAGAAGTTTAAAGACAATGTTTCTATAGCCTCACTATTACAAGTGATAAGAATCAAAAGTTTCAATAATTTCTATAGATATTTACAATGATTTATTTAGGTTTTCGCGGGCCGCATAAAACACTTCGGCGGGCCGCATGTGGCCCGCGGGCCGTAATTTGCCCACCCCTGTTCTAGACTAACAATAATAACTTTGTGTGTTTAGAAATATTTTAACCAATTGTATTTGTTCAACGCAATTTCATACTTTTAACTTTGTCAATACATTTAACTTGTGTGGAACAGTTGAGAAAGGAAAAAAAAAACTTGAATTGGACCTTGAGAGCTCAAGCCCCTCAAGCCAATTTACTGCATCAGCAAAGTGCTTATGAAAATTGGTTTTATAGTTAGGGTTTAAGTGGCAACCATATTCTGTTCACAAAGTATAAAAGAGACTAATTCAACTTGTACCGTCACATCTGTCAAGTAATCTTTCCCTTGTTCGATACAAAATCGATAATTAAAAACCAATAGTTAATTAATTAACTGGTTAATTCTTTAAATTTATTTTTGTTTTGTTAGATACAAGTAACAATTGTGCAGTTTCAACTTGATCTGGGATTGGGTGTGGGAGAAATAATGTGTTCAAACATTTTACCAGACAGAGTGAGTGGATACAAGTTTTGTGAAAATATTCCAAGAGACTTGTGTTATTGACAAAATATTTAATTATATCAATATTCCACACTTGAATCAGTTCTAGGCATTTCATATAGATGTAAAAAAAAAAGATCATAAAAAAACAACAAAGTAACAAATTATTATTTCATTTTTTAAACAATAGGATACTTTAATAAAAGAAAAATGAAAGTTATTTTTTGAATTGAACAGCTCAAGAGAGTAAGACAACACACAAATATTTTCAAGCAATTTGGACTCTAGAAGTCCACTAAAGATGGACACAGGCAAAACAAGAACAGATATTAAGAAATCAATTTTAATAGCTAACTTTGAATACTTTTAGTAGTTCAACAGGCAAGTACAGTAGGACTACCAGTACATGTACTATCAAGATTTAACAGTTCTCACAAGTTTAAAAAAAATAAATATTATTGTTCAATACAATTGAATACCAAAAAAGAGTCAAGTGATTAAGCTCTACAAATTTCTTAGTGGTATTGTTATAGTGCAAAAGATTATTTGAAATTATAAATAGACATGAAAATGTTTTTTTTTCTCCTTATATTAGTAGTTATTCATTTACTGCATAGCTATGTTCACTCATCCCTCTAATATAAATGTAAAATATAGGTTATTTTAACTACTATCACTTTTAATGCATTAGAAGATAATCATTGTTTACATTCATCAATTTATTGTGAGGGAGACATGACTCAATAGGTGAGAAACTTGGGGGAAAAAACTGAAACACTAAATACTAATACGGTAACAAATTATACGCATATTCAACTACAAAATAGTTGAGCTCATTAATAAAGTATTAATGTAGTGGATGAACAGTAGAAAAAAGGAAATGTATTTCATTAAATTCTACAATCTGTTTATTGAATAAAAAAACAATGGCAATGACATCATCAGTAAAAGATAAAAATCACAAAACTATACAATAGGATTTGTTCAAATAATATAACACGGACACACAAGTTGAATAAAGATTGCCAAGTTCCACAGAGAATACCTTTTTCAGCTGGAATCAAAGATGGCTAAATTCCACAGCTGGAACTGAAGAATGCTTAGTTCCATATATCATTGCCATCTTTCCTGAAGCTAATAATTAAAAAACAAAAAGCTGCTAAAAAGTATTTCCTTGTTTTCCAAACCAAATGCTTGTAAACACTTCATGATTTGATTTCAATAGATGGCTTTAGTCCTTTTTAAAATGTAACCTCACACAGTGCCACCTAGCTAGACTATTCAATGATATGAGAGACACATTTCATATACCAGTTACTCTGACTTCTAGACATCAAGTGAACAAGGACGGATGATGGTGATGTAATGGACACTGTTAAGTACACTAGTTTTACTGAAGTTGCTTTCACTAAACACTCAGCATCTCAGATACAGTTTAAAAAAAAACACTTTCTAAGCCACCAATACATAAAAGTGAATTGCATTATACACACATCTATGTATATATACATGGGTTTTTCTGTCTCAAAGATACAATTGATAAAATGTGTAGCCAGTTCTTAAAGAAAAATAATCAGATTTACCTAACTAGTCTAGTGGTGGGCCAGGTGACTTAGTGGTTTAGCACTTGGCTTCTGAAACTAGGCCCTGGGTTCAAATCTCGGTGAAGACTGGGATTTTGAAATTCTGGATTTTTAAGGTGTGCCCCTGAGTCCACCCAACTCTAATGGGTACCTGACTTTGAGGAAAGTAAAGTTGGTCGGTCGTTGAGCGGGCCACATGACGCCCTGCTTATTAACAGATGGCCAAAAAAAACAACAACTCCCAAAGGGCCCAAGAAAACAACTTCGATATGTGGATGTAAATGAAGGGGAGAGAACAGAAGAAAGCTATGGATAGCAAAAGACATTGCTTCAGCTCTGGAAGTACAATGACTGGTTACTACCAAAGGGAATGCCACCACCTTAACTTGCATTTGTGTTGATGAGAATGTCTCTCCCAAAAGAATGGACTCACATGAAAAAATGCTGTGCAAGACATAGTTGTTCTACAACTGAAGGAGGCCAACAGCTTCTACAAAAGCAGTACAAAGTTGTGATGTGCCTATAATTTAATAGTATAAATGAAGCAATTTAATAGAGAAATGGCCTTAACTTAACATTGGTCACAGCAGGAAGTCAATGCTAGTGAGGGGAAAAAAGTGAACAAGTGACAGAAACATGGAAAAAAGGAAGTCATAGAACAGAAGTAACCATTTTAGAAATTTGTGTGTCTTTTAAGATAGAAATAAATGATAAATAAATACTATGTAAAATATGTTGCTAATTATTTAAGTGATTAATTACAGCACACACTAAACTCAGATTAATAAACCAAAGCGTTTTGGAAACAAAGCTTAAACATATACTTTAAGAACTGGCTGTATTAGTCCATAAGCTTCACTGTTTCTTGTGTGCATTTCAGTTTATTATAGATGTGAAAACTTAAGACTGGGGTCAAAAATTTCCCCCAAAACAATACAAAAAAAAAAAAAAAAAGTTTTGTCACTGATCTTTATATTTAACCTTTTGAACCCGCCAGCCCGATTTATCGGTCTGCGCGTAAAAACTCTACACCACGCCAGCCCGATATATCGGTATCGCGCACCTTACCTTAAACCTAAAGTCCGTAGTTAGCAATTAAAAATCTAAAGAAAAAAACACGTCATGAAGGACTATTTGACTTATGGTAAATGACAATAATCTTGAACCCATGAGTTTTGAATTTTTAAATGGTAAATTGATGTACAAAATAAAATAAAAAAAAAGACACTTTATTGATTCAGGTACTCTAGTCTAATCCAAATAAATAAACTTTGCATGAAGTGGGGGAACTATATCCTCAATGATTCTAAGAAATGATCTAGATCAAGAAAATGATTACATTGATACTAATGATTGGGAAATGGAGATTGACTCGATCATCTAGATCTAGGGTACAGTTAGAGTAAACAAAAATAGATCTACATCTCTACCATCACCAGGTCCATCAAAGAAATGAGAGAGTCTACATGCTGAGAAGACTGGCATACCAAGAAAGAATAAAGGAGATAAAGATTCAAAAAAATTTCTCTCCAAATAAAACAGTTCATTTACAAATGTTACACCATTCGTTTGTTTTGGAGCATGCTTGTAAAGCATAATTTTCCCCCAGGAACCCAGGGGAATAGGAAACTAAGGGCAGGGCACTGCGAGGGTTCAAAGGGTTAATATGAAAAAGAAAAACAAAAAACAATCAAATATCTAGTGTCCTTAACAAATGAAGAAAATGAGTGAAACAAAAAATGAAACCTGACAATTTTACTATGTATTGGATAAATGAAATCACAAATATGACTACATATTGGATAAATGAAATCACAAATATGACTACATATTGGATACATGTCACACAGTGTTTCTTCCCAATTACAGCACATCAAAATGATGAAACAAGTGCAAGTTAATACTAGACATTGGTTTTAAAGGTTCAGTTTGACACACTTCAAAACTCAACAATGAAACATGATTTGATACCAAACATTTACAGCTGTGGACCAAACATTGACAGACGCTAATGCAACATGAACCAATGTGTAATGCAAGAAGCTTAGTAACAGGAGACACACAGACACCATGGCACAATATAGAAATGTGTATAAAAACTTTTAGTCTAGGACTTTTAAACTTTAAGAATTAAAAACTGAATATTTCTGTACAGATTAATATCTGGCACAAATACATGTTCCAGTCGACAGCTCCTGACAACACAATGAAAGAGTTATCCAAATGGATATTGACACTACAAAACATCTACTCATCATCACACTCTTCATGCACATCCATGATTGGCGTTCAAGTGTTTCACGATGACACAAGAACGTAGATCATACTGAAATAAGAAATAAAACATTAATTAAACAACGTCTATAAGTTCATATCAGATTTAACAAAGATTAATTAATTAAGCTCTCTGCTTTTCTCTAATTTTCTCAACTTTTTGAAGATGTTTTCTTGAGTTAAATATAAAATCTAATAACTTTTACTTTTTCTTGCATAGCATAAATCAAGGAAGATATTTGTGACCTGTGGCTTGATTTTTCCTTTTCCCATAGGACCTCAGAAGCTGACTGTTGTAACATTGCTCTTATGGTATCTATAAGTGAGCAGAGAGCTGCAAATCCCCCCCTCCCTTTTTACTGCCTCAATTCAACAATGTTTTTGTCTTTGAATACACTTACCTATATAAATAGTAAAAGAATGAAATTAAATAAAATCCAAGTTTCACCCAGCCTTCTTTCTGTGCCCGTCCCAATTCATCAGCATTCATAATGGATGTAGGGTCATACAGGCCAAGGCCACTCATCACAGGGCGATTCATGTACCTGAAAAAGTTACACCAAGGCATTAAATAGAGTTAGTCATTTATTTTTTTCATGATTGACAGAGTGAATTTAACTAATTTTATCAGAATTTTTTTCATTAACATCAATCATCTTAAAAATTCTCAGGCCAAACTGTCCAGACTCTCAAAAGTAGCGAAAAAGACCGAGCTTCTATTCAACAAAAAGAAAATAGAGATAATGAGCATCAAAAAGTAGGATTAGCAAGACAATGGAATGGATGAGGATAAAAGAAATGGCATCAATAAAGCTAGGTTTGCCTTCACCACTCTTCAAACTATCTGGCACCCCAAAGCACTTTATGGAACAAGATCTGAATCTTTAATAGAAATGTAAGTTGATTCTTCTATACAGTTCCAAGATATGGAGAGTCATGTAAACAAAGAAGGAAAATCTTCAGACCAACAGATGCATTGACTGGATATTAAAATTATTTAGGCAGAAAAGATATCTATTGTAAGTAACCCTTTCAGACCTTGCGATCTGTAAAGATCATCTGTTTCTTTGGCCAATGGTTAATGAGCAGGGTGTCACATAGCAAGCACAATGACCTACTGCCTTTACTTTCCCCGACTAAAGTCAGGTACCCACAAGAGCTGAGTTGACTCAGAAGTGTCCTAAAGATCCCAAAATTGAAATTCAGTCTTCACTAGGACACAAACCTGGCATCCCTAAGTTAGGAAGCCAAGCACTTTACCACCCAGCCACAGTATCTTCATTGTTTTGCCTTATTGCCACCATTTTCTCTCCTTAAAATATTGTCTGGTACTGTCAATACATATATGCTTTAAACACTTGTATCCATTGTACATTGTAATGTTTGTCTAGATCTTCTTCTTCTAGCCAGCTTTATTGCTGCTGAGCTGTGAGCTCTTTTGCAGGCTGTGCCAAGGAAAAATAGTGTGCTGTTTTCTTCAGTTGTTCAGCACTGCCATAAAGGGTGTTGGTTATGTTGGGCTGTAGTGGTAGTAGGGTCTGCCTAAGGTGGATTAGGGAGGGGAATTCAAGGAGGAAATGGTTTACAGTTTCATAAGGGTGGGCGCAGTGTTTGTCTAGATAAAATATGCTGAAGAGTGTCACAAAAGAGCTTGTTTTCTACTAGACAACTTCTTTTAGTAAGCTAAAGACACAAAGTTTATAAAAAGAATATGACAAAGAAGGCAGACACTCAATTAAATTGTTCAATTAAATGAACAGAAACTTTAATTGATAATAAACTTGCATTGAGCTACATCATTTTGGTAGATCTGCCTATTTTTCTAAGAGTTCCAAGCAAAAACACTTCTAGCCACATGGGTGAGCATTGGACTGGAATTTTTTTTAAACAGAAAAGTGGTACATGTAAAATGAATATTAGGTTAAGAACATTGTCTTCATTCCAGTTTGCTTTCAAGAAAAATATTTAGTTTCGGAATCTTAGACCAGCAATATTAGAATGAAGGAGACAACGTTTGAAGGTTTTGACAAAGGGCTGATAGAAAAGGACATAATATTTAATCAAATTTTGTAATAACCACAAAGGGTAGAATTTCCTGAATTATTCTCTGTGTGTTTGAATCTTCAGATGTGTGTAATTAGTATAATGTGTAATTTGGAAATGATGAAGGTCTTGAAGCACTCTCAAGACTTTCAATGCACGCATGCTCTATTTTCATGCTCTATTTTGTTAAACAAAAAGTTCTCTAAATCCTTATTATGTCAACTTCTGATTTGACTTAATCCTGTGTACTCCCAGGGGAGCATTGGGCCGCAACCACACCTCTCCACCGAACTCGGTTCTGAGCAGCTTTCTTCATCTGCTCTCATGTCATTCCAGTACCCTCAGCTTCACTGATGACTGACCTCTTCCAGGTTTGCTTGGGTCTGCCCACTTTCCTCTTTCCTTGTGGATTCCAGTCAAGAGCCTGCCTTGCAACATTAGTAACTGGTTTTCGCAGGGTGTGTCCTATCCAGCTCTATTTTCGTTTGGTAAAGTCTTGTGCTATGGGCTTTTGTCTCGTTTTTTTCCACAAATCGGTAGTGGTTATCTTTTCTGGCCACCTAATTCCTAATATCTGGCGTAGGCATCTGTTAACAAAAGTTTGGAGCTTTTCCATATTTCTTTTAGTGACTCTCCAAGTTTCTGAACCGTAAAGGAGAACAGACTTAACGTTAGTATTATAGATTCTTATCTTGTTATGTAGAGAAACTGCCTTGGAGCGCCAGATTGTTTGAAGAGTTGAGTAGGCAAACCTAACTTTATTTATTCAAATTAGTATATCATCATCAGCTCCACCATCTTTGCTAACTCTGCTTCTGAGATAGGTGAAGTGGTCTGTATCAAGGATGTTTTCTCCCTGTACCATGATTGGGTTCTCTTGTCTATTGTTGATCCTCATAACTTCTGTTTTCTTTTTATTGATTAGAAGTCCAGTCTTTTTTGCTATTTCTGAGAGTCTGGTGAGTTTTGTCTGAGCATTTTGTTGCGTATGGGAGAGGAGGCAGATGTCATCGGCGAAATCCAGGTCTTCTAAATGCTGTGTTAGTGTCCACTGTATGCCGCTTTTATTATTTAAGACTGTCTGCCTCATGACCCAATCAATCACCAGTAAAAATATCAAGGGTGAAAGCATACATCCCTGTCTTACTCCTATTTTTACTTGAAAAGGGTTGGTCAGCTTACCATTGTGTATTACTTGACAAGATGAGTCATCGTATAACTGTTTAATGATATTGGTGAATTTTGTTGGGATTCCGTAGTGATTCATCAGTCTCCAGATTATGTCTTTGTCAATACTGTCAAAGGCTTTCTCAAAATCAACAAAGGTCATGTACAGAGGAGATTGCCACTCAATAGATTGTTCTATGATAATACGTAGTGTAGCAATGTGGTCAGTGCATGATTTCTCCTTACGGATCCAGCCTGTTCTGGTCTTAGTCTTTTGTTTAGAGCATCTTTCAGGCGTTCTAATATTATCCTAGTTAAGACCTTGCTAAAGGTTGACAGTAATATGATTCCTCGCCAGTTGTTGCATTGGGTAAGGTCCCCTTTTTTGGTAGTTTAATTAGATAACCCAGTTTCCAGATTTTTGGGACCTGTTCTAGTTCCAAAATCTTCCATAGCAGTGGGTGCAGCATTTCAGCTGATGTTTTGGGGTCTGCTTTTAGTGCCTCTACTGGTATACCATCTGGGCCTGGCGCCTTTCCACTTTTTGCATTCTTGATGGCCTTGATGATTTCCCCTTTAGTAGGAGGACCTGTGTTAACATCCATTTCTTCTGTTGCTGGGGGTATGTCCGGAATCGATTCAGGAGGATGTCGGTTCAAAATTTCTTGAAAGTGTTCTGCCTATCTTTCCTTCTGTCCAACATCACTGGTGATGATCTTTCCTTGTTTGTCTTTCACTGGCTTGTTGGTGTTGGTATTTCTTCCTGCTAAGGTTCTTGTTATGTCATACAACCTTTTCATGTCTCTTTGCTCTGCTGCCTTTTCTGCATCGACTGTCATTTCATGAAGCAAGCGTTTTTTGTCCTCTCTTGCATTCTTTCTTACAGACTTGTTTACTGCACTCTAGGGTTAGCTTTTTGTTATTCATTCTGGCATTGGTTTATCTTTTCTTTTAGCTCTTTACATTCCTGGATTTTGCCCCATGTCTCCGCAGACAAACATTCCTTGTGTTTTTCGTTTTCCTGCCTAGGACATCTGTACATGTGCTTTTCCATATCTCTTGGAGAGTGAGGCAGTGCTGCTCAAGGGTTTCATCTGTCACTAGTCCAGCAAGTACTTCAAATTCGTTTTTAACCTCACAGTTAAAAAGTACCTTGTTTTCCTCACTCTTCAAGTACTGGGTGTTGAATTTGTAGTGTGGTCTGTCTGAAAAATCCTTAAAGGATTTAAGTTTGATCCTTGCTGTCGCTATTAGTAGATGATGGTCAGAAGCTACATCTGCTCCTCGTCTCACCCTAACATCGAGTAGACTTCTCCTCCATTTTCGGGAGATTGCAAAATGGTCAATTTGGTTTTCCGTTTTACCATCTGGGGAAATCAATGTTGTCTTGTGTATATTTTTGTGTGGAAAGATGGTTCCTCCTATGATGAGATCATTGAATGCCCAGAAATCAGCAAATAAGTCCCCATTTTCATTGCATGCACCTGTACCATGTTTACCCATGTAGAGCTCCTTTCCAGCATTGTTTGTACCTACTTTTGCGTTCAGGTCACCCATAATAAGCTTGATATCATTTTTGGTGCTTTTTCTAGTAATGATTGAAGAGCATTATAAAATTTTTCTTTCTCTTCTTCTGGTGCTGCATTTGTGGGTGCATAGCACTGGATAATGGTTATTTTCCTTCCCTTTGCATTAAACCTGGCTGACATAAGTCTTGAGGAAACTGGCTCCCATCCCAACAAAGCCTTTGATGCCTCTCTCGATAGAAGAAGTGCTACTCCCTGTGTGTGATCATGATCTAGATCTTCATGTCTAGAATATATAATGCTTTCTCCAGTTGTCAGATTGTTTCCATCATGTTTCACTGAGGCCTAGAACCTTGATTTTGTACTTTCTCATTTCGTTTGCAACTTCGTTTATTCTGCCACTATCATATATAGGGTTCTGATGTTCCAGGTCTCTATCCTGGTTGAGGTCTTGGTCGTCAGAAGGTTTGTCGGTGTGCTAGCTTCCAGACGGCTTTCACTAGTACACGTCATAAACTCTTCCATAGAGGAACCTTCCTGGCCAAGTTCTAGTTGGTTTGGTGTGTTTCCGGTTTCTGTAGCAATAGTTTAGTGATGTGAGGTTGCTAGCCTTACGATCACCCCTCCTCCTTTACCCGGGCTTGGGACCGGCAAGATACCCCTATAAGGTGTACACAAGCGGAGTTATGTCAACTTCTGCTAGTAAAGAACGAGTAGATATTAAAGAATAGATGAAATTTGTATGTTACCCACTCATGAATTCCTGGCATATATATTCTAAAAGAAAGGTTACTAAATTTATTTACCTTCGTACGTGGTACACAATTAGTGGTAAGTTGAAGAGTACCGTACCAAACTGTGCCGCTATCAGAAAGAGAAGTGTGAAGAGCATATGGATAGCATACTCTGGTATCACAAGCTGAAAACAAAACAAACAAAAGGTCAACTCATGCAGAATATCTTATATGTACACTGAATACTGTCTAAGAGAAGTTTTATTTTCTTCACAAATGTTGCATAGGGGTAGTTGGAAGATTTATTTTACATCGAACATCACCTCTTGCAGAATATCTTACATGTACATTGAATACTGTCTGAGAGAAGTTTTATTTTCTTCACCAAAGTCAAATGTTTCTTCAGAGTAGAAGATAATCTACTTCCTAGTCCTAACCTGATGATGGGAGAATGCAATGAGCAGCATATGAGCCCCGGACCATCTAGATGACCTAACGCCAGTCCAGCGCTCATACTGCACAACTAGGTAGTCACCACTAAATCCAGTATGTGACTGTCTACTAATGCATAATCGCCAAACGTAGTCTTAAATAACCTTAAATACAACATTCAAGAAAATATTTTATACAGTCAGTCCAAAAATCAGTGTTCTAGTGAACACAGAATTGCATTATATATTGAGTTTTGTTTTATTTCATATTGTTTCTATTTTTACAAATAAAAAAAAAAGTTTGCTTGGAGAAATTATAACTTCCCTATAACTTAATTCACTGTAGCACACAAAAATATTCAAATTTGATCAGCTATACACATATGTTTGATAATTAAAGAAAAATAATACATGATCATAATTTATGCCCACCCTTTCCAACTCCATATATGTATTACCAATTTTACTACTTTTGGATTAAAAAAAAAATTATATAAAATTAATGAAGACAGAAGCAACTAATTAGATAAGTTCATTTTTGTTTACGTAAACAAATAACCTCTAGAGAAAAAACTTACAGGATTCAAACTGTTACATTGGTCAATAGGATTCTTGTAATCTGTCTTTAATTCATCAAAGGCAATGATCTGAGGAACACAAAATTATAAAAGTATTTGGAATGAATGTGATATATATAAAGTAGTAGTTCCCCTTTCAGACCTTGTGGTCTATAGGGCAGATAATGTAAAGGTCATCTGTTTATGTGGCCTACGGTTAACAAGGGTGTCATGTGTCATAGGGCTCTCTTATAAGTACAAAATCACATCTAATAGATCTATATTTTTATTTTTTGTTAAAGGCATTTTTAAGGAATTAATTCACTTTTTTTTTAAAAGATTTTATTGCTTGGTCTCATTTTTTGAATTTATGTTAAAAGAATACCTACAGGTTAATGAAAAGACTGTGAAGTTTCAACCCCATATCTTTAAGACTTTTTAAAATACAGTTAATTAAAGTTCAACTGTCGGTTGTTTCGATCACAGATTTTTTTTCGCTTTACAAAGGCTAATTTTTGGCCACTAAAAATGTAATATAATATTATAATAATTAGAATTAGATCTATACTACTCACTATGATGATAGGCCTACTAAAAATACTCAGATTCATACTGTGCCGTCTGTAAGTGGTATTAATTATTAAAATATAAGCCACATGGGCGTAGCCAGGATTTTTTTTCGGGGAGGGTTTTGGGGGGGGGGGG
>JADKLZ010000104.1:739672-752843 GCA_021533235.1 Biomphalaria straminea
ATTCAGACCGAAGACTTTTGCTTGGGATGTCAATCAAGAGAAGGGGATGGCCTTTAGGTAAAGTGCGACATATGCGATAGTTTGTGGCATACAGGTTGCGCACAATCAGTAAAGGGCTTAAATGATGTACAGCTCGAAGATGCGAACTTTATGTGCAACAGGTGTTGCCCCAATCTCTAATGTCATGGCACTAAGCTTAACCTTTTGAACCCGCTAGCCCGATATATCGGTCTGCGCGTAAAATATCCATGCCCCGCCAGACCGATATATCGGTCTCGCGCACCTTACCTTAAACTAACAGTCCGTAATTAAAAATGCGAAGAAAAAAAACACGTCACGTAGGACTATTAGACTTATGGTAAATCACAGTAATGGCGGTGCCCATGAGTGGTTTATTTTTTTAAGTAGTTAACCGATTTAAAAAATGAAAAGACACGCTCTTGATTCCGGTAATCGTAACGCAAAAAAATTGACTCTGCATGAAGCAGTGAACTTCATCCTCAATGATTCTGAGGATGATGAACTAGATCTAGAAAATGATTACGATGATAGTGAAATGGAGATTGACTCCGACGATCATCTAGATCTAGACGAAATCAGTACAGTAAATGAAGACACTAGATCTAGATCTATATCTACACCTGTACCAGCACCAGGTCCATCGAAGGAAAGTGGGCGTGGAAAGGGGCGTTGCCCCCAAAGTGTTTCTACATCTAAATTTGATTCTGGCTGGTCTGAATTAAACACATTTATTACTGAGCCTAGATATAGTAATAGAACATTCACAGAAATAGCTGGTGCTAAAAACATGCCCAGACATATTACAGCTGAAAGCACAGCTAGTGATTTTCTAGACCTTTTTCTAGATGACAATTTTTGGCAAACATTTTGCGAGGAAACCAACAGACGTGCTTCTCAGGTGAAAGAACAAAAGCCAAACAGTTATTATGCCAAGGACTTCAGCCCATTAACTGTCCCAGAACTCAAGGCATTTTTCGGATTGCGACTTCAAATGGAGCAGTGCATAAAGCCCAGGTATGAAGACTACTGGGCTAGTTCCAGCAAATCTTTTGTGACTGAAACACCTGGTTTCCGTAGTATCATGCAGAGAGATCGCTTTTTATCTATTTGGACTCATCTACATTTTGTTAATGAGCTGAATCCTAATATAGATAAAACTGACAAAATCTACAAGGTGAGACCAATGCTAGACATGCTGCTTAAAAAATTTCAGTACTATTATTCACCATCCCAGTGTCTCAGTTTGGACGAAGGAATGATTCCTTCCAAAGGCCGACTTGCGATAAAGCAATACATAAAATCAAAACCCATCAAATGGGGAATCAAAGCCTATATGGTTTGTGACTCAACCACAGGCTATATAATGAACTTAGAAATTTACACTGGCAAAACTGACAATGTGATTCCAGAGCTCGGTGTCGTTGGCAGCGTTGTCGTAAGACTTTTAGCAACAGGCCACTTGATAAACAAAAACCATATTGTATATATGGACAGGTTTTACAACAGTGTCACACTGTTTGACACCTTATTCGACATTTATGGAACATTTGCTGTTGGGACTGCTATGACAAATAGAAAATTTTATCCCAAAGAACTGGCAAAGATGAAGAAAATGCAGAGAGGTCAGTCTGAATTTATATGTCATGGAAATATTACATGCCTAGTTTGGATGGACCAAAGACCCATTCATTTTATTTCTTCCTATCATAATCCAACATACAAGGGCACCCTGAAAAGAAGAAATAAAGATGGAACAACTGTGGATGTGCCAACACCACAGCTGTGCATTGACTACACCAAATATATGGGTGGTTGTGATGTCAACGACCAGGTTTGTCGTCTCAACAAAACACGGCGTCATTACCGCTGGCCTCGTCGTCTGATTGTAAAATTTTTTTTGTGGGCTTGCAACAATGCCTACATTCTAATGGAACAATACAGTCCTCACAAACAACCAGGCAAAAGATACAGGACATTCTCCATGTTCATGGATGACATTTGTTTGTCACTTATTGGAGATACCAGAGCTGAAGCAAAAAAGGCTCTACTCCCTGCTGACACACATGTGAGACTACACAATGTTGGGTTACACCATCCTCAATTGTCCCCAACAGCTACTGGAAATAACTTGTGTGTAGTTTGTGCTTGCAAATTTAATAAACATGTCAAGCAGTTTCCAGACATGGATTACAATAGCAGGCCTGTCAAAAAAATCAAAACTAAATTTTGGTGCAAACTTTGCCAGATGTACTTATGTATAAAGGAGGGGTCTACATGCTGGGAAGACTGGCATACCAAGAAAGAGTACTGGAGATAAAGATAGTAATACATTTTGCTCAAAATAAAATATTTCACTTTAAATTTTTAATACCAGTAGTTTGTTTTTGTGCTTGTTTGTGTTAGTGTAATTTTTCCTCAGGAGCCTAGGGGAATAGGAAAATAAGGGCAGGGAACTGAGGGTTCAAAGGGTTAAAGGACACTATACTCACAGCCAGACCATACTGTGATGTATAAAAAAAACAATGTAACAAATGTTGATAACATGTTAAAAAAAAGAAAAAAAAAAAAGGAATAGATGTAGATCTATGTAATTAACACGTGTTAAGTAAACATCATGTTTATGTATATACTAATATGTTAATTAATATGTATATATAAAAGAAATGTATAAATCATGTGTATGTATATATGTGTAAATATGTAAAGGATAAGAATGTAAATAAATATGTATTCTACGTAAATATGCCTACTGCCTGTACACAAAAATGTATATCAATGTGCAAATATGTTAAAATAATGTAAATATATGTATATATAATATATTATAATGTATAAAAATAAATTGTAAATAAACATGTAAATAGAAAAAAAAGCCTTTTAATAGTCTTTTCTCAAAAGGACAGGCGAGTGGAAGGTTGGGTCTAATAATACTTTTAATAGTAATATAATCTACCAGGTACTGGTAAACTATGTGTAGCCTAATGACACATTAAGATCTACAGCTCAACTAATCAAGATCTAAAAGTAGGAAACGTGTCAATGATTGAAGTCTGTTGGGGGAAATTGGTTTAATTATAATAAATTTAAAGACCATGAAACCATAAATAGTTACATATATATTTTCTATATAATTGTCCGCGGCATTTTATCGATGTCCGCATTCGTTTATTTTTCAAAAAAATGTCCGTGAGATGTGCCTACCCCGACACATTTTAACGTGAATTCTCTTTATTAATAAGCATAGGACTATCACGCAGCAAATCTATAATTATTGGCCAATAGCTGAGGAGTATTCTGATATTTTCATTTTTTTTCTAAGTCTAACCATTGCCGAGAAAAAAAAAAAAAAAAGTGAAAACGAGTGCAAAAGTGTCCGTAACACGATCTTTACTCTAGATCATATGAGACACAACTAATACTAATAGGACTTATTGATGATTTTTCAAAAGGCTTAGACAACAGTGAGCAAATAGATGCTATCATACTAGATTTTTCTAAAGCTTTTGACAAAGTTCACCACCATAGTTTGCTAAAAAAATTAAAATATTTTGGCATTGATGTTCCACTGCATGTGGATTAAAGATTTTCTGATAGGGAGAGAACAAACTGTAATAATAAATGGTTCTAAATTGACACCAATAACAGTAAACTCAGGCGTCCTCAAGGAACAGTCTTAGGACCACTACTATTTTTAATTTACATTAACGATTTACCAAATTGCATTAGTTCAGGAACAAAAGTCAGATTATTCGCAGACGATTGCATAATATATAGAACAATAAAAACAACACAAGATACAGAAATTTTACAAAGAGAATTAGATGAATTGTGTGGGAATCAAATTGGAGCATGTCTTTCCACCCAGAAAAATGTCAGTTATTAAGAGTAACAAAAAAACTAAACAAATTAATTCCACTTATTTTATTCATGGTAAACCAGTAACACAGAATAAAAACGCAAAATACCTAGGTGTTATAATAAATGAAAAACTGTCATGGAATCCCCATATTGATGAAACAATAAAAAAAATCAAACAAAGCATTAGGGTTTATTAAAAGAAATTTCTATAAATCAAATAAGAACATAAAACTTAAATGTTATTTAACCTTGGTTAGGCCTATAATAGAATATGCATCCTCTGTTTGGGACCCCTCATCTCAAGAAAACATTAAGAAACTGGAACAGACACAAAATAGAGCAATGAGATTCATAACAAATCAATATTCACATTTGACTAGAGTAACACCTTTAGTAAAATCACTAAATTTAGAACGCCTTCAGGACAGAAGACTTAGAAGTAAAGTAGCAATTATACATGAAACACTGAACCATAATCTTCAAATTCAAAAACAAAATAAAAAATTTAATAAAATACTCAGAAAGACACAAAGAAAAAGGCACATTCCTCGTCCCATATGCTAGGGCATAAAAGCCTTCAGGACAGAAGACTCAAAAGTAAAGTAGCAATTATACATAAAACACTGAACCATAATCTTCAAATTCAAAAACAAAATTTAATAAAATACTCAGAAAAACACAAAGAAAAAGGCACATTCCTTGTCCCATATGCTAGGACAAATTTGTACAAAAGCTCCTTCTACCCTAGCGCTATTAGAGCATGTAATGGAGCTAGCCAGAAAAACCAGTGACTTGGCAGGATTTAAGTCATTGGTTAATATGCATGATGCGTAGGACGTAATCATCTTCTTTTTTTAAGTAATGTCTGTATTGTATAAGAAGAAGAAAATGAACTATAATAAAAAAAACTGTGATCGAAAAAATGAATTTTTGTCTTTATCTCATCATAACTTTATAACCATAATAGATAGAAGCTTGAAAGTATTTGTTTACTCTCAGATGTTTGCATTGCTAAAAATGGTAGGATAAGAGTATCTTGGAAAGCAGAAATCAGTCACGTCATTAGATATTTAATACATCTTTGCTATTCAGATCATGCCCTAGAATGTTTGTACTAAAGGTATTTGTGTTGTCAAGTTTATAAAAATATCAAACAACTTATGTTTGTTTTTTTTCTATCTTTAGTCTGTTCTACATAAGATGTATGCATAGATTTAAGCAATGGGCAGAAAAACAAAGAAAACAGCCAAAGGTCAAGCCCCACCCCCACAGTCAAACAAAGCTCCACCCACTCAAGCAGAGCCAGCCAAAGACCCAGAGCAAGGCAATGGGAACACGTCTGCTGCTATTCCTGAACTGTCCAAGTCTGCCAGAAAAGAAGTTGCAGAGTTGATAACTAGTTTATTAGAAGGTAGAGTAGAAAATTGTCACTGGCATATCTATTTACAGTTAGCTTTATAAATTTACATTGTGGATTCACTCTTATCATGTGAATTTTGTCACAATAGTAACAGCAAAGCTTCCTTTGGGGAATTTCTTCTGAGCATTTGAAGGATGTTTCATATTTAAGTCTCATGTGCCATTTTATGAAGCTTCTTTAGAAATGAAGCTTATATCTTGGCCCAAACCTGTTGTAGGAGTCCGGGGAGGGCGGGGTTTGAACATGGGAGGATTGTGGTCTGGAGCACATATACTGCACAACCAATGAGGCTTGAGTTGGATTCCTGACTTGAGCTGAGGTGTGTTTGCAGAGAACCAATATGGATCCCAGAAACCTTCTACCAGATACCCCACATGACCACAAAATAGATGGGCTTAGAGCTTTCCATACATCCAGTATAGAGATTGAACCAGAGCACAATAAGACTGGGGCTTGAAAGAATTGCTCTACAAAATCAATAGAGAAAGTTTGCATATCTATGTAACCTCCCACTTTACTTTCCCCAGTATATGTTGAGTATCATTAAATTTTTGTTTGGCAAAGAAACATACTGAAATCCTGAATCAAAATTGATTAAATCTTAAGACTAATGCCGTCTTTGTTTCAATGTCAAAAGCTTTTAATTTCTACTTGTATTGTCAACAGTGTGTTCCAAGCCACCTGAATCTGGAACCAAAGAATTGGAGGATTATCCTGAGATTAATGGATTAGTCGAAAAAATTAGAAGCATTCAATCAGGTAGATTTTTGTAATTAATAATTAAAATGGTTCATTAATTAAAAAAAATTCTACCTAAGCATTACTATCTATTGACTATTTGTTCAAGTGCTAGCATTTTCTTGTAACGTAGCCATATATAAGTTCTACTCATAGCATTTCCTTGTAATGTAGCCTTATATTTATTCTACTCCTAGCAATTCCTTGTAATGTAGCCATAAATTTTTTTTGACAGTCCAAGCATTTCTTTGTAATGTAGCCCTATATTTGTTCTAGTTTTAGCACTGCCTCCACGAAATCGTGAAGAAAGTTTCCCAACTTTTTTGAAATGGTTGAATGACAATGGTGTCGATACATCTGCACTTGAAATAACTCAGTTCCCACAATATGGCTATGGCCTGAAGGCTACAAAAGATCTGAAGGTAACTGCAATGTTTTTCTTAACCTCCTGCTGTGTGGTCTATGTCTGTGTTTATCTTTGAAAAAGTCTGTTTCAGGCAGTCAGCACTGCAAGGTGTCCCTTAATCCCTTTAACCACTGAGAAGGATTTCTCTCAGCAGTTGTAGACCTGGAGGTCTTCACCCTTAGCCCTGCCTTAGGCCTAAAGGTTCCACACAATGTATTTGACCGTTGCTAGATTGGATCACATCATATTCATAGTGTGGATCCCTATACATAAGTATGTTCTCCTTTTCTGACAACTCTAAATTGAGTGGGAAAATGATTTTGATATTGCTAATGTGTCAAATGGGAGGTGTGGTGAGACTTTTGAACAGAGGTCCCGGGTTCAATTCCTGGTGAAGACTGGGATTTTTAACTTCGGGAGATTCGGGAGCCTCTGAATCCACCCAGCTCTAGTGGCTACCTGACATTAATTTGGGAAAAGTAAAGGCGATTGGTCATTGTGCTGGTCACATGACACCCTCGTTAACTGTTGGCCACAGAAACATATGACTTTTACATCTTCTGCCCTTCAGATCACAAGGTCTGAAAGGGGAACTTTACTAACTTTTAATGTGTCAAATGAATCATATTTATTCACCTGAACTGTGCCTACATTCTTATATATCTTATTCTCAGGAGTCAGAGAAGTTGTTACAGATCCCAAGGAAACTGATGATGACTGTTGACTCTGCAAAACAGTCTCCTCTTGGTGAGTAGATTTAGTGGTCATATGATAGAGTATAATCATATGCTAGATTCTAGTCCATGTAATCACAACAAATTTCATAAGGATCAATAAAGCAGTCTTAGTCTTAGTATTAGTTTTTGCTAGAATCAAAGTAAGTTAATGAACAGGTAATGAATGTTGGTTTTTTTTTTTACAGGGGCACTAATCAATGAAGATAAAATTCTTCAAGTCATGCCTAATGTCACCCTAGCTCTGCATTTACTGAATGAAAAATTAAATCCACAATCTTTTTGGAAACCTTACATCGGTAGGTCCAGTAACTAAAGTCTCAAGAAACTTTTGATATTATGAAAACATTAATTTTACAGGAAGTAAGGCATCTCTATAAGAATTAGGGAAGCCTTTTTTTCAACTAATGGTACTGAGGTGTTTTGTTATAGCTGTATCAACAACACTTTCAAAGTTTTTAAAGTCTGTTTCCTATCAGTTATATGTCAATACTAAAGAAGTTCATCACTTCAAATTTGTCTACTTTAATCTGTTTTTGACATCAGTTTAAGCAGTAACATAGATATAACTTAACTACTATCCAAGTAAAATAGTTTGTTTTATTGAAACATATTTCTTAGGTTCTAGGTGTTATGAACACTATAAATTAAGATCATTTTTATTGGTCCAATCAGATGGAAATTCAGTTTGACTACAATTGACAACCTCAGCGTTTGACAACCTCGGTGTAACTACTGGACAAAAACAATTTAAAAAAAAAATTCCAACAACATTCACACACAAAATACATTCACACACGAAACACATTCATAACCAGCGCTTTATGAATTTGACTTCTCGATGATGACAGCTGATCTTGTAACACTTTGACCGAAAGTGGGATAAAGGAGTTTTTAAATCTTTCTGTTTTAATCCTAATGGAAAGGAGACGACCTCTTCGTTCAGATCTTATGTAACAGTGGCTTATGGGTGCAGGTTGTCTTTAAGAATCATGTATGAATTAAATGGCCATGACTAGGATTCATTTCAATGGGGAAAACATTACATTTAAAACTTGTTAACTGTTTTTTTGTTGCTTATTGTTCATGTTTAATGTTTTAAACTCTGGCAGTTAGACTATCAATAATTTTTTTAAAGAAAGTAATTTTTTAGAATTTTAATTTTTCATGAACATTGGGGAAAAAAGTTTGTTTTCTTATCCTAAAAAGTTATTCAAGAAATAATTTATCATGTACATATTTTTGTTTCCTTGTCCAGACATACTTCCTAATAGTTATTTGAATCCACTGTACTGGAGTTCTGATGACCTTCAACTCCTGAATGGTTCACCTGTTAAAGGTACACACTTTAATTAGGAATTAATTGTTATATCCATAGATATACTTTGATTCTGTTTCGAGTGTCACAAGGTCAATTCAATGTTGAATGATGTAATGTCCTTGTGATGCCGGGGATTCAAATCTTCTATTAAAATAATTGAATTAATGTCGAACTAGAATTCACTGTAAAAGATTCTTTGTAGAAAATGAAACTCTGGAACTTTATTTGAATAAAACGTAAGTACAGCTTATGTACAATAGTAGATCAACAAGATGAAAATGATAACATAACAAAGGCTTCTTTCTTAATAAAACTTAGAGATGTTAGAAAACACAACCTTTCAATAAGACATTCACGCACAGACTGATCCTCACAGACCGATTCTCACACAATCACCGTCTCTGGGCGGAAGTTGTCATCAGACTCGTTTTGAATTCATTCTCTCAACCAACCGCATAGACGTCTCTATGTCACGTGACTGATGCAACTCCTAGAAATTTCTTTTACCGACTGATGCAACTTCTAGCCAATAGATTTTAATTTCTATCAAGACAAAGAAAAGCTAAAAATAACTCTCGTGTAATACCAACACAGAATGGCATATGTGACACGAGATTTGATTAATTTTTCTAAAACATTTTTTTAAATGAAAATATTTTTAGCTGTAAATTAACTAGATTTAATAATTTTAGGCCAATTTATCGTTATGTTTATAAATAACAAAAAAATTAATTTCTCAGTTGGGTTTAGGTTCAGATTTTAAGAGAAATGTTTCAAAACTGTTGTATAATTATATTAATCATATTGTTTACTAATTGGTTTCTATAAACAAATTGTTGCTTTTTTTTCTTATCTCAAAAAACCCATCATCGATACTACAATCACTGATATCTATTCCTAACATAAGTTCGTTAAACTTTTTGGAAGGACTTGAAAGTCTACTTACTTCTACAACTTCTACTTCTTTACATTTCATTTGAGTGTTCTCTCTAACCAATTGGTCAATATCTCCTCCAGGTGATGCCATAAACCAATATAGAAATATTGCCAGGCAATATGCTTACTTTTACAGGTTACTACAGGTGAGTGAAGGTGTTACTATATAGT
Source organism: Biomphalaria straminea (assembly GCA_021533235.1). Classification (NCBI taxonomy): domain Eukaryota; kingdom Metazoa; phylum Mollusca; class Gastropoda; family Planorbidae; genus Biomphalaria; species Biomphalaria straminea. Next base: position 749,278 of record JADKLZ010000104.1, read on the forward strand.
TGAACTACATTGATACAGTACCAGGACTTAAGTAGGAGGAAGAGAACATTCTTTCAATTTGTTTTCTCTCTCTTTGACTTTCAGAAACAACCGGATAGCATGACCCAGTTATATGTTAAACAATGCTTCACATTTGATAATTACAGGTATCTGATTTTAAGTATCTTTGTATCTTATAGTGTAGTATTCTTTTCTCTTCGTTGGTTGGCAGCAACAATGTTAAGAAATGAAACATTGATTTTAGTTTTATTAAATGTATTGTGCTTCAACACACAAGTCCAAATTTTTTAATGTTTTGGACAGATGGGCAGTTTCTTCTGTCATGACAAGACAAAACCAAATTCCAGCCAGAGATGGTTCTCGAGCTACACTTGGCTTGATACCATTATGGGACATGTGCAATCATTGTAATGGCATTGTAAGTTGGCAGTAGATATATAGTCCCTACATCTAAGTTAGTACTAGTGTGCAGTTATGTAGTCCCCACATCTAATTTAGCACTAGTGGGCAGTTATATAGTCCCCACATCTAATTTAGCACTAGTGGGCAGTTATGTAGTCCCCACATCTAATTTAGCACTAGTGTGCAGTTATGTAGTCCCCACATCTAATTTAGCACTAGTGTGCAGTTATGTAGTCCCCACATCTAATTTAGCACTATTGTGCAGTTATGTAGTCCCCACATCTAATTTAGCACTAGTGGGCAGTTATATAGTCCCCACATCTAATTTAACACTAGTGGGCAGTTATATAGTCCCCACATCTAATTTAGCACTAGTGGGCAGTTATGTAGTCCCCACATCTAATTTAGCACCAGTGGGCAGTTATATAGTTCCATACTACAATGTAATCAAAAGTTCAGCACCTCTTTGAGACCTTGTGATCTATGGTGGCAGATGATGTAAAGCTCATCTTTTTCCACAGTCAACAAGGATCTCACATGTGGCCAGCATAACAGCAGCCTTTACTTTCCTAACATATGTCAGGTACTCATTAGAGTTCCAGTTCAAATCCCAAACTAGCTCTTTATCACCTTGGCCACCGTGCTGCAAAGTAGGTGTGGGAAAAAAAATTGGGCATCAAGCAATAAAGAATATTTCAAACTGTAATTAATTTGAACACAGTGAATGATATAAACAAACACAGACTTTCCATTGTATAGGAATTAATAATAATTGAAAGAAACAATTGGTTAACTTCTTAAATTCCTACTTTGAATGAAATTTAAAAAATCTGACGTTATATTGGTGTAAGATAAGATAATGAACATTGTTCTGTTAGATTTCAGCCTTTTTATAGAGGTTAGATAAACCTTCATTTAACTTCCTGTAGCATGTAGGTCTATAACTACAGAAAACTGCTTCATATAAATCAAACAGAATTTTTACTTTGACTTTGATGTGCTGTAAAAGTGAATTTCCCTAATGCAACATTTGTGTTCTCTCCTCTGTCTAGTACACCTCAGACTACAACACAGAACAAGATGCTTGTGAATGTTTTTGTCTCAAAGATTTTGAAGCTGGCCAGCAGGTAATTTTTTTTCATAGTTACCCAGTGGCCATGGCTTTATGCTAACCTTATGTCCATTACCTTTTAAACAGCCATATGGCCATAATGTTCCATGTGGTAAATTAAGACAATAAATGAAACATGAATTTCATTTTGTTTAGTTTTGTAAAGTCATGAATCCCATTTATTTTTTTTTTCAAATAGATCTTGATGTTCTATGGGCCCAGGTCTAATGGAGAATTTTTAGTTCACAATGGATTTGTTTATCCAGACAATGAACATGATCGTCTGTGCCTTAAACTTGGTAAGTTCAAAATGAGGTTAATGTCAACATGTCTTAGACACACTTATGTTGCCATAAAATGACTGACATGAAATGAAGTTGTCTACACAGCTTTCTTTACATGATGTTGAAGCAAAAATAAGTTGCGTTTTTTTAATGTAAGGTGAGAGAAAGAGGTTGAAAATTTCTTTTCCTTAAGCCTCATGCAGAAACTTGGCAACCACAGTCAACTTTTTCCTAATAAGTTGATAGTACTTTGCCTTTTGCTTGACAAATTTTTACCCACATTCTTTCAAAGGAGATGGAGCAGGGGATTCTCTGAAAGTCCTTTCCCCCATTGCAACATTAGGCATCAGTCTTTCAGCAGTATTGAAAGAAATACTTTATCTCTTAAAATACCCATCACTTTGGGAAAGAAACAAATTGGAAGGCCATCTTGTTTTTACAAACTGTCAAAAAGTAAAGTTCCCCTTTAGAGATCATGCAGTCTATAACAAACTGAACCTTCTTTGATTTCTTTGTACTCCTGCTGACATATGATGACATGCATTTCTGGTGTTGCAGAAAACTGTGCAAACAACCAACTTAGTGTTTTCTTATTCTTCTTGTTTCCAGAAGTTGTCTTCCCTTGTCGTACATTTGAAACTATTTTTTTGTTTCTCAGGAATCAGTAAAAGTGACCCACTCTACACACAGAAGTCTGATCTTCTGAGTAAACTGAGTCTTGCTCCGTAAGTTGAGACCTCGTTATAAATAACTTTTAGTGAAGGTCAATATGTAAGGTAAAATTTCAGAATTTAAAAACAAACATGGTCAGGACATTTTTAATTTTCAAAATAGAGTTTTATAAATGTCAGCACCTGACTGAAATCTTTGTTTTCATTGTAAACTAGCTATTCAGTTTTTAATGTTTGTTTATATTTAAATATTCTGTGTCCACATAAATCAGTGCACAATCAAACAGCCATGGACAGTTCAATAAACATGTACATCCTACTCTGTTTCTCTATTCTCCAATATTTCTCCTAAATTCTTCTATTCTCCTATATTTTTCTATACTCCTATTTTCTTCTATATTTGGCTGTATGTCACTTCAAGTCTTTTCTGTGTTTGACATTTGTTAAGATTATAGATTAAATATCTGAATCTCTATTTGTGATTAATGATGACAATGTATGATTCGACTTAATTTTATTCTTCTAGACAAAGGGCTTTTTATCTTCACCTTGGAAGATTTCCGGTTGATGGTGATTTAATGGCATTTCTGCGGGTATTTTGTATGGATGAAGGTTGGTTGTTGTTTTTTTTCTAAGCTCTGTTTTTTTTTAAAAATATTAGTATTAAATAAATAACAATTAGTTTGACTTACTTTGTTTGAAGCTTCCAAGCTTGTACTCAAGCTGGTAAAGTATGTCAGGGGTGTTTTACAGGACTTGGTATCTACCAGATTATATAAATAACTGCATTGATTCCAGCCTGCGCAAAGTGATATCGGGTTATTGGCTGGGGCCCAAAGGCCGCGGGATACACATTTGAGACCCAAAGAAAATCTGCTGCAGATGGCAAAAAGAAAATCTTAACCGACCACCAGCGGACAATGGTTATACTTGCCCTTGATGTGGCAAGATATGTAGGTCACAGATGGGGCTGCGTAGCCATGGGAAATAGTGCATTCCTCATTAATCTTCGGACTCGAAGACAAACCATATCATTATTATTATCTACTATCTAATGGCCTTGACAGCACTACAATGTTGATTTGATCTATAAGATTG
>JADKLZ010000104.1:752853-763260 GCA_021533235.1 Biomphalaria straminea
ATTGAACAAAGCTAATGGCCTTGACAGCACTACAATGTTGATTTGATTTTTTCAGGTGTTCTGAGTGAAAAGTTTTCTGGTGAAGTTTCTGCTGGGGAGTTGGAAGCTTTGAAAGATGAAGACAGCGAAACAAACAATCAGAATGATGAGAAGGTGTGGACATTTTTACAGACACGAGCCAATCTAATTCTTAAAACTTACCCAGGATCATTGGAGGTAATGCTCTAACTTTATTAGAGAGGCCTGTCTATTTCTTAGTATTGTTTCTTTTGTCTCCTTTTTCAAAATTTGATAATAATCTTCTTTTTATAAGAGAAATGGGTAACACCTGATAGCTTCTTAAATATCAATTACTTTTAAAATACTTTTCTGAGACAAATGAAACTGTATAGAAAATATTAAAGAAATAGTAAGCAGTATTTTGTGTTTCAACACACAAGAGTAACTTATTAATTGATAATGTAGACTTGTGTATGTCTCTATAATTTGAGTCTTCTTGATTTGTTTAAAAAAACAGGAAGATGAGGCTCTAGCTTCAAGAGAAGACGCCCCTGAAACACAAAGGATGGCAGCACAGTTGAAAGTTGGCGAGAGGAAAATACTTTTGAACACAATTGATTATGCAGACAAGAAGAAAGCTTCCCTAAAGTCATCGGAATGAAGAATGTTGATACAATAGTGAATATCTGATGACAAGGTTATTTATTTTAGTTAAACTCATGACAAGTTAGGTCAGTGACTAAATGTCAATATGTAATGTCGAGTTAGCTCATTCATATTTAAATGTAGTGATAGACTTATGATGGTTTTATTTTTCTATGGAAAAATATTAGTGCTAAACAGTTATTCAATGGTATGTACAGTGTAAACATTTTTTTCACACAATAGAATGTAACAGTAGTGGCTGGTAAGATTTTAAGAGACAATGGAAAAATTTCAAAGAAATGTTTTTAAAAAAAAAATTATTTCATTTCTGATTTCCAAACCCATCTGTATCATCTTATTGAATATATTTGACTATTTATTATAGTTGGGAAAATGTTAACACATTGGCATGTAGCAGTGATTCCCAAACTGTGTTCTGCATAGCATTAGAGCCTGTTCAGCCAACTATTTGAGTGATTAACTAGATCTAGTGTCTATTAGGTGAATGCAGAAAAGAAGATTGGATTAGCTCGTGCTAGTAATGGAAACAAAGAAATGTATAAAAACATTGGCATGAGCTTTGAAGTGAGCTAGATTCTGGTGACTAATTGGAAACAAAAATTAAATATTTCTGTTTGAGTCTGTCTGACCACAATATTTCAAGCATATTTTTAGTTTGCTTTTCTACTGCAACCTGTGTTTCTCATGTTGACGTCACTGAAAGTATAAAAGTAAGATTGAGACCTTGCCAATGTTGTGCCTAATAATCAAATAGTTTTGTTTTTGAAGGGCACAATACCATCAATGTCATTGGACTTTATTTTTTTCAAGTTATTTTTTCTGTAATTTATTATAATTTTGTACTAAAAAAATAAATATTATTGGCTAAATTTAAATTATAATTTAACAATAATTGCTTTTAAAAACAAGTAGGAAATAATCAATGCGTAAAAAAAAAAAAATAAGCATAGTGTTCTGCTTAGGTCTCCAAATGTGTAAAGTGATCCAGGAAAGAAAACATTTGGGAATCACTGATGTCTAGTGTTGTATACTTGATCTTGATTGTAAACATTAGAAGCAGCATTTGATAAAATCATATTTCATCTGTTGAAAGAAGCTGAATGATTGAGCCTCATAATATGTTAAACATTTTTTTTTTTCATTAACATTTGCTTTCAATCTCATAAAGGAATAATAACTCATATCTACCTGAAATTCAGGTCTCTGGATCTATTCAGAGTTAATGTTCTTTATTGTAGTGAGATCAATTGTGCTTGATTTTAACACATATGTTGCTGTTTTAAACCATCTGTTTATTTAGTGAGCTATTTGAGTGTCCTGCCAGTGTTCTAACCATATCTACCAGATCTGTTTGTGTTTCAACAAGTGTGAGCATTTTAAATTATTTCCTGCTTTTAATCTCCTGTTGTTTTCATTCTCTGTTTTTCCCCTCAAGTTTGGGCTAAAAATACATTTATAAACTAAAACTGCATTCTTGTTACTTTTTGTCTGTAGTAATTATCTGTTTAGAATATGAGCTGGCATAGTGCCTGCTTATGTTGATACTTTATGTCTTTGTCATTATCTGTTTAGAATATGAGCTGGCATAGTGCCTGCTTACATTAACATACACTGTTAACAAGCTGATTGGCTGTGTGGAATAAGTTATGAATTGAGGAAGGCATTGAATATTTGAACCTTTCACGGAGTGAAGGGTCTTTTTTTTTCTTTGGGGGGGGGGGGGAAGGTGATGGACCCTCTTTATACTTCACTCAGATTCAAACAACTTTAATCTGTTCAATACTGTGAATCTCTGGCCTCCAGTTGTCTGACGAAGGTGGTAGACATTGTTAACAAATCTTTAATTTACATAGCAAAGACTTCAAACATTTTAAGTTTTTGAAATTTCGGGTATGCTATCTATTGATGATAACGAAAGTGTGGCATATCAAAATACTTGCAAACTAAATTGACCAGTGGGGAATGATGGCCAAGTAGCAAAACCCTTGGCTTCCTAACCGAGATGTCTTGGGTTCAAATCTCTGCGAAGACTGGGATTTTGAATTTCAGGTTCTTAAGACACCACTAAATCCACCTGACATTAGTTGTGCAGAGTAAAAGTTGTTGGTCGTTGTGCCATGTAGATGGCAAGGTTTGAAAGAGGTACTTAACTCTTTTTTTTTAGTCTAAAAATTCATCATGGCGGCCAAACTAAGTCGCTAGTTAGGTCCAGCTTTGGCTGCTTAACGAAAGCTAACCGAGTGACCTTATCTTTATGCAGTGGAGTCTTATCCTATTTTCAAACTCACTCATTGATATTTTCTTTCGTCTTTCAAACATTCGCGTCTTTGTTGTGCCGGAAATGGAAAAAATGAATTCTTTCAACGCATGTCTATTGTTTACTCTGAAATTTTAGATTGAAATTAAGATCATGACGTCATTTCCACCCATTAGCCTCGTTTCCCCTTTTTCCCTCAAATATTCAATCGTCACATCCGCAAGAGATTTCAAATAAAATTGAATGGAAAAATATGGTCTGAACTTCGAAAAAAAAAAAAGATTCCAATGAAATATTGAGTGAGATTGACAATCAACATAATTTCTAGTTGCCAGAACGAATCTTATGTAAAGATTTTTTTCTTAAGTTTTAATTGTATCAAAATAAAATTAGTCAAAAACTCAGTCACCTAAAATTTATACAAGAAAATAAACATGTCAAAGCCAACTTTATTACACACATAACATCTAGTAGGATATTAATTGTATGTAACAATCCGATTTCTTCATTTATATATTTGAAAATTAAAAACAATGATAGTGTAAACAGTAGACAATTGTTGTATATTTAGTCTCAAATCGAGGTCAAGAATAAAGCAACTTTAGATTGAGTGACTGATTAATGCAACTAGCATCATTCTTTTCCTTTTTCAAGTTGACCGACAAATATTTTGATTTCATTTCCTCACCTCATCACGATATGGCATTTGAAAGTTTGTTTGTTACATCTTCTTAGAAGAAGATTATTACGTCCTAGGCATAGACCTAAAAAAAATAAATATAGACTGGAAAAGGGAAATAACTTCATCTAACTTGAAAACGTATAGATCATAGACATATATATAGATCTATTGTATTCGGATTTCCGAATTCTGAAAAATTGAAAATTGCATGATTTTCAGTTTTAGAGATTAAACAAAACTCATCCTATACTCTTAAGCGAGCAATTCTTGTATATATATATATAATATCAGGTGGCCGAGCCTCGCTCGGTTAAATAACAGTATACACCTCCAATATACTTAAAGTTAGTTTGGGCATTTTTTTTATAATTACGAAAATGAACGATCGGATAAGGACTACTAATCTGAAGAGTTTCTTTAGTGTTCTGTTTGTTCTAAATGTAATTGTACATTGCGTTTAAATATTAAGTCTCTTAAGTCCTCCTACAGTCTAGACAAAACCACAGCTTACGTCCGTCTTGTAGTTTTACAATGCCACTATCGTAGGCCTACTATTATTGGTCTGGAAGAAAGTCTTTGCAGTGTAACTTCTCAGGTGGGTACGTTCAGACATTTAATTTTGAAATTAGTATATTCATTATGGCTTTAGTACGAAACATCAAGTGACGCAAATTTCTACGTTATTGGGTAAAACAGGCACTTTTTGACAAACTAAAATGGCGCACTTTTTATTAACAGACTTAAATCATTGCATTCGTTTTCTAAAGAAAAGTTTCCGTGGGGCACCTCTGTTACGCCAAACAATATGTTCGTCCCCCATACGGGATATGTGCTCAGCCAGACTGTCGGACTATAAGAAGTTCATACCGGCTTTTGCCATCCATCTATCCCAGTGGTGCTACTGGTGCTACAGCCCATGGAAGGATATGACCTGCTTTTACACATCCATCCATTCAGATATCTCCTAGGCCTTTCGTTACCACGCCCTAACCCCAAGTTTTTTACTGAGGTTTATAGTTAAATCAAAAGTAGTGCAGCGTACGCAAACTCGTTGGCTGCTAGCTAGATATCTTGTTCAAAGTGAGCAAGTAAGGAGTAGAGAAGCTGTGTAATCACCATTTCCTTTGTTTTGGTACGGGACATTAGACACTGAAGCATGAACACATGGTCATAATTTTACCAGCAAAATAATAATTATAATAAGGATTGACATCAAATCCGAAGATTAATGAGGAATGCAGTATTTCCCGTGGCTACGCAGCCCCAGATGTGACCTACATATTTTGCTACATCCAGGGCAAGCATAACCATTGTCCTCCGGTAGTCGATTAAGATTTTCTTTTCGCGTCTGCGTCTGTCTTCGGCAGCATATTTTCTGTTGGGCTCAAATATGTATCCTTGGCCTTTGTATAGAGGGAATTCTTTAAGTCCGACAGTTACGCTTGACAGAGCGGTATCTTGTATGAGAGACGAATCTCAGACAAACGCATGCCAAAGGCAGTCTTTTTTTTTTTTTTTTTGGTGAGCTAAAAAAGTGGTCGGCGTAACACCGAAATGCTTAAAAGACCAGCTTAGGCACCAACTTGTCTTAGCTGTCAATTGACATAGAAGAGAGCACCTGGTTGCATGCGGCGTCAGAACAAGACAGCTGGAGATCCCCAGCAAAATAAATAACTAAGTAAATGTATCTACACCGCTCTATGCAATTAAAGTGTAAACAATTTATTAAGCACTTAAAACGCAATAACTAATCATATATCGGTACTTTGGTACATTTTATTTCATTACTTTCCTTCCATAGTTCTATAATAAATCAATCTTCAATAAGATGGTGCGCAAATATTTAATTAGGTCCATTGATTCTTTAAAACTCGTTCTTGTTTGCATTGTACTACGGTAAGCCTAGTGACGTAAGCAGCGTTTATCCCGTTTACGTCATGGAAAACTTTCAATCTTGAGAGTCATCGAATGATGTTGCCAGAACAACACTCGACGCAATTGTTACCTCTACTGGATACTCATCTAACCATAAGGGGTTGAAAAAAAAATGAACAAGGCATCAGAAATTGAATTACTGTCTATGATAGTTAAATTGACATTGAGGGATAGACGACTTAGTCTTGGTACCATGTATGCGAGAATCGTTTCAAGAACGATAACTCTGCTGCACAGACTTGACCAGTGGTCCTCAATTTGTTTCGGCACACGAGTCCAAAATTGTGGTTACTCTTTTCACTTGAAAAAGAATCACGGAGGCGAAAGAAAGACAAAACCCATGCGGCTTCATTTTGTCTTGCTGGCAGTGCGGGAAGGCACCGTAAAGCGCCGCGCCATGACTGGACCGGATTTGGTTCGAGGGCTGTAGGATGAGCACCCTTTAACGAATACCACATTACTTCGTGCATCTAAACACATACATTAAGACTTCGTACATCTAAACACATACACCAAGACTCGAAATCGTGACATTATATAAAGGAGTAATATTTAATGGAAAACAGATTTCGGACACTCATTTGGGGGCCCGTCAGTGGGATTCCGGTGAGATTTTCAAATTTAACCCCTCATCCCCCCACCCTAGTCACGCCACTGAATAGCCTTCATTTATTGTCTCAACAAAAGCAGTCACTTGCACATAAGGTTTACTTTGCTAAACAGTACTTAAACATGGTCTTCAATGATTCTGTCAGCTGTGTTATCGAACTTGGATTGGAATGTTTTATAGTAAATTTACTGATACATGCAAACTACTGGATTTCTTTGTCACACTAAATGTGCGTCATGGGGGTAGGGGACCAACAACATATTCTTGAACCCGGGCCCACGGATACCTTGCTACGCCACTGGTGATTGTGTGTGTTTAATGTGTAATGCCTGTGTGCATTGATTGCTGTGATTGTGTGTGAGTGGTGTTGTTGCTTTTTTTCTTACAACAATTCTTGCTCTAAACCAATGTCTAACCAAATACTTCACAAGTCAATAAGCTCATTTTAGAATTGTATTATAGGCTATTTACACAAACTATACAAATAAATAAATAACATTTACATCTATGAACTAAGTCAGAACATATTTTAATGACGTCAGGTCACGTGGCATAGATCACGTGGCGTACTGTGGACGAATGAAGACAATGCACAGAGATTGGTTCACGTTTCTAGTCTTTGTAGAGTATAAATCCTGCTGCTTCTTGCACGACATGAAGGGATTATATATTGATGTCTCTAAGAGTCCAAGTTGTCAATTATAAGTCCCATAATTTCTAAATATAACTGAATGGAATGGACAAAGAAAATATTTTTGCAGATTAATGTTTTTTTTCTGTTCTCTACCCAACCTTTCCATTTTAAACTTTAATATTTTTTTTTACTTTGTCATCTAAACCACAGCAAATTTATATTAAAAACATTTTGTTGACGCAGTCTCAGTTACGTCCCCTTAAAGGATTATCTCCTCTTACACGAGAGTGTTTTCCCATAATGGCTAGTAATGCATTCCTAATTGTTCTGTTCTTTTTTTGCTGCACAGAACAATCAAAGAACATTTCAAAGCAGGCACGGAGTGGCTGCCCCTTGACAGCTATGACGCCATCTCCAGAAATACTGGACAGACTTGCATTCTGGGAAGGCCTCAAATTGACGGACATTTCATTTGCTCTGGCACACTGCGGTTATTTTTGGAGACATGCGCAGGAGCGTTGAGATGAGCTCGTGAGTACATCTTCAATCTGAGCGCTACGTATCAGTAGATGAGGAGAAGCCGTGTCCGCCATTGCTCTCTGCGACCTGGAGTGAGGTCAACTTTAGGGGCCCAACTTTGGAGGAGAATTTAGTTGTTCTAGTTGTGCTTATGGTGTCATCGTCCTGGAGATAACGAAACATTGGGGAGTCAAGAATTATTAGAACATGTTCACTGAATATCTTATCTTATATTATACAGACGTTACTACAAAAAAAAGATGATTACGTCATGCATAAATCCGTCATAACCCGTCATGCATAAATCATGCATATTAACCAATGGCTTAAATTCTGCCTAGTCAGGCAACCCATTCTATGCTCTAAAAACACCAGGGAAAAAGGAGCATTTGTATATGTCTGTCCTAGCATAAGGAACGAGGAATGTACCTTTATCTTTGTGTCTATCTGAGCATTTTATTTAGATTTAAAGATTATGAATATATAGATACTATACGTGTAGATCTAGCTTTACGGTGATATTTATAAATGAGAGATAAGAGAGGGAGTGAGAGAAAAAGGGGGAAAGAGAGAGAGAGAGAGAAGAAAGATAATGAAAGAAGATTGAGAGGAGAGAAAAGAGATAGAAAGGAAAGACAATAATATGCGTGAGAGAGAGAGAGAGAGACACACACACACACAGAGAGAGAGGAGAATTGATAGTGAGAAAATTCAATTTAAAAAAAAAAAAAACCAATTGTTTTCAATCCAGGATGTAGTTTCCCACTTTTTGTTCTAAAGCAAGGGAAAGAACTCACCTGATAACCGGAAATTAAAAAGAAATCTTCTGGATTACACTGGACCGAGGCACTGGCGGTGGTTAGGGCGAAACTTTCACTCAGCCTGGAGGTGGTGGGGGGAAGCGGTTGTTTGACACGTCCAGTGATGGTCACTACGTGGTTGGCGTAGACGGTACTGTCATCTAAAGTACCTCTGTACAGCGCCCAGAACTAAACGGTGGAGCAGAAGAAAAATAGGTTTTAGTTCAATTCGGATCATTAGCTATTGTAATGAGTCAAAAGTTGTTTACAAAGCTTTGCCTGTCAGTCTGTCTGTCAGTCTGTCAGTCAGTCTGTCTGTCTGTCTGCCAGTCTGTCTGCCTGTCAGTCTGTCTATCTGTCAGTCTGTCTGTCTGTCAGTCTGTCTGTCAGTCTGTCTGTCTGTCTGCCTGCCTGTCTGTCAGTCTCTCTGTCTGTCTGTCTGTCAGTCTGTCTGTCAGTCTGTCTTTCTGTCAGTCTGTCTTTCTGTCAGTCTGTCTTTCTGTCAGTCTGTCTGTCTGTCTGTCTGGTTCAAATTGTATTTCTCCCTCTTCCCATTCTCGGATCAAGCTGAAACCTGGCCTAATAATTCATTGTCGAAGACAACACATGAATCTAAAAAATAATTAACCAATTAGTTAATTAATTAGCAGTAAATAATTAAGTTTAGTTTTACATAGAAACGGGAGATACATCTAGTGGCATTGAGAGATATGGCAGTAATTGTGAAGTTTTTATTTATCTTTTCAAAGTATTTTTTTTACAAACATATTTCGCTTGTATACAATGTTTTTATATTGCAATAATCTTATCTTATATAATATAGACGTTACTTCAAAAAAAGAAGATAACTACGTCCTACGCGTCATGCATTTAGTCAATTCGGTAAGGTTATCTGTGTACGGCTCTAGTTGTAAACATGTAACAGAGGCAAAAGTACTGCAGGCGGTCAAGCGTGACACGACCTGTTATGAACACACAGCAAGCGAATAGCCCGTAAAATGACCAGGAGACCCTTTCAAACGCGCTGGCGACAGAACCGCGATATTTCTGCATTTAAAAAAAAAAAGAGAATTAAACCTTGTTTAGTTAGTTCAGTACAGTTAAGTGGCGTAACGATTTAAGCCGGAGCAAAGGGACGCCAAAATGAATATTGAAACACTACATTAAAAATAGATTTAAGTTTTTATTGTGTACGGGTGCGTACTGGTGACTGTTCTTATGTGAATATAAATGACGTACACAACTGGAAGAAAAAAAAAAGAAAAGGGGGGGGGGGGGGCCAACATGCTTTGCATCGCCAGGCACCTTCCTTCCTAGGCACGCCACTGTTACAGTTGAGTGTACAATCAATGTTTCAATGATATCAGTGTTAGTTTTCCAGGTAGTAGACCAAGCGAACTATTTTTTTTTTTTTAAAAAAGCTTGTATAATGGAAAGAACTACAAGTTTACATCCATATAGCTCAATACTGTAAGATTTATTTCTATTTATCTATATGAAACAAAAAAAAAAAAGATTACATTCGCTTTAATGAACATTCATTACGTATGGCGCCTTCCAACTATGTTAAAAAGTATCCAGGCAAAGAGAAACCGAAAAAATGTGTTACAATTCTCTATCTTTGTTTTTATTTTTCATTACATTCTTAAAAGTTTTCCTTCATCGTTCCCGCAGGTCAACAGCTGGCTGGGGAAGGGGGGGGGGAGAGAAATGATCAAAACAATTTTATTTATAGGGGAGGAGGTGCCACACGTACAATGTTTAGAACCAATAAATATAGGCCAATATAATAATAGAAGTTGGTTATAGAGACAAAAACATTAAGTTAGAGGCCAATCAATGTATCTGATAAAAAACAACAACTCACAATTATTTTTTGTTTTACAAAATCAATACCATGTGTTAGTGTGTTGATGTGTCTAGTACCTAGTGCTAGTGTAGGGAAATACCTATTTGTATAAACTCGTCAAAAATATGTTCAGAATGACCAACATACAATCTTTTAGACATGTCAACATTGAGTGATCTGAGACTAATTGGATGGTCTACCTTTGGAAAGAAGATCAAAGCCAGGGTGATGGTCACAAAGACCTGCTGCTGGGCCATGAGTAGAACGTACACAACATCCGGGCCACCTGACAGGCCAACAAATTGTCTGAGTGAGGAAAAAAGAAAAAAAAACTTGATGTGACAAGTGAATATCATAGTGAGACACTGGTGTTGTGCAGTTGACAGTCAAGTGAATGCCATAGTGAGACATTGATGTTGTGTATTAGACAGTCAAGTGAATGTCATAGTGAGACA
>JADKLZ010000104.1:763270-775443 GCA_021533235.1 Biomphalaria straminea
CATTGATGTTGTGTATTAGACAGTCAAGTGAATGTCATAGTGAGACATTGATGTTGTAAAGACATTAAGATAAGACATTTCATTTTCATTGTGCACATAAAACAAAGAAGAATCTATAAAACACACATTAGATTTTTACATAAACAGACCACAGAAACACACAAATCAGTAAACACTTAAACACACACCCACACAGCTCGCATTAACACACACACGCACGTGCCAGTCCCACTCACACACAAACCAATACAGTGTCAGGGTACTCACGTCAACATTAAGATAAAACTTCCCAATATGATGGCGTTGTACGTGGCCCAGGTGATAAACTTGCTTTCATTGAAGTGGGCCGGGGCCTTCCTCACAGTGAAACACAGGTATACGCCCACGAGAAGTAGAAGCGCCTCCCCTGGAAGTCAAGAGATATCCGGGTACAGAAATACCTAGCTCAATATTGTACAACCCATTATAGTACGACCCACATTAATGTAAACCATTATTGTTGAAGCCATTATTGTATGTGTCACGTAAACATGCTTGTACTCTGGACAAGTCAAGGTCAACAAAAAAAAAAAAAAACAAGAGTTATTTTTAGCTTGCCGGAACATCAGTTACATGACATGGAGACGTCTATGTGATTGGTTGAGAGGGATGAATTCAGAACGAGTCTGCTGGCAACTTGCGCCCAGAGAGCTAGCTCAAGTCAGTGGGAGCCTAAATTTTGTGAAGATCATTCGCATGTAATTTTGTAGATCTAGAATATTTAAGAAAGTATGCCTTTGTCGATTTGCAAGCTCTAGTAATGTTTATTTGTACATAGCTGTACTTATGTTGAGTTTAAATAAAAGTTCCAGTATTTATTTATCAAGGAATTTACTCAGTTGAATCCTAGATCGTCATTGTTCAATATTATTATTTAAATACAATCCCCGGCGACACAAGACTTCTCTCCTAACAGCTAGCGACATCTAACAACACCACAAGAACAGATCGTGACATCTAGCACTAGAGAGAGGAGATTGTGACAGTAAGGCCAACTTTTATGTACAGCCCACTATATTCTACAGCCCACTATATTGCACAGCCCACTATATTGCACAACCCACTATATTCTACAGCCCAATATATTGCATGCCCACTATATTGCACAGACCAATATATTGCACAGCCCAATATATTCTACAGCCCACTATATTGCACAGCCCAATATATTGCACAGCCCAATATATTCTACAGCCCACTATATTGCACAGCCCAATATATTGCACAGCCCAATATATTCTACAGCCCAATATATTGCACAGCCCACTATATTGCACAGCCCAATATATTGCACAGCCCACTATATTCTACAGCCCACTATATTGCACAGCCCAATATATTGCACAGTCCACTATATTCTACAGCCCACTATATTGCACAGCCCAATATATTGTACAAACGTTAGTGTACTTAAAATACTAGTAGCAACATACATTTTAAAACCAGAACTTAAATGTCGTATGACCTTTAAGCTAAGCACCTGACATAAAAGGTCGAACTGACCTCCATAAAGAGCGTACTTCCACCAGGTCATACTGCACGTGAAAAACTTGAGCCCTGACGACGTTTTGACAGTGTAAGCGTAAGGCGGGTCAAGGGCTGTCCACACACTTAAGTAACCAGTGAACACAATGACCAGTGGAATCATTCTCTGTAAGAGAGCTTTGTCCGGCAGGTTGATACGCTTCGTCGCACCGCCGGACTTAAAAATAACTGAAATCCTGAAAACAGAGAAATAACTTTTTAAAATTGGTTTGTGTTAATATTATTAGTTTCAATTCAATTTTTAACAAGTCTTTCTTTTTTTGTTCTTAACATAAAATCATTGTTAATATCGGTATTCAACCAGAAATAAATGAATGTTTCTTTTTTTTTTTTTTTTTAAATCGCTCTTCGATATTTAAATGCAAATAGACCACTTTGCTATACCCACTTTGCTATACCCAGAAAAAAAATTACTCAATATAGAATACTAGTCGACCGGCGGCATAGCATACGCCGCTATTTTACAGGGCAGTCCTTAGACACTGCAACATATGCGACCACAGTGGGTCCCGCACTTTCTTTGGACCCGTGCTAATTTTTAGGTGTATAAATTATTAAATTAAACCATTTTATAACATATAACAGATTTCCAAGCGATTATTTTTTTTCTAATATAAAGGTTTTGCTTCTTTCATAAATATTGGCCAATAATAAGTCAGATTCCTAAATGATAATGACATGCTATCCTCTTCCTTTTTTTTTGTATGTGAGTTCTGCTAATCGTACTGGATGACATTTTCCTATGTCTTTCTAAAAGACATATTTGTTTATTTGAAATTAATACTGAATAAGTACTAGATCTAGTTAAGTGTCACACTTTAATATAACGAAAAAAATATTTACATCTAAAGCTTTATTACGCAGAATGATGACAATAACTCCACACATAGTAAAAATCAAGACACGAATGTGGTCAGTACAAAATCTAACGTGAATCCACAAATAGGACAAATAGATCGATACAAATTCACGACACTAAGATACTTTGAAAAGATATATTTTGAGAAATTAGGTAAGGGGTGATTTGGGTGACACATCTCGCATTGACGCAGGTATAGTTAAACAAATGAAGATGAGACTAGCACCGAGCACTGGTCGTTGGTGTCATGCGTCTGGCGATTATCTACTTGGGACTGGTCATTACCCGTGACACCTACCCCCCCTTCTCCTCCCGCTCACATTTCACTCCTTGTGTATACTCTTTCTTTCATCCCTTCCCTCTCTAACGCGTAAGTCATTAAATAAACCAATGTTAATGTAAACAAATAATTGCTTCACTTTTTTGTCTATCATTGTTTCATTTTGTTTTTGTTTTTCATTTTAAAGTAATATCTTGAAAATAAAAGTGTGCCTCAATGTGTACCTCTTAATAAACACACATACACAAGCCAAAATGCTTATTAAAGAAAATGATGTGAAACACAGTTACACATCTACATATAGTAAATGATAAGTCACATTGATTATGATTGATTAATGGACTTGTTATAGCTCACATAAAAAAAGGTTTTAGGAACAGATATAAAAATAATTGCTCAAATAACATATAATAATGTACGAAAGCTACTAATTATTTTCGCTTAAATATGTGTTTAAAAATGTATAACAAACAGCTTTTTTACTATTTTATACCGAGACAAACAAAATATATATTCTACCCCCCCCCGCTTCAACGAAAAAAGTCTTGATAACTTAATAATTTTGACTAGAAATTATGTCTTAACACAAAAACTCATGCAAAACATAGATATGAATAATTCTTTTTTTAAGAAATAATATAGCTCCTCCTTCGTGTTCGAAGATGAGCACATTTCTCACTTCCTATGGACTCGAAGATGGCTGTGTAGTCCAATCTTCGCTTTGAAAAGCCGGCCGCAAATGTGACATGGGTGAGTTTTGTCAGTTGCAGGTGGGCCTGCTTTTTCTCTCAGCTTTCTGTTGTTTCGGCGCTCTATCGCACTGGCCACTCTACTTGCTTCAAAACTTGAGACTCCGAGACTCACAGCTTCTCGCCATGCGGAACGATCTTGAGCTAGTGCTTCCCAGCCATGAATGTCGATACCGCATTCCTTGAGAGATCTCTTAAGGGTGTCTTTGTAGCGCTTGTATTGGCCGCCTTGAGAGCGCTTTCCAGTGCATAGCTCTCCATACAGAAGTCTCTTGGGAAGGCGATTTTCTGGCATGCGGACTACATGACCCGCCCATCGTAGTTGGGACCTTTTTACTGTCGCATTGATACTGTGCATGTTTGACAGCTTTAAAATTTCTGTGTCTGGTATGTGGTCAGACCAACGCACCTTATGGATACTCCTTAGACAGCGTAGGTGGAAGGAGTTTAGCTTTTTGGTGTGGCGGGAGTACAAGGTCCATGACTCTGATGCGTATAGGAGTGACGGGAGAACTACAGCACTGTAGACTTTCAGTTTTGTGGTTAAACTGAGTCCTCTCCTTTGCCACACTTGCTCTTGAAGTCTGCCAAATGCAGCACTGGCACGAGCAATACGGAAGTCAACCTCATCATCTAGGTTGGCGCTTGCTGATATGGTGCTTCCAAGATAGACAAATTTTTGACATTCGCTAGTTTCTGGCCAGCTATGAGAATGTTTGGTTCTGTAACAGCTTTATTTGGAGGAGGTTGATGCAGCACTTCTGTCTTTTTTACATTAATGGTGAGTCCAAAATTTGTGCAGGCATTAGCGAAGAGGGACAGGCTCTTTTGAAGGTCTTCTTCGTTTGCAGCGTTTAGGGCACAGTCATCTGCAAATAGCAGGTCTCTGATGCAGTCGAAGTTTACCTTGGTCCTTGCCTTGAGTCTCTGAGCATTAAATAAGCTTGCATCTGTGCGATACCGTATGTCAACTCCAAAGCTTTCTCTGCAAAAGGCATCTTTCAGCATGGCGGTAAACATTAAGCTGAAAAGTGTTGGAGCCAGCACACAGCCCTGCTTCACGCCATTTGAGACAGGAAAAGGCTTGGAGTAGTCTCCGTTGTCTTGAACTCTTGCCTGCATGTTATCATGGAATTGACGCACCATTGTTATAAATTGGTCAGGGCAGCCGAATTTGGACATGATTTGCCAAAGGCCTTCACGACTGACATTGTCAAAAGCTTTAGTCAGGTCTATGAAAGCAGTATAGAGATTTGAGTTTTGTTCTCTACATTTCTCTTGGAGTTGGCGGACTGCAAAGATCATGTCAACCGTGCCTCTACCCTGTCTGAAGCCGCATTGACTTTCCGGAAGTAGGCCAGTTTCTATGTGGAGTTGTAATCTGTTTAGAAGCACCCTAGCCAGAATCTTGCCAGCAATGCATAGGAGGGATATGCCACGATGATTGTCGCATGACTGCCTATTACCCTTTCTCTTGTAGAGGTGGATGATGGAGGCGTCTTTGAACTCTTGTGGTAGAGTCTTTTGTTCCCACATTATCTGGTAGATTTCAGTTAGCTTAGCAGTAAGCTCTGAGCTGCCAAGTGAGTAAATTTCAGCAGGGATGGAGTCTGGCCCCGGTGCCTTACCCATTGAGAGATTTGATATTGCTGCCGTTACTTCGTTTAGCCGGGGAGGGTCGGCGAGTGAGTGATTTATTGGGATTTGTTCCAGGCGTGCGATTGCTTCGGCACTAATGCTTGACGGGCAGTTAAGGACTGTGCTGAAGTGTTCAGCCCAGCGAACAAGTATATCCTCCTTGTCTGTTAGGAGTTTGTTTCCATCAGCACTGAGTACGGGGGATGAGCCAGTTTGCTGAGGGCCATAAAGGGCTTTTATTGCATTGAAAAACATTTTTGCATTTTTACTGTCAGCATAGGACTCAATTTCTTCTGCTTTTTTGATATACCATGACTCCTTCATGTGTCTCAGGTTTCGCTGGACCTCTCTTTTGGCAATAGTGTAGCGTTCTTTGATTTGCGGGCAATCTGGATTACACAGAAAGGCCTTAAAGCAATGTTGCTTGTGTGTTAGCATCTGTTCGATTTGCACATTGTTTTCGTCAAACCAATCTTGGTGTTTGCGTTTTGGCTGACCGAGGGCACTGCTAGCCAGAGAGTACACTGAATCCCTTAATTTATTCCAGCTGTTTTCCACATCATTGGTCATGTGCAGGGTTTTAAACTCACTGTCTAGTTTGTTGATGAGCTCTTGTTTGATTTCTGGGTTTGTGAGCTTACCAATATCTAGGCGCTTTGCATGCTTGCATTCTTGGGGCCGCCTAGGTGGTTTTATGCATATTTTAAGCTTGGATAAGATTAAGCGATGATCGGTCCAACAATCAGCTCCGCATAATGATTTGGTGACTTTGACGTCTTGTCTATCAGACTGTCTGACAATGATGAAGTCTATTTGATGCCAATGTTTGGACCTGGGATGCATCCATGATGTCTTTTTTCTGTGAGGTAGCTGGAAAAGCGTATTTGTTATTGTTAGCTTGTGGGCTGAGCACATTTCAAGTAGCAATGCACCATTGCTATTGCAGTGACCGATTCCGTGTCTGCCCAGAACATATCTCCAGGTTTTCCAATCAGAGCCTACTCTGGCATTGAAGTCGCCCAGTATTATGAGTTTGTCTGTTTTGGGCGTTTTGATTATTGCAGAGTTCAGATCCGAGTAGAAGTTCTCCTTAATGTTGTCCTGGTTTGACATAGTTGGTGCGTAGGCACTTATTAGAGTTGCGTATCGCCTTGAGGTCAGGGGTAGGCGTAATGTCATTAAACGGTCATTTATGCCTTTTGGTAGTCCTGCTAACTTGTTGACTAAATTGGATTTCACTGCAAAGCCAACACCAGCTTCACGTCTTTCCTCGCTGTTTTTGCCGATCCAGAAGAACGTGTAGCCTGCGCCAATTTCTGTTAACTGTCCTTCTTCAGCAAAACGCGTTTCACTCAGTGCCGCAATATCTATATTGTATCTGGCTAGTTCTCTTGCTACAAGGGCAGTACGCCGTTCAGGACGATCTGTTTCAGCACGGTCAAGAAGAGTACGGACATTCCATGCGCCGAGTGTGAGTTCATGTGTTTTGATTTGTTTTTTCTTGAGATTTGTATTTGATTTGTTTTTCCCGCATTTGTGGGATCCCCGCCAGTCGCGGGAGACTGGCCAGGGTCATGGGGGACAGGCAATGTTTAGGGCACCTTTTCTAGCCCCTTCCTCATGCTTAGGAGGTAAGCAGTGCATTCCTAAAAAGGGCTGCTTAGACGCTCAGACGGCTGCCGAGTTCCAGTGCTGTCCCAGTCACTGTCAAGCGACCACATGGTCTGGGCCGCCTACGTGTAGGTTTGTGGCTATGGCTGCCAGTGTATCCACACCTGCCACTTCGCCACTTGCCTATCGCCGCAGGGCTTTTTGATTGATGAACATGGGAGATGAGAATGTGGCTTGCGCGATGAAAATTTATTAAAGTGAGGGAGATTTGCGCTGCATCAGCCTCACTCTCTCGCCCCTTGCCAGCTGGATCCAGTGGCAGAACAGAGTCCAGACAACTGGGGCTGGTTTGGGGTGCAGTGGATGACCAGTGTGCTCTACATGTCCCACAGTGCTCCAAAACGCTCCACAGCGTTTGCTAGGTGACGCCTGATGGCCCTGGTAGTCCAATTTTGACTTGCGCGCCATACAGCCGCAACTAGACTTTACATGCTGGCGGTGGACAGAAACCGTAATTTCGCCAGATACTAGCTCTGGCTAACCCTCACCTGGTTTTGCCCGTCAGTCGAGACGGTTTGCCGGGGTGTGGCCGTTGCCGCATGCAGACAACTGCTTGGAGCCACAGGTGAGAGCTGGGCTCTGAGTGGAGACCAAGGTCAATGAGCTGCTCAAGGAGCCCGACTGCCCAATTGACAGAGGTACTACTCCTCCTACAGAACCCCATACACCCAAAAAGCTAAACTCCTTTCATCTACGCTGTCTAAGTGGTATCCATAAGGTGCGTACATAATGTACTTCGCGCCAAAACGTCTCTATCGCCAAAACGGCGGCGCCAAAACGACCTTCGCGCCAAAACGGCATCGCCAAAACGGCGGCGCCAAAACGTCCTGCTTCGCTGCTCCATGGGATCTTCCAATTTACTAGTTATAAGTAAAGCGAATGCGTGAATTCGTGAATAAAAAATTCTATGAATGGAGCTAAATATGGCTAATTGACCTTAATTAACGCGATATTAAGAATAGAGTTGCACTCATGTAACAATGCTTTAGAAAAACAAATTTGAATGTTAATTTGATTAAAATATGAAATGAATGGACTACAATTAGTATGTTCATGTGCTAAAGCATAAAACTATCTTTGCGAAGAGAAGTTCTATAATCTTCTTAGAGTTGAATTCGAGTTTTAGATCTAGATCTAGATCTGGGAATAGAGAGATGAGTTACCTTTCACAATCATGTCTAATGAACGAATGTGCTTAATTTGTGATATTAATTAAAGTACTTCTAAAGTGAAACCTGAGAGTAGACTCTATCTGTGTATTGTCGTTCTAGTTTCAATAGTCTTACGACACAATAATAATAATCTTGAAATACTTTTAATATTATGATAAATTGAGAAGAAGAGAATTATATACACCCGCCCATCAGGTTGGGACCTTTTTACTGTCGCATTAATACTGTGCATGTTGGACAGGCTTAAAATTTCTGTGTCTGGCATGTGGTCAGACCAACGCACCTTATGGATACCACTTAGACAGCGTAGATGAAAGGAGTTTAGCTTTTTGGTGTGGCGAGAGTATATTAAAGTAGGCCTACTTCTAAAGTCAAACCTGAGAGTAGTATATATCTGTGTATTGTCGTTCTAGTTTCAAGAGTCTTACGAAACAATATAATAATCTCTTCCTGCTTCCACTTTTTTAACCTCCCTTCCATTCACTACACAAATTCATAAGAGAGTTCTATGTGTGTACTTTATTGTATGTCTATAAATTGTGTGTAATCTCTAAGACTGAAGATCATGCAATTTTTTAATTTTCATAATTTGGAAATCCGAATTCAATAGTAGATATATAATACATGTGTTTTCAAGTTACATGAAGTTACTTCCTTTTTCCAGTCTATATTTATTTATGTCTATGCTATTTTGTGAATGAAAATAGTGCGGATTGGGATGCACCAATTTTCATTCACACCGCGTGCTGCGCCATGGGATCTTCCCATTTACTTGTTGTTGGAACTTTTGTGTGTTTGACCTTTTACTTTGAGGATTATATATATAGATAGCAAGAAGGTGTATTTTTGTTTTCGGGGATTCCCATTGAGAACTCTTACCTCCAGGTCTTGAGTAGCAAGGCTCCGTACATGATGACAAAGCCCAGGTTGAAAGGCCAGATCTGTAGTGTGCAGGTGAATGACGTCACTTCTCCATACATGACAAAGACCTGAGACACGACGTGGACGTGACATTAATGAGTGATCATTTAATGGACGTGACATTAATGAGTGGTCATTTAATAGACGTGACATTAATGAGTGGTTATTTAATGGACGTGACATTAATGAGTGGTCATTTAATGGACGTGACACTAAATAGTTGTCATGTAATCGACGTGACACTAAATAGTGGTCATTTAATGGACGTGACACTAAATAGTGGTCATTTAATGGACGTGACACTAAATAATGGTCATTTAACGGACGTGACATTAATGAGTGGTCATTTAATGGACGTGACACTAATGAGTGGTCATTTAATGGACGTGACACTAATGAGTGGTCATTTAATAGTCTTCCAAGCAACACTATGGGGAGGCGTTGGCTGGGTGGTTAAGCGCTTGGCTTCCCTGAAGCCCTGGGTTCGAATCTCGGTATTACAGGGATTTAAAATTTCTGGATTTTTCGGACGCCCTGAGTCCACCCAACTCTAATGGGTCCCTGACTTTCTAACTAAGGCTAAGGACAGAGAAGAATGGAGATCGACGGTCGACGAATCTTTCGTGGTGCCCAAATGGTCCAACAGACTAAGGCAGGGGTGGGCAACCTTTTTTCAACCGAGGGCCGCATTAATGAAATTTGGGGACTAGGCGGGCCGCATATTTATATGCTTTGTTTGAAAAGATTTAGGATGCACATACATTTCATGTACAAACAACAAATTACAATGCTTTCGATGATAAACATGAAGTTTGTCTTCAAATCTTCATTAGAGATATTAGGAAAGGGTCACAGTCAATGTCCATCAAGGAACCTAACAATTACTTCCTATGAATTTCATATTGATCAAGTGATTGACCAGTGAATACAATTGTCACAAACATCAGAATGTTTTAATTCCAAACCTCACATACTTTTCGGAACTGCCAGTCGGGAGCGAACTTTTTAGAATTGGAGGCTATAGGCGAAGTGAATTGGGTGGCCCCGAATAAAATAAGAATATACAAAAAAAAAGGGAAAAAAAAATTGCAATTCATTAAAGACCTAATGTACGTCGAACAATAACATTATGTACAAGTTTCGCTATTCCGTTTCTGTAATATTAAATGCAGTTCCTGTGCGAGCCATTTAACAACCATGGATTTTAGCAGCAACATACCTTGAATATGCATAGGGAAGGCCCCCTGAACGTATGTATATTATGTAGTATATATTTGGACTATGTAGTGAATTTTTATGTAGCTATGTGTAAACTTTCCAGTTACTAGTTTATGGTTGGGATATTTTTTTTTATTTTCTTTTAAAAATTTGTTTTTCTCAATGAAAGCTCCATCCTTGCCATCTTGTACAAGCCAACCCAACTCTTTCTTCATAGTATTGAATAAATACTGGCCAAGGCTTATGTCTTTTACTGAATTTATATAGTATCGCTATTAATTATAATCTTCGTTTTATTTTTTCAAAACTCTTTAGAAAGACGTTTGGAGACAATGTTTCTTTAGCCTCTTCATTACAAATGATAAGAATCAAAAGTTTCAATAATGTCTCTAGATATTTACAATGATTTATTTAGGCTTTCGCGGGCCGCATAAAACACTTCGGCGGGCCGCATGTGGCCCGCGGGCCGTAATTTGCCCACCCCTGGACTAAGGGATAGGTCAAGGTAGAAGTCAGTTGGTCTTTGTGCTGGCCCTGCTCGTTAACCGTTGGCCAAAGAAACTTTAACATCATCTGCCCTATAGATCGTAAGGTCTGAAAACAATATTATACATTCAATATTGAGAAGCCCCTAAAGTAAGAAATCATATAGTGCACTAATGCAGTGATGCTCAGCCTAATTCGGCACGCGGGCCATTTTAATTTCCAACACTCGTGTCGCGGGCCACATCAATGAAAAGGTACTAAAACAAAATAACATTTATATGAGACTATATAAGATAAGAAGATAAGACTGAAATATAATAGAAATGTAAATTAAGGAATGGGATATTGGAATTTTCATATTTTTATACGCGTAGGAAAACGACTTTTCCTACTTTCCGTTTTCTACTTAAAATGCAAGCAACATTGCAGCTTGCTGTACCACAGCCTCGTTTTCTTGACGTCTCATTAATTCGTGGCTCAAACCAAGAATGACGTCACGTTTGTTTCCTAACGCCCTTTATATGTTGATGTTGTTTTTTTTCAACAGCCACACTCTCTTTTGTGAAACAAATATGTCGGCTTATTATCATGTTCCACAAAAGATCCGTCCACTTTTCCTGGTAGATATTACATTCAGTGTCCCATTTTATAACCAATGGTAAAGGTCATGTTACTAATCCATCAAAGAAAAAAGTGAGGGCCCTAACGTAGGTAAAGATACACTTTGTGCCGACGTTTCTTCGGGCCTGATAGAACAACGTCGCGGGACGGATCTGGCCCGCGGGCCATATTTTGGGCATCACTGAATGTAAACTACAATGTCTAACAAGCTAGGTGACCCATACAATCTACGAAGCTTTCCATTGGATATCAAGGCAGAACTGTGTTACAGACTATATCCCACAGCTCCTCCCCTCCCTACTCTCAAACTCAAACTTAAAAATGTTTTAGAAAAAAAGAGCTCGAGGTTATAAATGTCCGTGTCAACACAGCAACAAGACTTTTTTTTGTTTACACATTATCAACCGCAAATCAGTTGTTTATTCAAATCAAGTTTGTTTTTAACGGAAAAGGAGCTGCATTAAAGACACTTGGTTTCTTTTTATACTATACTTTTATACTATACTTTTGTTGTTGTTGTTTTTTTTTATCTTATCTGCGAGAAATAACTTCTTCAAACTTTTTACCAGAGGGCGCGGTGGCTTGGCTTCCGTACTGGAGGTCCCGGGTTCAAATCCTGGTGAAGGCTGGGATTTTTATTTCGGGATTTTCGGGCGCCCTTGAGTCCACCCAGCTCTAATGGGTACCTGACATTAGTTGGGGAAAAGTAAAGGCGGTTGGTCGTTGTGCTGGCCACATGACACCCTCGTTAACCGTAGGCCACAGAATCAGATGACCTTTACATCATCTGCCCTATAGACCACTAGGTCTGAAAGGGGAACTTTTTAAACTTTTTACCAGACAGACAGAATAAATTGATATTAGCTATTAGCTTTGTAAAAAAACAGACTGAAAGAGCGAAACGGAGAGAGAGAGAGAGAGAGAGAGAGAGAGACAACAAAAGATGTTTATTGTCATGACATGAACACTATTAA
>JADKLZ010000104.1:804947-834331 GCA_021533235.1 Biomphalaria straminea
ACACAAACACACACACACAAACACACACACACAAACACACACACACAAACACACAAACACACACACAGACACACACACACACACAAACACACTGGTAGGTAAAGATGGACTGATTAATTGGATCAATGTTTCAGGTTTTTGATGTTTTGTTGATATGTGCATCTCTTTCGATCGGACAATATAGACCAACCAATCAGAGGCGGCATTAGCAATGTGCGGGGCCCTGGGAGGGTGTCATACCAGGGCCACGAATATTTGTACGATGGGACTAATATTAACAAAAGTAAATAAAAAAAAATAAAGTTCCATTTTAAAACCTTGCAATATATAGGGCAGATAATGTAAGGTCATCTGTTTCTTTGTCCAACGGTTAACGAGCCGGGTGTTATGTGGCCAGCACAATGACCAACTGCCTTTACTTTCCCTAACTAAAGTCAGGTACCCATTAGAGTTGGGTGGGCTCAGGGGCGCCCTAAGAATCCCGAAATTTAAAAACCCAGTTTTCAGAGAGATTTGAACCCAAGACCACAGGTACAGAAACCAATCACTTTACCACTCAGCCACTGCGCTCCTATATTGACAAAAGATTCTCTCAATAGCGGGACCGAAGGCGCGGGGGGACACGGAGCGGTTGCCTCACTCGCCACCCCCTAGGGCCGCCCCTCTAAGCCAAGTGACCCACAGAATATTGAAAATATCAGATAGACACATTGTGAAGTTTGGTACATTTAGAAGATATTTAAACGTTTCCATGGGATTGACAAACCCTCGAAATGGGAGATTACAGTAAATACAGTTTTGTCCTCTTCCTTCCCATGATGTTATGGACAATAAAGATTATTATTATTATTATTATTATTATTATATTATTTTATTACACATATAGTGATAGAGTTAGTTATAAATCTACGGCACACGATCGTCAAATTGATATCAGAGCTATTGTCCTTAGATATTTACATATTGTAGACTTGTAGTTTTAGGCAGTTCTGTTGTATAATAAAGCATTTGAAGTTAAGTAGCCAATATGTACATATTATTGGCTGTTGATAAAGTAGTTGTAAATAAATCGCCACCTTGTTACTAGAAAGTCTTGTCAAGTTCTTTATTAAATGTGTTGTTGAGCAGTTGTGACAGAAGGCCTGGTAGAGAAGATCGTAACAAAATTTTCACTATAGTTATGGACAAGTTACTACAAACTACATTTTCTATCTTGATATAGCACTACCGGACAGTTCACAAAAAAAATTGCAACACATGTGCAACGTGCACGCAACACTAAAATTGTCATAAACATCATCCTCATTGTCAAACTCATCATCACTAACGTCACCACCATCAATGTCATCATTATTTTCACCATCGTCATCATCTTTACGCTGTTGTGGGCCGATTCACGGTGTTATAGATAAAATGTCACAACAAATCAACCACCAATGAAGGCCGAACAATGATACAATAAGCCGACACTGCTTCTCCAATAAACTGAACTTTTAATGGTCAAGAAGGGACCCGTCGTTGTCGTCTGAGTATCGTATCTTGTCTTCTCTATCAAAAGCGTCTAGTTTGTTATTAGCGTAAATCTATTCTGTTTTTTAATCTAACCTATCGTCACTTCCGTCACTAATGAAAAACTTATCCTAATTATCCCCGAAATAAATCTACACTCTAATCATGTCATAACAACTCCTCCCCCTCCCGCTAAAAAAAAATTGTCAGTCAATTTTTTCTACAGTCTTAGTCTTACAATGAGCAAGGGCCAAAAAGTATGGGGAAACATAAAAAAATCAACTTGAGTCTTGACTTCGGTTTAGTAACACTGTCCAAAATCAAGTTCTTCTCCACCCATACTTCACTAAGGAGTGATACTGTCCAATGTGATGTCCAGTAGGTGACCATACGGTATACATAGTTCATACTGGCACAATAGGTGTGTCAAGTTGTCCATATCGTCCATTCCTATTCCAGAGGTTATACCGTTTTTCCTCACACGTCAGGACAGACATTTTCCTGGCATGACAAATGAACATGCATCACCATTTATTCACTACCACGTACCTAACGTTTTCTCGGGCATTAACAAGTGTATTTAATTCCCCTCTCCACTTACTGATTCCAAATCGACCTAACCTTTTACTGATGAATGATCATGATGCCATAACCTAAGTGGAATTCCAAAACTTACTTGTCCCGTGATAAAAAAAATTACACCGTCGCCTTATCAATGCCCTTTCTAATCGTACACTCATACTACGCATTCATACACAATAAGTTCCTATGTAGTTGCCAACCAAACAAATTACAAAGTTAACTATATAACTAAATACAATTGATCTATGTCATATCTAGTACTGACTACTAGACAAAACCATTTGCTACCAATTAAAAATAAAATACTTGAAATAACATCTATTTACATACTTATGTACAGACAATGGTCGTATAGCGCTATCTCTCATTGGCTATCTGCACGACCCGTGCATTTGTTCTCTCCAACTGGAGTTTAAATCTCGTCTTGTATAGACCTGGTGTCGCCTTCCATCTCGGTATGACTTGTGATTATCGCCATCACAGTCATCTCTCCTTTCATGGCTATCGGATGTAGCCCTGCGCCTGCTGTCCGAACTCGCAATCTTCTGTGTAGACTGTTCTGCCCTATTCCAGCAGTCTCTAGCGATGTGTCCATGTTTATGGCAGTGGAAACAAATTATGTCCTTTCCAGGTTTGTTCCGCCTTATGTTGCTATATCTTCCTTTCCAATTCCTAACCTGCTTGTCTGTAGCGGTTCTGACACCTGTTACGTTCCCGAGTAGCACATCTTTCGATAGTTTTGGCATGGCTACCCCTTCACAGTACCCTGTGTACAATGGTGATTTCAGGAACACTTTACACGCTTCAAACCTTTTGATTTCACCGTCTGCCAACCTTACTGATTTGGAATAACCCAAGTAATCATTGTCCTTAACTAGTCCTTTCCGGACGGCGACTGTAGTGCTAGCGGTGTCTCGGATTACCTTAATATGTTCATTGTTTAACATGCCCGGATATAATTTGAATCTATCCTCCCCACAGTCAACGTAATTAATTTCTTCATCTGGTTCACTATCTCCACTATCATGATCCCTGTCTTGGATGCTTCTGACAAAATTAACCCTATCCGGTGGCCTATTATCCCTATCTTGTCTACGATTTCTCTGATTACCTTTCCTATCACTTGTGCCACTATTACCCTGTGCGTCCCTATTACCAGCTTCGTAACCTTTTTGTTTCCTACACTGATATGCCATGTGACCCTTTTTCTGGCAGTTAAAACAAATCACTTCACTAATGTCCCTATTACCCGCTGTCGGTCTATCTACTCTTCTATCATAGTTTTCTCTACGATTTTCACTTTCCCCATTTGTCCTATCATATTTGTCCTCATAACTATCCCGACTGTTGTTTCTACGTTCCCTGGACCTGTCATTTCTCCTACCATAATCCCTATCATAATTATCATTTCTTCTGTCATAGACTCGATCATTACCATCATTTCTCTTAACATAATTGACCAGGTCAATGACTGGTTTGTGGTCTGTATTTGAAAGTGAGTTATTAGGATATGCGTTTTTATAGGTCCTAATGATTTGTACCAAGTCATCAATATACTTCGGGTTTCTTTCCTTTATGAAGGACTGCAACTGAGGATCGCACTTATTGACAAAGTTGTCTATCAGGATGAAATTCTTCAGACTGTCGAATGTGTTCTCCACATTCTCGAACGCAAGCCACTTGCTGAAGAAATCCTTTTCTGCGTTGATCGTTGTCTGTGGATCTACCTGGCTGGATGGTGTATTGTCATAGTATTTCTGTCGGAACGTTGTCGCATTGTGCCCGTATGCGTTTAGCAGTTCCTTCTTGAGCACCTGGTAACTGTTTTGCATCGAGTGGTCATGGTTCTGGCAAATCGTGAGGGCTCGTCCGTGCACGAAATCCAGCAAGATTTCGGACCACTCATTTTCCTGAACGTTAAACTTGGCTAACTTTATTTCAAACCGTTTTAAATAGTCGCCGATGTCGTCCTTGTCTTCCGCAAACGGTTGAATTTTCTTTTTTATCCATGCGGCGCTGCTATGATTTTCTGTGTTGGCGCTGTTGTTGCTGTTACCCTCTACTGGCACACTCACGCCCGCATCTATCCTCATCTGTTCCACTTGAATTCTTACTTTCCGGTCTGCCTCTTCTTTTTTTCTCTCTTTCTACTCGGTCTGCCTCTTCTTTTTTCTCTCTTTCTACTCGGTCTGCCTCTTCTTTTTTCTCCCTCTCTACACGTTCCGCCTCTCTAACTTTTTCCCGTTCTACACGGTCTAACTCTTCTTTCGCCTTTTCTGCTTCTCTAACTCGTTCCCGCTCTCTGCGATCTGCTTCTTCTTTTTCCTTTTCTCTGGCCCTTTCTGCTTCTCTAATTCGTTCCCGCTCTCTGCGGTCTGCTTCCGCGGCAACCATCTGCTGCACATAAGCGGTTAGTTCTTTGCCACGCAGTTCTAATTCTGTTTTGGCTTCATGAATGAGTTTTTTCCTAAACTCTTCTAAATCGGAACCTGAAGTGGTTGCCATATTACCTTTAATGTACTTTTAACTTATTCACTAACTACAATATGGTTCCTCTTGTACCAACGCTTAATAGCTTCAATTACCTTTGTTCCACCAATAGGACTTTAACTCAACCCTGCCCCGAAGTTTTCCCAATATACCTCACTTCGACTTACTTCACTTTAACGCTCGAGGCCCCTAACGTCTAGATTCCCAGCTTAGGTTTACCTTATAGAATACCCACAGTATTCTTAGTACACGTATGTACCCTCTTCTGACCCGACTGTAGTACCCTGTGCGACACACGCACGCTTAACCGACTACGTGTTACTCAACACGAGTCGCTGATAAATAGAACAACCTGTCTATTTATAAACAACAAACTACACATGGGCAATCAGGCTCTCCCTCGATTGTCCCTCAGATCTAGTTTAGATTACGCTAGATCTTAGTTACCTCTTACCTTTTCACAGCCAGAAGTGAATATAACTAAATTACGAACTAAATAACTTAAATAAAATACACAACAAACTATAGATCTAGTTCTAACTTCTAATGAATGAGACTTTCGTCTGGCAGTAAGATTCAAGACAGGAGTATCGCAAACACTTAACACACGACGTTACTAAAAAATAAAACGAAATAATAAAAAATTAAGAAATGATTCACAATTACAAACACGACGAATTTACAGCTAAACGTATAAATGGACCTCTTGCTAGAAAACACCTAATTTTAAGGACCCCACTCCACCACGATTTAACCTGGTAGTGATAATCTAGCGAGTGGTCACTTCCCTATAGACTCTAATTATTCTACGGAGAAAGTAGTTAAATACACTTATCTGTCTCAGAAGCGACGATAACTTTACAGTGTCGGGTCTCGAGTCTATTCCTCCCACGCTAACGTCTGTCCCGGCGGCAAGGCTCACGGTGATGTGCAGTCTTCACAAGCGCTCTGGTACGTTCGACGAACGTTTCTGCTCCACAAAGTCCTTCAGCACTGATCTGTAACGGCTCCGGTTCTTCGGTGGTACGGCGTCTGGTTCCGGTTCGGTGATCTGTCGTCTGGTTCCGGTTCTTCGATGCTCTGTCGTCTGGTTCCGGTTCCGCCGCAGGTACGATGGTTCCAGGTGGTCGTCTGTATAACTGGAACGGACCAACAGCAGATGTAGCGACTAAGTCATATGACGACAAAGTCAAACAGCGACAAAGTCAGAGTCCAGCGACAAAATAATGGCTATCTGGCTATCTAGCGTGTAGCACAGATTTCGCCGAGCCGTAGAGCAATAAAGCACTACTGTGTTTCAGTGTTGTAGGCAGCAACTGGCTCCTACGTAAACGTCCTTTGATGTGACCTCAACGGTCGATCTTGGCCTTGAAGAGGTGACCTTCGTTCGTTCGTTTTCTCACGACTAATGCCGGGCAGACTTATCTTCTTACGACGGCTTTGACAGGACGGTTGTTTTCTTCCCTTCTTCCCCACTGTAGTCTTCTCAACTGTAGTCTTCTCGACTCGGAACTACAGGTTTCACTATGATGCCCCAACGTTTGGGCGCTGACAGAGTATAATGGTATCTCTCGTTACCTCCTAGATCTAGGTCTACGAGTTCAAACTCACTGGCTTCACTTCGCCGACGTGGCTGTATGATCAGGGTCTAGCTGCAGACTAGGCCGATGACTCAAACTTCTCTTCTGACTTCTGCCTCCTCCAAACAGAGGGCTTCTCTATTTCTGGATGATGATGCCAGTGAGTTAGTCCGGGGTCGCCAGTTGTTGTGGGCCGATTCACGGTGTTATAGATAAAATGTCACAACAAATCAACCACCAATGAAGGCCGAACAATGATACAATAAGCCGACACTGCTTCTCCAATAAACTGAACTTTTAATGGTCAAGAAGGGACCCGTCGTTGTCGTCTGAGTATCGTATCTTGTCTTCTCTATCAAAAGCGTCTAGTTTGTTATTAGCGTAAATCTATTCTGTTTTTTAATCTAACCTATCGTCACTTCCGTCACTAATGAAAAACTTATCCTAATTATCCCCGAAATAAATCTACACTCTAATCATGTCATAACACGCTCAGAGCCGAATGAAAACAAATTTGAATGATTAATATGATGACAATGATTACAAAGACAAGAAAGATTCAGAATACAGGGAAGCGTGGTCGAGAGGCTAAGTGCGCTTGAACTTGGCTTGCCTTGGCTACCTAGAAGGGGGCTCGAGGCTCGATACCCGACTCTGTTTTTACTGAGCGCATAAAGGCGGAACCCCCCCCCCCCCCCCCACTGGTCCACAAATGAGATAGGACCAAAAGCGCTCTGAGCATGCTATAAGCATAAAAGTAGCGCTATATAAAAGCTGTAATAATAATACAGTTTTGAAAAAACCTGGCCACTTTGGAAGTGCGATATGTAACTCTTCCTCGTTGGGGTGTCATTAAGAGTCGAGACATTTCCCTTTTATGATTCTTTGACTTTTATCACTTCACTAATCTCCCATCCTCTCGGGGGTCCAGTATCAACAAGATGATCATTTATTCACACCCATCAAATTACGAGCAGACGACATCAGTTCGAATGTTGTACCAGATTAAAGAAGCCGGTTGCCACGATGGCGATATGTTTTTCAGTTTATTGTGACTCCAGATATAACAGTGCACATTGACGAAAGCTTTAGTGTTGTGGGTCCGAATGAATAGAATGACGAAATGCTGTTAACATTTTGGATGTGGAATAATTTAGACAATTTATTTCTAGAATAAACAGGCACAATGTGAGTGAACGGAATAAACGAATTCACACTGAGATGGTTGAAATACAAACCCAAAACCCAAACATCTAAACCCCAAACTTACCCCTGTTCCCCTTCTTAGATGTAGAAAATGACGCGAATCATGGAGAATTTCAAGTCATTGGTTAACATGTATGACTAGATGCATTACGCGTTGGACGTAATCATCTTCTTCAGAGGCGTAAATAGGAATTTGCCATCATTTGGGGGCCCGGGGACTTGCGTTTTACGTACGTACGTAATATTTAATTTTTAATATAAAAAATACTCATTTTTGGCCCCCCTCAAGTGGGGGCCTGGGGGGGATTTTAAAATTCCCCCCACCCACCCATCTACGCCACGGATCTTCTTTTTTTTTTTTCTTTTTTGAAGTAACGTCTGCATTTTATAAGGTAAGCGAAGATCTTAATTTTAGTCTCGACTATCTTTAGCTTTTCTGCAATCGACTTTTGCATTTTTGTGGAAATGTCACAACTTCCGTTGTTATTGGCAACTAGCTTCGTCTGTTGTCTGCGTATATTGTCTCTCCATACAAGCGAATCAAAGAATCCAGATATAAAAAAAAAATTACACAGATTAAGAAAGTAAAAGACAATATTTGAAGTAATGAAAAAAGAAGAAATTACTTTAGTTATTAAAAACAACAACTCTGTAACCTACTTATTATGTTGAGTCAACTAGGCCTTCTTAATAATGCGGTAAATTTTACTATGTAGAAACTACACCAAAGTTAGGGCCAAGTAGGACGATCTTCTTTTAGTTTTGATTAAAATGAAATGTAAAAAATATATATATTGTCCATATTTAGCGTGGTAAAATAAGTCAAACCAGACAATGAGTGTTTTAGTACTTACCTTGCATTGGAGTTAAGTTACCTTCAGTCTGATCGGGCGAATGTCCAATGAAAACTGTCTGACTAGGAAGTACTAAAAAAGTTAAGATGTAACCACAAGCGATGCTTTCTTTGAACATAGTCACTTATCCAATGTGTGGATCTCTGGTGACACTAACAATGGAACATGATTTGTGGATAAACACACTCGACTCAATAAGGACACCTGTATGGTGTATATACACACTGAATTCAGGACACGGCAGCGGCACATCACAGCGTGCATACCATTTGGTCACCATATTGAATGTCCAGCATGAGAACATAGTGATGTGCTGGAACACAGATCATCACAAGCACATTTTAATAGCACAAAGATCTATCAGTTTTCTCAGCAATAGCACATCGCATAGAATGCGCACAATGAGAAATATCCATGCATCCAGACCAATATCACTCGATTAGCGAATCACCGAGTGCACTTTAAGAGTACATCAGTAAGATGACTATAATTCTTTAACAAATAGATATAGTGTCTTTCAAAATTCGCAAAGATTTTTTTTTAAATTTTCATTTAGAACAACATTCTCCAATTTTTTTAACTGCCTTTTCATCTGCATTACCAAACAAACTCATATCTCACGGCTGGATCCTACGGGGTCCGTCACTGAGTTTCTGTAACAACACAAACTCTCTTTATAATCTTGTTTATTCAAAACAATGCTCTCCATTTCCTTTCTGGAAAGACTTAAGGTTTTTAAAAAATTTATCAGCAAATAGTTTAGGAAACCTCGATGTGACCAACTGGATTCGGAAACCGTTGGATTTCGCACCTTTGAATCTGAAACTACATTTTGCTTTTGATTCCACAACGAAAAAAAAATGTGTTTGTTTTAGAGTTTTAGAGCTACACGGATTTTTTTTTCTATGTTTTCTCTCCGTGTCTCACAATTTGAACCAATCAATAAGCTTCATCTCCTGTTTTCCAATTTCGTAGCAGACGTGAGTTTTAGTTCGTGCTATATTAAAATGTTTTATAACATTGCCCGCTAAACGCTTTCTTGAACTAAAATAATCTCAACAAAGCCTATCAAAGAAAATGGCATGTTATCTATAATTACAACACTATTATTTGGTAGAATGGAGTGTGCGTTAACAAAGGTCTCCATGTTCTTACTTAACTATTTAAAGAACTAGACCTATCTAAAGCCACACCTATTCGCCTTGTCTACACTGTAATTACACAGAATGCATTGTAATAGGATTATGGGGACAACTTACTTGCAGACGATAACCACGAGAAACGTGTCTGCTGCATTGATTTTGCTTTTTTTTCGTACGATATTTTTATGCGCCAGTCTCATTGATTTCGGCAGAAAATATTTTACGGCTTTATTTTGTTGTTATTTAGAAATGTCATAGACCTAGGTCTAGAGCTAACTCGAAACTTACCTCCTGAACTCTTTCTCCCAACTTTCCCCCCCCCTCCCCTCAGGCTTGCCCTTTCTAAATTATTGATAATGGGGTAGTCAGGGTTACAAGAGAACGCAGAATCCACTGCTATTAACCAGTCCACTAGTAAAATGGTGGCCTTCTGGGAAACAGAGGATTCTGTGGTTCTGTATTTGTTTTTACAAAGTTATGTCAACTCACTGTGTCTGTCTAATAAAAAGTTTGTACACGTTATTTCTCCCACACCCAGTCTTGGATCAAGTTGACATTTTGCACAATTATTTACTGTACCTGACAAAAGAAGAATCTATCAGAATAATTAACCAAGTTGTTAGTTAACTATCGGTAATTAATTATTTTGTTTGGTATGTTGAACAAAGGAAAGAAATCGTACTTGAATGGTGTGGTGCTATAAGTTGAGATGTTCCCATTTATACTTGGTAGAAAGGAAACTAACAATAGATATCTATAAAATCTTCTATTTTTGTAAGCGCTTCCCTGGCACAGTGGTTAGTGTAATGACTTTAGGAGGCTTAAGGAGAATTTTTTGAAGTAACCTCTATATTTTATAAGAAAATACTCAGAAAGACACAAAGATAAAAGCGCATTCCTAACTCCATATGCTAGGACGAATTTGTACGAAAGCTCCTTCTTCCCAAGCACAATTAGAGCATGGAATGAGTTGCCTGAGCTAGCCAGTAAAACCAGTGACTTGGCAGAATTTAGGTAATTGTTAATATGCATGACTGAATGCATGACGCGTAGGACGTAGTTATCTTTTTTTTTTTTTTTTTTTGAAGTAACGTCTGTATTATATAAAATAAGATAAGCCCTCAAGTTCAAAATAAAGTCGTACAACTTTTTAAATTAACGCATATAAAAAAAGATCGTTGGATGCGCCTTGCTGTGTTGTTTTTTTAAAAACGATCGTCTGCTGATTTCCTGCGAGTGTTTTCATTGGTTCAACGATGTCTGCATAACATGAAATGATTGGTCGTTTCAAGGTTTGATTTTCGTGAGGCTTTAAAAAAAAAAGTGACTTGGTCCCTCGTGGGTTGTACAGATCCCGTGATAGGTCACGTGGCCGTCTCAAAAAGCTTTTAAAACTGTAAGATGTGTACTTAGCAAAAAGTGGAAGATAGTCATCAGTAAGGAGGTATGAGAGAGGGAAGGAGTGACAGAAAAGGGGGAAGAGGGAGAGTGACAAAGAGAGAGTGAGGAATAGAGGAGGAGACATAGAAACAGGGAAGAGGTGGAGAGGAGTGTAAAGAAGAGAGAAGAGAGTGAAAGAGAGAGTGAGAGAGGGTAAAGGAGAGAGAGAAAGAGACAAGAGAGGAGACTAAGACCAACAGCATCTTGTCTAAAAGCAAGAACCATCAATAGTGTATGTGTTTATGTTCAGGGACATTCACAATCAACAGTGGAAGATTAACTCTAGTGATACCGACCATCAATAAATGTACATCAGTAAATCTACAGTTACACCGACCATCACTAAATCTACAGTGATGGATAGATAGATAGATAGATAGATAGATAGATAGATACAGTGGCGTAGCAAGGTATCCGTGGGCCCGGGTTCAAGAATATCTTGGTGGGCCCCCTACCCAAAGTAAGTTAAATGTAAAGTGTGACAGAACAATTGAGTGATCTGAATGTATGTTTATTTTAACCAAAAGACATACCAATGCTTTCTGCTTTATGTAGATCTTGCTTCTCATTTGTTCAACATCTGAAGGAAACGCTGACTTCGCTTATATTTTTGTAATCGACGATATTGTTAGCAAATAATTATAATTTTCTTCTAAGTGCTGCAGCTTCCATGCATTTTTTACATTTGAAAAACACAAACTGTTTTGGTACATCAAAATATCCTGATCTCATTGTTGTTAGAGCATTGTCCCTTGATGACCGCATTGTGGGCAAAAGTATTATATACTTTGCTCTTCCTATTGGATTCAAGACGCGCCCATTTTGAGATGAATTGAGCAAAAAACACCAAGTCATAGAAATCTGCAACGTCTTGAACACAGCTGACGGAATCATTTAATATCAAGTTTAAATCGTGGTTAGCAAACGTTAACATAATGCACGAAGGACTTCTTTCGATGAAGCAACACCCAACGACCATTCTAGGTCCTACTATCCACTTAGGCCTATATTGGAAGCACCATCATAGCTTTGGCCTAGCAGTTTATTTCAGGATAAATAGGGATTATTCATTAGTTGGATCATTTTCCAGCCAATTCTGCAGACGTCTGGTTCTCACAAAAAACGAGAACCTAAAAATTATTCTCTAATTTTCTATTTTCTGGGGTATTCCGTCATTGAGATCACAAACCGTTTTTTTTTTTCAAATCATGCTAATTTGATCAACTTTTATATAATATGTCTTGAGTTCTCTGAACAATGAAAGAGAAAAAATGGCGCGGATTGGACCTTAGTATTTCAGCCAGAACTGCATTGCCCAACATCTCTATTTTCTAGTTTTGAATCTGTGGGGCTTTGTTTTTCAGTTAAATTTCAATATTCATAGCAATTTCAAATAAAGGTTCACGGATTTTGTATAAATATAATGGTGTTAAATTTCTTTAAGAACTATAAACCAAATAATAAGCATTGGTCACAGTTCCATAGCTAATGCCCAGGTATTCATCTCACCGAGATGATCCATAGTCGCTTCAGACTGAAGTAGGCTATAGAGAGATATGTTTGGATAGATCAGCTGTGTAGAGAGGGGGAACTTCTGTGTGGGCGACATCGTTCCGACCACAGCTAATGCACCGGTATTCATCTCCGAAAGACACTATTCCATGATAATGTTTTTGTAAAAATATAATGATATTTACTTTCACTAAGAACTGCGAACAAACACTATGCATGGGTCAGAGAAAGACACTATTCCATGATTTACTTGGACGTCTCTATCTTTTTGTCTTTTTTTATAAACCTGCTCCCCAATTTGGTTTCGCCGTTCATTGTAACAGAACAAACATATTCAACTGTTTACGATACATGTGTAACTTACTTTTTTACACTATAAAAAGACAACAAAACAATGTGATGAGGACTTTCGAGGACGCTGTCCTCCCAAATGAGTGTTTTACACTACTTCCAAGTATCTACTTCATTGGCTCGGACACATACGTTTTAGAATCACTACTGTTGAGATAGTTATTTACCAACTCATTTAACAAAGTAGAAAGTTTTTTCTCATTTGAAATGTCTAATTTAGTACAAAAGAGTTGTTATAAAACATTATAAATACAGAAAAAAAAAACTAATTGAGCTTTGATAAAATTGAATAATTAACAACTGTTTCGAAATTTTAATTCGTGAATTAGTGTCATCCGTAAGTTCTCGCGTGGGCCCCAACCAGCCAAGAGTCATGGGCTCAAGTGCAATCAACTCCTTTACGACATTATTGCTACTCCACAGGCTGTGGGCCCCTAATGGTCGTGGGCCCGGGTTCATTGAACCCCTTCGCGCCATGGATGCTACGCCACTGGATAGATAGATAGATAGATACTTGAAGATATAATTTAGACGTATGATTGTATTCTGATAGATTTACGACAAAACGTTTTCGACGTCACAGCAAAATATAAAGTCAAGGTTATTACATCGTCTGCTAGGTTCTTGTTCCGGTTTTGACAGGATGATGTCGTCTGCCTGGACTAATTCAGACACTTATAAACTCTTCTTCTGCTGCTTCTCGATCAAGTAGTGACAGAAACACGGCCAACAAGAGATGACCACTGAAAGCCACTATCCACAAGGGGGCAAGACGCGGCCAACAAGAGATGACCACTGAAAGCCGCTATCCACAAGGGGCGAGTCACGAACAGCTCTCTGGATTTTTTTCAAACCACAGATCTCGTGTTTCACATCACTCTGGGTGCAGGCGCACTAGGCAGAGTGGATATCGTCTGCCAATCCATTTCAGTAAACAACACTGTCTCTCTACGTCAGTGTTTCTCAAACTGTGGGGAGCGCTAATAATGGCAGAGTTCTTCCCCTTTACATCAGATTTGTTTTGTTTTTGTTTTTTTAAAGTTTTTTCTTATATTTTGTGTGTTTATTTACTAGAATGACTAGGCTAGTTTTTGTTTTTGACGCCAGAAAAATATATTTCTGTCTTTAATGTTTATGATTTCGGAATCTGGCGAAGCGAATGTTGCTGTACTTAAGAACCATTGTTTTACATTATAATACAGCTTTCGCTGTACAGGAATAAATTTCGCCTTCTGTTAAACAGAGAGTCTCCTTTTGCAGGAATACATGCGAAATCATCGTTTTCCTCCTGACCACACAAGTAATTGGATAGCTTTGGGAGATGTTTTGGGGGAAACTTGGGTCAATGATGATTTGTGGAGCGATATTACTCCAGGGAAACGGAGCTCAATATTCAGGGCGTTGGAGGGAAATAAACATTGTCTAAGCGCCCCCGCAGAGATGGAGAGAATACAATACAAGAATGTTGCGCAAAGTCTTAAACAAGATGATAAATACAGAAAGATGTTGATCTAGTAAAATCTGGGTATCTTTTGACATTTAGATACCGTTGTAGTTCAGATTCAACAAGAATTCCGCACAAACGATGATTCAGCGCTCAGATTTTAGCTATTTCGAATGTTACAATCATAGACACAATGTGTGATGGTGTGTTTGATTTCTCTTTAAAATTACTGCATTAAATTGTTTCACGGTGAACTAATAATAGCAACATAGAAATAAAACCAAGGCCAATTAACTATCAATCTATATTATAGGCGCAGAAAGTTAAGATTGATCGACTGATAAATTGACAATTGTGTATTATGTCTTTTTTTTTTTAAATCAGAGAATACAATTGTTTTGTAATAGCTGAAGTCAGATTTACATAGAAACTTTCCCCACCAATCAAGCGAATGGACCTCATTCACCAAACGTAAACAAACAACATTTTCTCTATATGTTCTATACAAATTACACAATACGTAAGGCTGTCACGTGATACGTATTATTCACTATTTTATTAATATTATGACGTGGCTAAATGTGTTTATTTACAATTGGTGAATGAGGTCCATTCTAAATTTTTCTTAGCGACTAACTTAAACTTTCCCCAAATCATAATTCAAAGGCCTACTCCCATTCCATGATCCATCTTCTAATGATATCCAGGGCAATCTTTCAATAACTAAGGTATAGTGACATGATCAAATTTAGCCCTACCATTAGTAAAACCAAACATGGTCATTGACATAATATTCCACCAATGGCAGGATGGCTGCCTGGTCTAGCGGTTTGCACGCTGGACTGTCGTATCGATTTACCGATGGTCCCGGGTTCAAACCCTGCCCGCTCCCATCCCCCGTCGTCCTGAGGGAGGTTTGGACTAGGAAATAACTATCTTCAACTCTGAAGGAATTTCCGAAACATGTAAAACAAACAAAACAAAACAATGAAAAATCACGTTGAAATTCTTCCATATGTTTGCAAGTCCGACAAAATGAATTACGCATACCAAGAGTTGCAATGACATGGAGGCCCATGCGAGGAAAGTGCAAACCGGGACGTCCTCTTATAACTTGGCGTCACACCTTTATGGAGGACCTCAGAACAGTGGACACCAGGTAAGAAGAGGCGTCAGAGTTTGCCAGTGACAGATCTTTATGGACACAGCTTACCGCCCATTGCGCCAAGCTCCGCGTAGGATACAAGACTAACTAAGACTAAAATTTGGAAGTAACATCTTACCAACACACTTATCTGTTCTAGAAACTGGGATCGTGGTAAAAATCTATCTATATAATTCTCTTCGTGACTAAACCACGCGGGACACCACGTTAAAAAAAAAAAGTAATGGAAAGATAACTCTTTTATTTCTGCAAGTCAGACTAGAGTTACCCTACGTTAACTTTCTCTGTAACAGAGAGCGAGGCTCATAAAAAAATAAAAGGGGGTCGTATGCTACGCCGCGGGTCGGCTCGTATGTATATAATACAAAAAGATCAGATTTTTATGCAACACTCGCTATGTGGTAATTCTTTTTTAAACGTTTATGGTAATTATGCTAATTAACTCACTCTGTAATCTGTCTGGAATATTTTACATGTTTTTTGCATCTCCCACTTTCCGTACTCGAATCAAGTTGAATATTTGCTCAATTATTGATTGTCGATGACAACACATGGGTCATGAAAAAACACTAACCAATCAGTTAATTAATGAGTGATAATTAATTAATTTAGTTTTCTTTAATAGGAAAAATGGGAAATAAATCTTTGCAGTTTCAAGCAAAATGGCAGTAACTGAAAGGTTCTTTGCCTTGTTAAAAACTTGTTATAAAAATATTTTGTTTGCATTAATTACACAGATAACTAACAGCTTTAAAAATGAGGGATATATATAAGGTTACCTGGAGACCTGCACATCCAGTTAGTACAAAAAGGAGGGCAAAGAGTACAATTTTAAAGAAAAGACAGAAATATTACAAACTAGCATTGCAAAGAGTACTAAAAAGGGAAATAAATTCTACATGATTGAGATATATAGCTTTAAATGTGATGTTCTTCTCCTTTGATAAACCTTGTTGTTTCTTTTAAAGTATTTCTACATTTCGCTTGTTACAAAGGTTTTATCAACTCACTCTGTCTAGCACAACTCTTGTACAAGTTATTTCTCCCACTTCACGTTCATGCAATAATTTGAAACTTCGCGCAATTGTTCGTTATCGATAATAATACATGAATCCATTTTTTTTTAATTATTAGTTAATGACTCTGTGGTAATGAATTAATATTGATTTATATAGAAAAATATAGATACATCTTGCAGTATTGATCGATATGGCAGTAATTGGTCGGTTCTTTTCCTTATAAAAGATTTGTTTTTAAAAAGGGATCAACTTAATATATTTGCTTCTTGTTTTGTCAATTCAAACTACCTTTAAATATGCGAACAACTTGTTCATTAAAAAGACTTAACAAATACTGTTCATCTTTCTGCTATTTAGTTAGTTGGTACATCTTAAACCAGGAGACTGAAGGGTCAGAGCTCCGGACGTTGACATTTTTATCCGCTACGGATGACCGGCCAGAAGTCGGTTATCTTAGGGAAATATTTAGGGAACTGGGTATTAAATACTATGGAATTCGGGTAATCAATAAAGAATGTTATTTACTATATTTATTCTATGTCATATATACTATATCATAAACATAATGCTAACATATAACGTAACGTTTTACCTGTCACAGTTAAGTCCCCTGATTTGTAAGTCTGAAACACATTAGCCCAAGAAGTCATACTAGCATTTAGCCCGTGAGTTTTGAGCCGATAGTTAATTGGACTATAAGAAGAAACGACTACACTGTACTATTATTCATCAGTCAGTTTATTTAACCGATAAGTCCATTCTCCAGTTGGCGTGCGCTTAATAGAATTCTTTATAAACACATGAAAACAGTTCTAAACACATGAAAACAGCTCTAAACACAAACACACGCTTAAGCACCTGTTAGATGTAGCTTTTTACGTGTTGAATGAACACATCTTTGCTTTTATTTCACTCAAATATTTACTTACTGGACTGCAACATACGTGGACTGTATTGGCTTATAAGTATTCTACAAGGATATAAATAACACACTAGAAGCGATTGGAACTATTTTATCAGCGGATTGTCTTAGCTTATAACTATTCTACCAGGATACAAATAATAACAAACTAGAAGCGATTGAAACTATTTTATCGGCGCATGAACCTAAAAATCATGTGTTTTGTGTATATTATAATGGATCTACGGATCTGGTTTAATCCAGTTCTGAACTAATGGAATACCAAGTATGTCAAATATTGTAGTCTTGAATAAGTTGCAAATTTGGCGATTTTCAATAATTTCGAAGTTGTTAGAAAAAATAAATAAATTAAAAAAAAATGTTTACGTCAGTTTACGACATTGGAAGACACAACAACTTAACGACACTGGGCACAATGTAGGAAATGCTGAAAATAAAACTATGCAAAGTGTCTCTTGCTTCCAAACTTGATGCTCCGTGTGTGGGTGTGTGATTGTTAAGAATGGAGGGTCGAATCGGGTCACGTGACGGCAAAAAGCGTCTGGCATTATATAACAATTATTGGGGAGGATTTTTTTTCTCATCTAATTTTCTTTTTCTAACTCTCTCTCTCTCTCTCTCTCTCTCTCTCTCTCTCTCTCTCTCTCATGTATCATTCATGTATCTAACTATTTCTATCTATCTATCTATCTAT
The DNA here is from genome assembly GCA_021533235.1 of Biomphalaria straminea. Taxonomy (NCBI): domain Eukaryota; kingdom Metazoa; phylum Mollusca; class Gastropoda; family Planorbidae; genus Biomphalaria; species Biomphalaria straminea. The sequence continues at coordinate 822,858 of JADKLZ010000104.1, forward strand.
CTATCTATCTATCTATCAGCTCTATTTTATTCATCCTGTCCCCCCCCCTCTCTCTCTCTCTCTCTCTTTCTCTCGTTTTTTATCACTATAATAATCCCGCCAGGAAGCAACAGTTTGATCAATACCTCTACTCAAGTCACAACTTCATGGAACCTGCAATCAGCTAGGTACCTGCAATCAGCTAGGTACCTGCAATCAACTAGGTACCTGCAATCAGCTAGGTACCTGCAATCAGCTAGGTACCTGCAATCAGCTAGGTACCTGCATGGACAGCTGATCTCAAAAATGGCTCAACCGTTTTTCCTGGAAATGTAAAAGTTGATGTATATCGTTGAGAAAAGAATTAGGCCTACTAGCTCGTTAGCTACACGGGTAAAAGACTCCAGTCTGACCGTTATCATTTTCAACTAAAGAATTAAATGAAAATTTGGCTAGTGATTTCGGTATAGGTCTCGGCCTAACATCGGTTTTGAAAGGGCTTTCGCTTTCGGGAATTTCCGAATGTAAGGCTTCATTGATTCAAGAGTTTAAAAAATTACTGTTCAGTAAAGGATTGTGGATTGTCTTCTGAGTAGATCTAAATGTCCATCATTTGTATATTCAAAAGTGTACAGGATTTATGCGTCTAAGTGGGATTCTTTCTCTGCGAGAGGGGGGGGATAAAAAAATGTTCCATTGTTTTTACTGAAACGTTCATTAATTTTAAAGAGAAAAACAATCGCTGAATAAGTTGTATAAAGGAGGTATTGTCTTTTTTCTTTAGTAGTATTTCTAATGTTTTTCGTATTTATTGTTCTATTTAATGTTTTGCATTATCTCGTGGATTGTGTCCCCTTGTAAACATCCGTCGATTATTGTATACACATTATTACTGTATGTAGACATATGTAAAAAATAAATGAATAGATGTAGAGAAGGTGAATGTGTTTATGTATACATATATGTCTCGATATTCCTACTTCGATTTTTGTCACGCTAAGCTCCTCTTTCTCTCTCTCTCTCTATTCTCTGCCCTTCTCTCTTCTTCTCTGCATCTATCTCTTCTTCTCTGCATCTCTCTCTTCTTCTCTGCCTCTCTCTCTCATCTTCTCTGCCTCTCTCTCATCTGCCTCTCTTCTTCTCTGCCCCTCTCTCTTCTTCTCTTCTTTCTCTCTCGTCCTATATCTTGCTTGTACCAGATCTCTGCAGGTATCTTGTCTCTGCAGGTCCCGGATCTCTGTAGATCCTTGGTCTTGCCTGTACTAGGTCTCTGCGGGTCCCTTGTCTCTGCAGACCCAGATCTCTGTATGTCTGTAGGTCTTTGGTCTTGCCTGTACCAGGTCTCTGCAGGTACCATGTGACATTTTTAGTTTGTGAACTTTTTCAGCCTCGTCTTCCAGAGCCAATAGAGAGATTATGTGTGTCTGTTGTTTGAGGTGCAACAGATCGATAAGTACATAGGTCAGAATGATGAGAGACAGTGGCGTAGCATCCATGGCGCGAAGGGGTTCAATGAACCCGGGCCCACAACCTTTAGGGGCCCACAGCCTTGAGTAGCAACAATGGCGCAAAGGGGTTCATTGCAATTGAGCCCATGACTCTTGACTAGTTGGGGCTCACACGAGAACTTAAGGATGACACTAAATCACGAATCAAAATGTCGAAAAAGATGTTCATTATTCAATTTTTTCAAAGCTTATTCTGTTTCTTTTATTTTCTGCATTAATAATGTGTTACAACAACTCTTCTTTGATTGTAATAAGAGACTAAACTTAACTTTCTACTTAGATTATGAGTAAGTAAGAAAACTCAAGGGGAAGGAAGAAAAAGAATAATAATAATAATTGATGTATATATTTGATATAGGTCTTTATTATGTATTTTGCTCATGTTTCAGATAAATTCATGTATGTTGCTATCCATAATATACGTTTACTGTTTATGTTTATTTATAAAATAAAATTTTGTATAAAAAAAAAATAAAGGAAAGGCCAAAAAAAGAGGCAAATAGCCCAAAAAAGAGGCAGAGCCCAAAAATAGACAAAAGCCCAAGGATCCCCAGGATGTAAACAACTCGACAACTGATGTCCAAAGCTAAAAAGCTGAGGTTTCCTAAAAACTAAAAACTCCTTGCTATACGGAAGTGAAACATGGTCAACCTACTCATAGCAGGGAAAAAAAGCTGAATGTCTTCCACCTCCGATGCCTAAGGTGGATCTTTAAAATAAGGTGGCAAGATAAGATAACCAATGAGGAACAAAGAGCAGGGTGCCAGGACCTCCGCTCTGTTCTCAGCATCAGACACCTTGGCTGGCTTTGCAACGTTCGTAGAATGCCAGTAAGTCGACTTCCACAGGACATTCTGTATGGCGATATAATAGAAGGCAGGAGAGTCACTGGTCGCCCACGCGAACGCGACATGAAGCTCTTCAAGACATTCTGTATGGCGATCTAATAGAAGACAGGAGAGTCGCTGGTCGCCCACTTTTACGTTATACGGATGTATGCGAACGCGACATGAAGCTCTTCAAAATCGACACTAGCAGCTGGGAAGTAGTGGCACTGGATAGATCCACATGGAGAGAGAGAGCATAAAGGAAGGGTCACGGATTGCATATACCAGTGATGCCCAAAGTACGGCCCGCGGGCCATATCCTGCCCGCGACGTAGATCCATCCGGCCCGCTGAACAATCGGTACAAAGTATCGAAAATCCCGTCACGCCAAAAAATAAAATGATTGAAAAGTGTATTTTTATCTTCGTTAGGCCCTCACCTTTACTCGGTGGACATTCAATGTAGAATCTAACAGGAACAGTGAATGTATTATTTTTTGTGTGGAACATGATAATAATTCAAATTATTTGATTTGTAAAGAAAGTATGTCTGCTTTAAAAAACAAGCATACAAATGGATTTTAAAAACAAAAAAAAAAAAGAAACCATTCTTGAGTAGAGCCGCGTCGTTAAACTGCGCCTAAAAATTGTAGTATCAATGGGAATATTTACCAAAAAGAGAAACGAAAATGAGTTGTTGGTAAAATAGCTACAATGATAATTGTAATTTACATTTTAAGTAAGACGAAAAGCCATTTTCCAATGTCTAAAAACAAACATCAACTTCAAATATCCCTTTAAGAGAGCCACTGGTTTCTAATAGCATTGGTCAGGTGCATTTCATTTCGTTTTTTTTTTTGTACCTTTTCGGTCATGTGGCCCGCGACACGAGTCTCGGAATCGAAAATGGCCCGTCGGTCGGATTAGGTTGGGCATCACTGGCATATACCATACACAACAGAAGCAGGGTGAAAATGCAACTGCACCTGGTGACTACATATGCCCAACCTGCGCTAGCAACGGTGTATCAAGGATTGGCCTCTTTAGCCACACAAGACGTTGCAAAGGGAAAAGACCGTCTCTCGAGACGTAAAATGCCACAGTGAATAACTTTACATTCGTCTTACTTGGGGTAGATGGGCCCACCAAGATATTCTTGAACCCGGGCCCACGGATACCCTGCTACGCCACTGATGAGAGATCAAGTGAATTGTATCAGGACTCGACTTGACCTGTGACCTATTTTTTTTTACCTGTGACCTATTCTAACAACAGCTGTATTATTTTTTGAGAGAAAACAGAGGAAGAAGAAATATTTATATTTGTTTAATGGTTTATTCAGATTATACTTTCGTTTACAGTAACACACAAGACAAACAGGTTAACGTATCCACGTCCAGACCATATAATACTGTTGAACAGTGAAGGTTATTGAGGGGTTGTATGTAGTTCATGATTAAATACACTGTTCATTGTAATATACCTGCTGGAGTTCATTAATTATAACGTCATAATTGCAGATATGGGCGCATTAGCGAATTGTCAAAACAAAATCAGTTTTTCATGTTCATTACAAAGAGCGAAGACCCAAAATTGTTTATGGTTTTCACTGACTTTGTTGGTGGGTTTACCTGCTGACAGATCACGCATTCACGTCCAGACCCTATGATACTGTTGAGCAGTCAGGATTATTGAGAAGTTGTAAATAGTTCATATTCAAATACATTGTTCATTGTAATATATCCACTGAAGTTCATCAATTATAAATTCATAGTTTGTTTTTTAAACCATTTTTTCACAATTAAGGTTAACATCGGTCAGAAATAGTACAAACTTGCCTTATGTCGTAGACGCGATCAAAGTCCTTGATATGTAATAAAGTTGACTTAACCAACTTCATGCACTAGACCCGTGTCCAACATTTTACGCTGAAAAGTTGGCTGATCAACAATACTCCTGGACGTTGCAGTACTCTAACAGTGGACAGACCGGTACGATTTCTTGATGGTAACTTGTCAACCCAAGGCTGAGGCCCAGCAGCAATACAGTGAACTCATGAGGAGTTTAGAGGACTAAATATAATATATGATTGGTTATTCTTTATAATTTGTCTAGTCTGGAGATATTTTTTTCCCCAATGAAGTCCGGGACAACTAATTAGTTCAACTGTGCAACACACCTTAATTTTTTTTTTTGCTAACATTTTTTTGGTAAAATATTATTATAAAATTGTTTTTTTAAAAAATAGAATATTTTCAATGCAATAACTCCTAACATCTACATTCATTCATTCACTAAATAGCATGTACATGTAGCCTTCTATCTCTTTAGACTTTGGACTATAGAGAGATGCAAATTATCTCCCCTATTTAGACCATCGATGGCCTTGACCCACACGCAGTTTCACTCATTGCAATTTTTCTTTTATCTTTTAGACTTAGAGGTAATTAGTAATAATAATAATAATAATAAAACTAGTAATAATAATAATGTTCCTAAAAACTTGCCAAATTATTACAAAATGTCTCTGCGGACCAGTGTGAATATTCGATTCCTATAGAATTGCTAAAAATATCCATTCGAAGGGATATAATAAAATTAATAAACTACGCAAAGGATTGTTCCCCTTTTTCAATAACAAAATTACTGAATCATGAATTCGTGAAAAATCTCCAGCCAACCCCAAATGTTGTAAATTCTTCATTATAAGAAGAAACTAATTAAAAATAAATTAATTTGTTTACAAAGCCATGCTCTCCTAAAATTGAAAAAAAAAAAAGATCGAAAGATCATTGATGCGTTAAGAATCTGAAATGAAAATATCAGTAATATCTAAAACTGACATCACTGATTAGCTTATCATCTGATGACGTCATACGGTCAGTGTTTTCTGGTTTAGAGAGTATGAATGAAAAAAATATTTTTTTCTCCGTGGACCAGAGCTATTTATAGCAAGTAAAATTATCTTCTACAGAGAAGATTAAAAATAGACGGTTTGAAAAAAAATCTCTGTAAAAAGAAAATGTTCTCTTCAATCAACAAGAATCCACTGCGAGTGCAGCTGTTACTATATTTAGATTACATCTCTTACTGATATGTCAGTATCTCTTGTATATTTATCTTATTAATTATATACCTTTTTATAAATATGATTCTCCTATCATCCTATGTTAGTAGACTCGTCTACTGTTTTGGGACAACTCCGGAGAGCATAAAGAAACCAGAGCAGACGTAAAATAGAGCTGTGAGGTTGATAAGAAACAAATATTCACATTTGACTTAAAGTACACCCTTGGTAAAATCACAAAATTTACAGACACTTTATGACGTGTCATTTTAAAAAAATCAATAATATCTTTAAAAAAACATAAAAAAACTGATCTCTTATCTACTAATACAAAAACAAAACCTGATAAGAAAAGAGATTGTCTCAGCGATATACATCAACTGTTACATTTATAGGAAATTCGTTAGAACCGTTTTTGAGATCAGTTGTCCAGGTTCTTGGATCCAGGTTTCTGCTGTCAGAGTTGCTTATTACTCTTATTTAAAGAAATCACTTTAGTTAATGAAAATGGAGCAGCTGGATGTTCGTGAATTAAGTAATTAATTAATTGTTTTTACATAAGGGAAATCAAACATTCCAGATTGACGAACAAGACGCTAAACTCTTCTTTTAAAAAATACTTTATTTTAAATCGATGTATGCCTTTAGGTCATTTGGAGTGTAAACTCCCGCATGAAAAGAAAGCTACATAACTCTAATGTGATTGAGGGTCGTTGAGATTCCAATTTTTTTTTCTACTGCTAAAGACGTCGATAAATAAAAGGGAGGTAAAATGGGGAAAAGGGAGGGAAACTAATAAATGTATGAATAAGCTTTGGTTACGGGCCTTGCTGGTTGCAGCACGCAAGGTAAGAGTAGTCAGACAATACATCTCAATTGTCTGACCCAAGAAGAACTCATCTTTGTAAGAATCTTTTAAGAATTGTTTTAGCCTCCCAATAAACTAGAGTTGCTTTTGTGTTGTGCGTTTGTCCGTTGTGTTTGCGTTGGTCTCTAGATTTTTCCAGGACTACTATTCATTGTCAAGATATTTGTGTCCAGATATGTGTGTCAAGATATTTGTGCCAAGATATGTGTGTCAAGATTTGTGTCAAGATATGTGTGTCATGATATGCCTGTCAAGATATTTGTGTCAAGATATTTGTGTCAAGATATGTGTGTCAAGATACTTGTGTCAAGATATTTGTGTCAAGATATGTGTGTCAAAATATTTGTGTCAAGATATTTATGTCAAGATATTTGTGTCATGATATTTGTGTCAAGATATATGTGTCAAGATATTTGTGTCAAGTTATTTGTGTCAAGATATTTGTGTCAAGATATTTGTGTCAAGATATTTGTTTCAAGTTATTTGTGTCAAGATATTTGTGAAGCTTAAACCAAAGAGAAAGCGGAGCCAATCGTAACAACTGTGAGGTAAAGGGGCTAGTTGCGCCCAGACCCAATACAAATAAGGGCCCACAGAGGTCATTGAAAGATAGTCGTTTAGTACTTTTAAGACTAACAAGCATTGAGTGCCATGACTGTAATACATATTGGAGTGTATGCTACGCTTTACAGCGCTGAATAACAGCTAGCTAGAAGTTTATTATAAGTACGTCAACAGTCCGTATTATTAGGTCACATTGTGTGTGCACTGAAAAATAAAGCAGATCCTTCTAGATAACCTTGATTTTTTGTAAGGGGTCAAGATGGAATGATGGCAATCTGAAAAATATCAGTAACAGAAACAATCCAGAAAGATTGATATACGATTCTATATTGGTAACTGAGCCGCGGTGGATTCCGAACCGCAATCCGTTTCGCATGGGGCCCTGTAATTGTTAAGGCCATCCCTGGGGGAAGGAAACCATCCTATCCTTCAACATGAGCTGGCGGTTCCTTTACTTCACCACTGGATCAAACATTGAACACATCCATTAGTTATGGCATCGAACTCACTACGTTCTCATGCTTAATGCCTCTGACATAATTCATTAAAATAAACTCAAAGTATAAGAGCTATACAACCCCGGGGAGAGACGGGACATGTGGTTTCTTCTTTCTCTTTACATAAATGTTTGCGAAATAAACATTACCATTAGCGAAACACAAACTTTTTCGAAATTCTGCTATTCCCACAATTTTTGTTTAATCTCTTAAACTCGTTAGGATTATTTCTTTGGCTTGGAGCTAATTTCACAATTAAATTCCCGGAAGCGAGTTCGCTAAACTTAGAGCAGCGGTTGAAAAGAACTAAATCCACGATAGTTTACTTACAAGTAATGAATGTTTGGTTTTGGGGAGTTAATGTTCTTAGAAGTACTCAAGATTGCCTCCCCTTTTTTTGTCTTACTAAAGATAGTCTTGTTAAGAGAAGCGTGTTGACATGTTTGCCGTGTACATTTGCATTACACGATTTGTTGACTCTGTCCTAATTATGTTGACTGGTCTAATGTTTCCACAATGTTGCCTCTTAGTTGAATAACGAGGAAAGGGGTAAACAAATGTTAGCTAACTAAAGTTTACATCTTAATGTAAGGACAATGCGTAGGCAGAAAATACAAATTATTGTAACATTTATCTGATAAAGCCTTTCCATCAGGGCCGGTCTCAGGCCACAGCAACCTATGCGGCCGCAGAGGGGCCCGCCCATTCATAGGCCCCGTGCGAATTATAGGTGTAAATTATGAAAATAAACCATTTCAACTTATCATTAAAGAATTTGGTGAATTCTTAAATTGTAAAATATACGAAAAAGTCATTAAAAATCTGAAATAATTGAAATTGTCTGAAAAATTATGCAAATCTTGAAAACAGACAAAACAGTCTAGAAAACGCCAATCCTACTAGCAACAAAAAAAAGGCTTTGTCAGCTTTCATTTAATAAAAATTTAATAATAAGGCGAATTTTAACCAAAACAAGAAGTTCAAATTCTTAATTTACTTTAATAGTCACTGGCATACAAATGTAAACCTAAATCTATCTGACCTCTTTAAAAAAACGACAAAATCGATATTTTGCTAGTCGATAGTAAATATAAAAGGCAGATATAAAAGTTTATCGGCTTTTTTGTTGCAAAACTACAATTTCCTGTAGACAGCTCATAAAGTTAATTAGACAGTGATTTTGTACTTCTAACTATCTATCTGTCTGTCTGTCTGTCTATCTATCTATCTATCTATCTATCTATCTATCTATCTATCTATCTATCTATCTATCTATTTGTTATTGTGTTTGTTTTTTTTTAACTAAGTTTGTATTTTTAGTACTTATTTACCCAGCAGAACTTAAAATGTGTCAAATCTCTCCCCCGACACCGTTTAGTAAGTTTCTAACCTGACACCGGTCACTATTGATCACGTCATTATCGTCTGCTGTAGAAGTGCACAAAATGACAAGGTCCCTCCTGCCAGTAATTTCCAGCAGTTTCCAAGCTAAAATCATTACCGCCAGAAGCGATAGGAGGCGTTAGCAGTGAATCAAGGAATTGTTACATTCGGCCTTAATGAGTTTAATCTTTGATTACATGTGTTCAATGCAACCTTTAAACTTTCTATTACAGTTTCTTACAAGGATTCTAAATCTAGTGCTACAAATTCAGATCAATGTTTGGAGATGATTTCACCTGACCCTATTCTGTAGGACGTTTGGGTGCCACATATGATCTGTCGACCGTATTTCTTCAATATTTCGTCTTTTGATTTGATTCAGAAAACTAAAATCGTCTCGTTATCTAAACATTGGATTGGGTCACGTGACATATCCAGATAGGTTTATCAGACGTCTTACAAAAGGAAGTCATGACCTGAATTATTTAAGGTCACGTCCACCGACCTGCAGGCATTGAACTAAAGTAGAGAAATGACCGGATGTGGGTTTAAATCCACAAAGTCACTAATAAGGGTTGCTTTCTTTATTATAAGTACGCCTGTCTAAAGGAACAAGGTGATCATCATACACAGACATCATCAACATCATTCACTGACATCATTGAGATCATACATTATCATCATTGACATCATACACTGACATCATTTACATCATAAACTGACATCATTAATATCATACATTGATATTATACATTGATATCATATGTTGACATAAATACTGAACGCTGACATCATTGACACCGTACACTGATATAATACAAAAGCATCAATAACATTAAGCACTGACATCATTAACATCATACACTGACATCGTACACTGACATCATTGACATCATACTTTGACATCTTTGACATCATAGACTGACATCATACACTGATATCATACGTTGACATGATTGACACCGTACACTGACATCATACAATAACATCATTAACACTGTCTTCATTGAGATGATACAGTGATATCATTAACGTCATACACTGAAAAGTACTGATGTACTGATATCATTGGCATCATTCACTGACATTGACATCATACATTGACATCATACATTGACATAATTGACTTCATACACTGACATCATTTTCACGAATATTCGCAAACCTATTAAAGAAACGATCTTCGAATCTCTTTGAGTTATTAAAATCCATTTACATTTCTTTTATTCGTGAAAAAAAAAGACATCTTGAAATGAACTAGGCATTTTGTTTTTTAGGACCATGACCTCAGTTGCAATGTCAAAACGTTGTACAGGTCACTAGTTGACTAGGTGCAGCAACAATTATTTTTGTTTCAAAACCATCGCTTTGTTACAGAGAGAGAGAGAGAGACAGAGAGAGAGAGAGAGAGGAAAAGATAGAAAGAGATTAGAGTGAGAGAGAGGAGATTATTTACAAATTGCAGACACTCATTAAAGCTGCACTATAGAGGATCTCACTCTATCCACTATTTCAGTCACTGGATATCCGATATAAGTTATAGAAATGTTACAAAATTAATTGTACCCCATCGTATACCTCATAGACATTAAGGCTAATTCCTGTGTTTTATTTTTATTTTTTGTTTTGTTTTGTTTTTTTTGGTGTTTTTTTTACAGAGTCTTAGAATGCAACTAAAGCTGATGTCTTCATCCACGAAAGTGGAGTGGGGCGGGAGACCTTTTCTGTAACCACCAGTTTAGAGCCCGCAAATTTTAACGGCTTGACCCCTCAATAGTCTCCAGAGCGGCGGTTGATCAGTTCAGCATAGGCTATAAACCAGTGATGCCCAAAATACGGCCCGCGGGCCAGATCCGGCCCGCGACGTGGTTTCATCCGGCCCACCAAAACGTCGGTAAAAATCCGCCTTTCCTAAAAGAAACTTTTAAAAATATATCTTTACCTACGTTAAGGCCCTCACTTTTTCTCTGATGGACTGGTACCATGACATTCAACATTAGAGCCGCGATTATTAAACTAGGTCTAGAGATAGGAGGATCATTGGAAATATTAATAAAAACAGAGACGAGAAAATGAGTCTTTGGTAAAGCTATGCACAATGTTTCTCACATTTTAAGCAGACAAATGAAGCCAGTTTCCGATGAGTACATACAAAGTAGTTATAAATACAGTATCCCATTAGATCCACAGGTTTCTAATAAAAGTGTTTGAAGTCGATTTGATTTCATTTTTGTACATTTTATGTCATGTGGCCCGCGACACGAGTGTCGGAAATTAAAATGGCCCTCAAGACGAATTAGGCTGGGCATCACTGCTATAAACCATAGACCGTCACAGACACAATCTCTACACCAGACGAGCGTGCAGGGGTTATGTCAATCAGAGCTTAGAATTTTCCCCAAACCTCACCAGCAGAGCTCTGCACCAGGAGCGCGTGAGAGTCTGCTAGGAAAGTTTCGATTTATATTATGCAAATGTCATGTGTCTCTGTGGCCATGGTAAACGAGGGTGTCATGTGGCCAGCGAAATGACCCACCACCTCTATTTTTTCCCCGATTATGTCAGGTAATTATTAAATTTCCTTGCACTCAGAGGCGCCAAAAAATCATGAAATTCAAAATTCTACTTTTAACTGAAGCCTCATTTACTTTAGTAATTTATTTTGGCCATTCGTTTGATTGGGCTGTGAGTTTTCATCTACATATAGCCTCAGAAAAGAGCGAGAAGAGAGTGAGCGAGAGTGAGAGAGTCTCAATGATACACACATACACATACACACACA
>JADKLZ010000104.1:834431-848672 GCA_021533235.1 Biomphalaria straminea
TTAATTTAATCTTCATGAACACTATAAACACTATTTAGTTTCTATGCCTCCATTTTGGTTCTCTTTCAACACGCATTCGCACTATTTCAATAGACATTCAGAAATGGTGGAACTCACCTCTGGCACTGGACGCCTTGTCGCTAGCCGAGTGGACATCTGGACAGAGACTTAGTAAGAAGTATAGTGTAACAGTCGCTAGTGACCTCACTCCCTTGAATTTAATCCCCATGATGGCGTCATCAAAACTAGCTGTGTTTGTTTACATTGTAGATCACATGACTGAAAACAAAACAGTGCTTTTAAAAAACAAGACACAACGAACAAAGTCTTTCAGAGGTTGAAAGTCAAAGGTCAGAAAGAATATCATCATTTAGAAACATCATGATAAGATGGATGCGTGGTTGAGTGGTATGTGCTGTGGACAGTCATCTCGGTGGTCCCGGGTTCAAACCCCGCGCGCCGTCATTTCCCCGCCATTCTGCAGGGGGTTTGGACTAAGAAGTAATAATCTTTCTTTTTTTTCTTTTTCATTCTCAATTTTTTTTTTTTTATGTCGGATGGTTCAGATTATAAATCCTAAAACTGTAAAACTGAGATGAACCGTGCAATGGTTTCCAGATCAGGCAGTTCTCCGTATATATTTTGTTCTATAAGAGTGTTGTTAGGACCAGTTATTGATTTTAAACAGCCGAAAAAAAAAAACATGGTGTCCATACAAAAAATTATCTTATCTTATCTTATAAATTACATATTCCTTCAAAAAAAAAGATAATTAATTTCTTTGCAATAACACCTACAAAATTCTGGAAATCAACAAATTTAAACATTTGAATTTTCCTTTTTCAATTTTTCAGAACTAAACCATAACAAGATCTGCATATTTTGTCCAAGGCTATTCATGCATGAATTGTGTTACCGAAATAAACCAGGAACATCAATACATTAGGCAAATTTTAAACTTTCATTAACTGTAGCCTAGAGACACTATTCGGACCATCACTTCCGAGCTAGAGTCAACTGGGCTATACTTAGCAATGATCCTATTTTGACTAATGAGTCCAATGTTAAGACTAAGATTGTCCCACAGAAAAGTTCAATCCCACGAGAGAGAATACAAATGAACAAGGAATCTCACTAACTTTTAGTTCAATTTGAAAATGTGAAGAAAAAAATCGTTTCAAGAGGGAAAAAAAATAAAGTTGACATTTGAATAGAACTATTGGTCAATGTAGTTTTCAGTGGAGCATTAAAATATAATTAGCAACAGAGAAAAGAAGGGAGATAATAGATTAGATGGCTGATTTTAATTGAGTTACCGAACTTGGTTTTATGTAATAGTAATGGTTAGCGGTTCCGTAAGGTTGTCATTTCAGGAAGTGATAATGCTTGTGTAATGTTTGCGCGCTGGATTGTCGTTTGGATGTATCGATAGCCCAGGGTTCAAACCCTGCCCGTTCCCACCCCCCCTTCGTCCTGTGGGAGGTTTTCTACTAGGAATTGAACTACCTTCAACTCTGAAGGAACATCCTAAGACTGTAAAACATTTTACAAACAAACATATTACAAACACTAAATAGCAGCGCCGTACTTGACCATTGTGACCAAGAGGTCGCGGAAAGTAATCTACTATGTATTTTCACCAGTCAATAAATAGCAGTGCTGGACTTAACCATTGTGGAGCCCTACGCGAAACGGATTTCGAGGGCCAAGTTTGCGTAGGAAAGCGGATAATACAGAATTACTTTACGAGCCTTGCGTGTAGCAAAGTCATACAGTATATCATAAAGATTCTGTTTCCTACATAGATCAGAATTACGGCAAATGCATAATTCCGGTTTTATTTATCGCGCCTATGATTGGCGTTTTCTATATAGAATGACACCCCAAAATGACATTTTTTGTCTATATATTCCGTATATTCTAAGGACTTTCTCGTATATTTTGCAATTTCGGGAGATTTCCGGGAGCTCCTGGTAAATTGACAGGAGGGCGCGGGAAATATGTTTTAAATTATAAAATGTTTTTATTTAACAGTGTATACACCTTGAATTAGCGCGTGCCCGATGAGAGTGCGGGGCCCACTGCGTTCGCATAGGTTGCAGTGGTCTAAGGCCGGCACTGCAAAATAGCGGCGTATGCTACACCGCCAGTTGACTAGTAAATAATAATATAATAAACAGTACTTTTGATACATAATATAATGAACATATTTGGGCCGGCAGTAATAATTGCGGGGCCCTATGTGAAACGAATAGCGCGGGGCCCAGTTTGGGTTAGGGTTAAGGATAAGTGAACATTAAGATTTTGTATTAGAAAATGAATTCGTCTTTGCATTTTATTCATTCTTTACTACGTACAGAACTACTTTACGAGCCTTGCGTGTAGCGAAGTCATACAGTATATCATAAAAATTATATTTTTTTTACAAAGATCACGCTCATTAGGTAAAAAGAAATACTATTTTTCAATCTATCTTCCAGAATAGTTGACAATTGACATCATGTAATTCTTGCTTAGTTTTGAGACGCAAGCTGTTTCTATTATTGGACGCCATAGTTGCGAGAATTGCATATTGCCGTCTTTTTTTTTTTATCGCTCATAGGATTGGTGTTTTCCATTTTGAATGCCAACCCAAACTTACAATTTTGTCTATATTGCAGAGGATTTTAATAATTTCAGGATTTTTCAGGATATGTTACAGTTTTTCATATTTATATTTCTACTGATAACTTCCTAGAAACTACCTTAAGAGTCGACACGTCTAGGTGTCCCTGGTTCAGCTGTAGTTACAACAACAAAAAAAGTAACACTCGATCAAACACAGAGAAACTTTTTATAATCTTTACGGCACTTCACAACAAGCTGGACTCTGACCGATTAACAACTAACGCACTTCCGGTCATTCACGCAATAGTAAAAATAGATTATACATATAGGCTATACACATTCATCCGTGACACTGGAGCTCCTTGAAAATCAGAAGCCGCGGGAACACTGCTGAAAGGTTTAATGGTTAAATTTAATTATTTACACCTAGAAATAGCGCGGACCTATGAACAGTGTGGGGCCCACTGCGGTCGCATAGGTCACAGTGGCGTAAGGCCAACCCTTATTACTGCCTTATCTAGAACTTATCTGACCTCTGCTTGTCTCAATCAAATACTTATCTGATTTCTAATATTCTATATTTATCTTTGCTTTAACTGACATAGAACGGGGCATCTGGGCTCTAGCTTCGCAAGGAAACAGCTGGAGGTCACTTACAAAATCCGTTGGAGGCCAAAAAAATATCCGCTGCAGAGGACAGACGTAGTCGACGAAATGTTATTCTAAATCGACCACCGGCGGACAATGGCTACGTCTGCTCTGGGTGTGGAAAAATATATAGGTCGAAGCTGGGGCTGATTAGCCACGGGAAATATTGAATTCCTCATTAATCTTCGGACTCGAGTAGTACCCTTATTACAAATATTTAACTGAGTTCTAATAGTCTCAACTAAATACTTATCTGACTTTTAAAAATCTGAATCAAATACTTTCTGATTTCTGCCATTCTCTATAAAATATTTACCTAATTTGTGGTATTCTCAACCAAATGTCTGTTTTTGAGGGTTTAACTCTGAGATTACAATTACACCATCGTTCACTGTTGCCTGATCGTACTGTATACCCATCAGACTGTCCCGCACTGTCAGCTTAACAGGGGCGTAGCTAGGAATTTTTCGATGCTTGGAGGCCTGGGGGGGCTTGACCTATTTGGGGTCCCCATCAGTTGCTTATTATCTAATTTTTAATGTAAAAATACTCATTTGGGGGCCCCCCTCATGTGGGGGCCCGGGGCGATTTTCAAATTCTCCCCCCTCCTCCCCCCCACCCTAGCTATGCCACTGCAGCTTAATCTAGAGAGAGATTCTATTCAAAGCAAAAGACAGAGAGGCATGTAGAAAGACCGTCGAGAGATCATGTGTGGTGCCCCAATGTTTCCACTTCGGGACAGGTGAAGATGGACTAAAAATATTTTTTGTTTTATTAAATCTTTTGATTGGATGTGAATGGCTGCCTGGTCATGAGGTATGCGCTCTAGACTGTTGTGTAGATGATCCTGGGCTCAAACTCTGTCCGTCGCCATCGACCTAAAGGATGTATGGGCTTGGATGTCATAATCGTCAGTTCTGGAGGAGCATCCGAAACATATGAAACGTTATATTCTTGATGTCTTACCTTTGACCTTTGCAGCATCAAGATGGCTTAAAATAAACTTACCCCCAAGAGTGACGTTGTTCCTGTTGTTCAGCGAACGTAAGATTCTTTTGAAAGGACTAGAACATTCACACACATTTTGTTTAGTCCACACATGAATTCATTAGTTGCCTTTCTGTTGGTTGTAACTTCATTGAAGCATTCTAATTATGCAAGTTTAAGATATTAAGGTTAGAGATACGCGTATGATGTAATTATGTAATTATCTTCTTCCTCGAAGTAAAGTCTGTAATTTATAAGATCTAAATGTAGGCTAAATTAATCCTTGCTTCATTTAACAGATTTCAAAGTTTTGTTTTATTGATTTAGTAACCAAATGAGAAACTTATTCTTTTTTAAGTCTAATGCACTGTATCTATCACATGCTAGAGCTCCATCTATAATGACGAAAACAATTTCAGCTTTTGTTGTTTTTACAAAATAAGTCTTCAGATTTTTCTTCTTGTAGATTCTGTGAAATCTGGCCACATGTTGTCATTGCATGATGTTACTGGTCATTTAATGTATCTTCATCAACCTATTTAGTTAGCTCCCCTTCACTTCCCTGCCGCAGTCTCTCCCCTCCCCCCATATGTCCTCATTATATCACATTTAGCAACCCCCCCCCAGCTCCTCCCGCCTTGATTAAACATCACAGAAGTGGGGAGAGTCTAAAAACGATCATTCTATTGGCCAGCAGAAGTGACGTCTGAGGTGACATGTCAGTGACGGATCTGTCACAATCACGTGACAAGCTTTTGGCATACAGGTAACCACTATGACGTAGACCACGCACATCCCTGGACGACTGAGGTCAGTATTTTAATAGATCACTCAAGATGTCGCTTCTTGGGTTTTCTGGGTCCTCCAATCTATCTTTCTGTGTGAGGTTTAACGCTTCTAGGACCGTTGGACGTCCTAGTGTAAAGATACCAATCATTACCATATAACGTATTAAACAGATATGTATGTGTTTTTGTTTGCGTAAGTGAGCGTGTGTGTGTGTTTGTTTGTTTATCTAAATGTTTGTTGGTTTTAAGTGGATGTGTTTGTATTGGGTTAGCGTCATGAAAGAACGGTTTCATAATGCAACACACATTTTTTTAAATTAGAAAAGAAAAGAATATCTTTAGTCGTTACTTAAAAAAAAAGATAATTACGTCCGACGTATTTCACGAGTCATGCATGTTAATCAATAGTAGACGCAGCGGCTGAGCGGTAAAGCGCTTGGCTTCCGAACCGGGAGCCGGGGTTCAAATCCAGGTTAAGACTAGGATTTTTAATCTCGGCATCCTCGGGCGCCTCTGAGTCCGCCCAGCTCCAATGGGTACCTGACAATAGTTGGGAAAAGTAAAGGCGGTTGGTTATTGTGCTGGTCACATGACACCCTCGTAAACCGTAGGCCACAGAAACAGATAACCTTGACATCATCTGCCTTATAGACCACAAGGTCTGAAAGGGAAACTTTACTTTTTGTTTACCTCTATTAATCAATTACTGAGAGTCTGCTAAGTCGTTAGTTTTTTCCTGTCTGATTCAGGCAACCCCTTCCATGCTCTAAAAGCACTAGGGAAGAAAGATGTACACGATAAATTAAACATCAAGGACGCCAAGTTAAACTTTGAAAATGTCAATTAAATAAAAATGACTGTTGTGACACGGTTACTATGGGTGGTCAACCGTGACACACAGTCAAGTGTAGGGTACGGGAGTTAGGGGACTTGCGGAAGTCAAATGTGTAGTAAACAAGGAGTGGGATTGATCTAGGAGAGAGTGATCTGTAAATATGTTAAGTTGTATGTTCGAGAATAAAGGCAACTGATAATTAAAGGGACTCGTTTCTTCACAACTGGCGACCCCGACGAGATTACTATGGGTGGTCAACCGTGTCACAACAATGACAAATAGAAGAGCTTTAAAAAAAAAAATTCTGAAGTGCTAAATGCACCAGGATGGCTGCCAGGTCGTGCGGATTGCGCGCTGGACTATCGTTCGGACTTATGGATGGTCCCGGGTTCAAACCCTGCCCACCCCCATCCCCGTCGTCCAGTGGGAAGTTTGGACTAGGAAGTAAATTATCTTCAACTCTGAAGGAACAGCCGAAACATGTCAAACATTTTACAGATATTTTCAATAGTGTACATACATAATCATGTTCACTTTGAAAAAAGCCTAGCATATCAACACTTCCGTTATTTGCTCACCAGATACACCAAATAGATTTTTCCGTCATATATGAAAATCTCCAATAGTAAAATAAACTTTGGCTTTGTTGTTGACCGCCTTGAGTCCTTCAGTTTAATTATTGAGTGTGAGAAGTGGTTGGATCTTTACAAAGCTTCTATCAACTCTGTCTGTATGGTAAGACGTTTGTAACACTTCATTTCTCCCACACCCAATCTCAGATCAAGCTAAAATTTCGCACAATCATTTCTTTAGCCTGAGAACACAAGAATCAATTTTATAAAAAAGACAAAAAGTCACCAGATCATCTGTGGTGTCCCAACGGTTTAAAAGAGTATGGTATAGTATATGTGAAGGTTACAACGACCATTATGGCCTGTCAGTTTAGGGGCAAATAGTCATTTGCGAGTCATCACCAAAGAGGACCTGTTCCCGGGAACGTAACATTTGTAGGTCAGGACCAAGATTTTTGTTTTAATTTGGACTGTATATGTGTTAATAATGAGAGCCAGGTGTCTCGGCCGGGTTGTATTGGTGGCAATAACGTTCATTCAAAGGTGAAGTGGTCTTTGAATAAAACTCTAAATGTTGCTCTTGTACTGATACAGTTTCTATGACAGATACATTAGTCAGATGTTCCCTACGATTGGTAATGCATATCAATCTTTACATAGAGTCATAGACTTAGTCTGACTTTAAGCGTAATTAAGCCAGTACTTTGGTTAGTACAGTATACTAAAGGATCTAGTATTCATGTACCCTCTTTCTCAATTTCCACACCTCACATTTAGTCCCTTTTGTAGACGTGTCAAACCCCCCCCCCCCCCACAGAATGTTACTGGTGCATATGTCCCCATTACCATTTCGTGTTATAGGGAAAATCCAATTGTGGTGAAATTTATTTGGGCCTAGTACGCAACTTGACAGATAACTAGATCTAGCGGTTTCTTTATCTGCAAGACAACATGGACGGCATTTTAAATACAATTTATTTATATAGTTATTATACTATTCTGATTATAAGATTAAAATTGTCTTCTATCTTCCAAGCGACAGATTTCTTAGGGCTCTACCCGGTCACTGGAAGCTCTATATTTATTTCTTGGATTCTGGGAAGTCACAATTGCTCGTATGTCTGGACTATCTTCCCTTTCGTAGGTTTGAGTTTGTTTCTTAAAGTAAGGAACTATGGAAGAGGCCAAGTGCTGTCTGGCGATAACCACGGTGGCAGTGTTCAACAAGAAACACTGAAATGGGTGAATTTCCTGCTAAACAAATGGTATGTGGACTTTTGAATTTACATATATATATATATATTACTAAATCTCTTTCCATGACTTCTTGGTCACAATGGTCAATGGTAACGTCCGGCGCTACTATACAGTGTTTGTACAATGTTTGACAATGTTTTGGATGTTCCTTCAGAGTTGAAGATAATTTAGTTCCTAGTCCAAACCTCCCGCACGACGGGGGATGGGAGCGGGCAGGGTTGGGTGATTTTAAACGACAGTCCAGCGCGCAGGCTGATCACAGAATAGGTGTGGGCAGGGCCGGTCTTAGGCCACTGCAACCTATGCGGTCGCAGTGGGCCCCGCGCTTTCATAGGCCCCGCGCTAATTCTAGGTGTAATTATTTAGTTGCAAAATATATACGAAAAATTCCTGGAAATCTCCTGAATTTATTAAAATTTCCAGAAAACTCTTTAAAAATCTCCAGAAAAATAGACGAAATTGTCATTGGTGGGTGTCATTCATTGCGAAAAACGTCAATACTACATTCACCTTAATCGGAAGTTCCAATTCCTTATTTACTTTTATAGTCACTGGCATATAAATGTATGATAGGCTACAAGGCTCGATATGTGAAGTACATTTGATCGCAAAGTCAAATTTATTTTCTAATACAAAATCTTAATTTTTAATTAATGTTCTCCCTCCCAGACCAGGCCCCGCGCAATCAGTTGCGCATAGGGCCCCGCAATTGCTAGGACACGCCCTGGGTGTGGGACTAAAAAACGTGTTCAATTATCTAAAGGGACAAAACCCTATATATTTAGCCATATCTGAGAATACTAAATGATTAATTTCAGACAGACAGACAGAAAGGCAGGCAGGCAGGCAGACAGACAGACAGACAGGCAGTCGGGCAGACAGACAGACAGGAAGACAGACATTTAGGCAGACAGACAGACAGACAGGCAGGCATGCAAACAGACAGGCAGGCAGGCATGCAGACAGACAGACAGGCAGGCAGGCAGACAGACAGGCAGGCAGGCATGCAAACAGACAGGCAGGCAGGCATGCAAACAGACAGGCAGGCAGGCAGACAAACATATTGAGTCAATTTAAGCTTTGTAAAAAACTAACATGGCGTATGATGAAATCATATGACTTGTTCCCCAGGTTCGTCTTCTCGTCTGATTATTTCAACCAAGTTTTCAAGACAAGTATTAACACAAGACTGCAGAAAGCTAAACTCTCTTACGTTGGTATGTAACTGATTGCTATGAGTTTTTAATCGACTATTTTAGGGGCACAGAGGTGGATAACAATATGAATTTACATCGAAGGATTTGAAGAAGAATGAATCCACATTGATGCTTGTAAGTTGTTAAATTTTCTTTCGAGCCAAGAGATCAGTCGTTACAGACAGTGTGTGACGTGGCATCAAGCTATTGTTCTAAATTGCTACAAAGGTTGCGACATCACCGAAACAAAACGTTTTTTTTTTAATTATAGAGTGAATAATGTGAATGACGACAAACAGTGATTTACAGTATTTACACTGTTCATTGTAATATACCCGTCGTTTATCCTGCGGTATAATTATCATTATTTTCATGCTTATAATATAAAAATAAATGTATATAAATATATTGCATTCAACTCTATTTTGGTACAGAGAATCTGAAAGTAATTTCTTGTCAACTGGGAACACAAACTCCCGAGTTGACAAATCTCCGAGTGTGGGAAATAAAGAATCCACCTTTTCAGTGGCCTCATGACCTACAAAGCTACTCACATCGTCAACTAATACAACTCATCCCTACTTATCAGGTGAGACCTTAGTCATGCTTTGTTGATTTCAAACATAACATCAAATCCAATGTTGATAAAAAGTCAGAATTAATCATTTATCCACACAAAAAAAGCAAATAGACAAAATAGTTATTACATCATTTGTTTTCACAGGTCAAAGTTGAGGCAGCAGTAACTCTGAACTCAAAAGATTTGAATATAAAACTACACGGACACTTTATGACATCATTGTAAATAAATATTTTCTGTTTTTGATTTGCAATTTTATAGTTGGCCTATGATATGATTAAATATAGATTAGCAGTTTATTTAGTGTTTCCATTCTCTTAGCTCCAAGTGAATCTGTTCCCTGTTGAAGACGAAATTCTGGTAGATCTTGTGGAATGGGTTGCCTGAGTCAGCCAGGAAAATTAATGACTTGGGAGAATTTAAGTCATTGGTTAACATTCATGACTAGATTGACGAAAGACGTAATTTTATTTATTTTTTTTGAAGTAGGCCTAACATCTTATTTCATAAGATGTGCCATTTATGTAATTACATAAAGCACAAAATAATATGTTTTAGTTTAGAACTGGCATATGGCTTGGTTGGTTTGCAAATTATAAAAAATCTGGTTCATGAAAGTCTCCACTACTCCTTTATGATTAAAGAATGTCGTTTTCGGAAAATTGAATCATAAACATGAACATCTTTCAAAATATTGTAAGGATTCTTAGAAGAGATTTAACTTTTAACAGGAACTACAACCATTTATTGTTTGTAACATAGCGTGTATATCTGCAATGCATGCATGCTTTAAAAAGATATAGCCACATAGCTTTATATGGTTTTGTACCTCATGCATAATAAAATAAAATTTGTCTTAATAGATTTGACATGGATACTGACGTAATATTGGAAGGTCTTTCTTTACAAGGCAACATTCAGATCATTCTCAGTTTATCCAAAGAAATCCCGTTCCCACATATCTCGAAAGCAACTTTTTGCTTTACAGAAAGGTAAGCAGTAGACTCTACACCAGGATTGAGTTTAATATGGTCTTACATTAAATCTAAGAAAAATGACACGTCTTGAGAGCGTAGGAATGAAACACATAGTGAAAAAAAAAAGCTAACAATGTAAATAAATACTTTGCATCTGCATTCTTAGCCCCAGGAGTCAAGGACACATTGTTTAATTTGTACCATGTCGAAAAGATAAGATGTACAAGAATAATGGATCCGAAATCTTTTAGTTAACATTAAATAAAGTAAATGCCCTGGACCTGATGGTATTCCAGCTGGATTAGGCTAGCCTTTTGTATGTCACACTTTATATGAGTGTACTTTCACTTCGTCACACAGGACGCTGATGTGTACCATCTTTAGCCGTCCTACTGGCTGCCAAAGCCCATGTCCTACTGGCTGCCAAAGCCCATGTCCTACTGGCTGCCAAAGCCCATGTCCTACTGGCTGCCAAAGCCCATGTCAAAATCAATGTTTTTTCTTGTATCGCCTCAATTTCAAAGACTAAATTTAAACATAAAATGAACTTTCTTATTGTTTGGAATCTAAACATTTTCTTATCACCTAACTTTGTTCATACACTCTTCAATTTCAGACCAAAACTTAATTTTAATGTTTATATTTGGTCTTATGTGAACTTAATGAAGGTGCCTTTTATTAGCTCGGAAATACATAATAGTCTTATGGCAGAGCTAAGTCGACAAGGTAAGACATATTTTTATTTTATTAAAACTATCTTTTTAAAATAATTTATTTAATGGATGGCTGCCTGGTCGAGTGGTTTGCACGCTGGACTGTCGTTTGGATTTATAGATGGTCCCGGGTTCAAACCCTGCCCGCTCCCATCCCCCGTCGTCCTGCGGGAGGTTTGGACTAGGAAGTAACTATCTTCAACTTTGAAGGAACATCCGAAACATGTAAAACAAACATTTTACAATTTGATGTTTTATTTGACTTATCTCTATATATCTAAACATTTTGCACCAGGTCGATTTACATAATGTTTCCTTAACTCTATAGTGAAGATGATCTAAAGGTCATCTGTTTCTGTGGACCACGGTTAACGGGGCCAGCACAACGACCAACCGTCTGGGTGGACTCGGCGCCCTAAAAAAAAATCACAAGCTACCGTGCGTCGTGCACCAAGGGAAAGAAATTCTAAACTTTCTGACGTCTGCTTTGGCTGATTAATTGTTCACTGCGCTATATAAATAAAGTGTGTGTTTTAAAAGTCCAGGGCTCTCAGGGTATTTAAAATAAGATTACAACGAGAGTTTGTGTTATCACACAAACTCAGAGGCGGCCCCCCATCGTATCCCTGTCGGATCCGAAAGGAATATTCAGGACGTGATTTTATTTTGATTATCAAAAGTAATCATATTTCAAAGATGTATTTCCCGTTGTAAAAAAATGTTGTTTTTTTTCTTCTGTTTTACATGTTTCGGATGTTCCTTCAAAGTTAAGGATAAGTAGCTTCCTTGTTCAAACCTCCCGCTGGACGACGGGTGGTGGCAGCGAGCAGGGTATGCAAACCAACAGAAACTATAAACCAAACAACCTGATTTCTTGTTAAAACCTTTTTGCCCCCAGACTTTTTTTTTATTTCGCCATGGATTAAAAATCTAGTTACACTTCGCATCCCACCCCAAACATAAGCGCAATCATATCAGTGAGAGAACTAGGTCACTGAAGGCGTCTTTCTAGTTGACAAAATGACATTTTCTCAAGTTTTCTTTACATGTTTCGGATGTTCCTT
The DNA here is from genome assembly GCA_021533235.1 of Biomphalaria straminea. Lineage (NCBI taxonomy): Eukaryota > Metazoa > Mollusca > Gastropoda > Planorbidae > Biomphalaria > Biomphalaria straminea. The sequence goes on from JADKLZ010000104.1 coordinate 846,656, forward strand.
CAGCGTTGAAGGTAATTTACTTCCTAGTCCAAACCTCCCACAGGACAACAGGGGATGGGAGCGGGCAGGGTTTGAACCAGAGAGTATCGATATTGCAGCGCGAAAACCGCACGACCAGACATTTTTGATAGACATTAGGTTAGTTATGTGCTTTTGTCTTTGGGTCTCACTTGCATGCATGACTACTGGTCTTACGTTTCTAAAACAGGTTCGAATCTTGGTACAAACCGGAAATTAGAAATCTATATTCTTGTGACGCCCGTATTGTCTTTGACTTCATAGTGGTTGTTCGTTATGCTCTCCCTTTATTTTGATCCTAAAAATAATTTAGAGAAAAACAAAATTCATTGTAGTCTCCCTTGATACACAGCTGAGGTGACAGGTCACCAGGCGCCGTTGCCGTAATATTATTTTCTACACTGTTAGTCACATGTGTTTCTTTTCTTGTATTTTCAGTAATCTCCCCTGCAAGCCTTGACATTGACTTGAGATCTTTCTTGAGTTAACAACTTAGCAAGAACTAAAACTTAACACCAAGTAAGTCTGGCGTCAATTTGGGCTACTCAAGTGTCACTTTATTGCATGCCTTCAAGTTTTAAGTGGTCATCTTTTCATCTCATTTGTCCCTTGACATTCGTCGTAGGGTACTGTTTCTTCCTATCAACTTATCAACAGTTGTTCTTCTTGAAACTGTCAGGTAGAGTTGAGCCTTCGACTCTTGGAACTCTAGGCCAGCAAAAGTGAACAAGAGCTCCCACTCACCTGTCTGAATGAGAACATTGTACACTGTTCTGTTTGGTGGGTGGGTCGGACTCGCGGCAAGAGGCCGCGTACACTAAGACCCCCGCCATTTTCCTTTTCATTACCGGGCTAACTTGCGGGACACGCTATTTATGTAGCGGGCTCTAGCGCCCCCTTCTACATAGTTGTTTTTCCCTAGTATTTGTTGTGTGTTGGTCTATTGGTGATCAGTCAGCTTTATGTGAATGAAATCAATTTAATTTATGGTAATGCGCTGTGTTGACTAAAGACATAATTCAGTAGCGACTTCGCGCAGGGGAGCTGCATGTTTAGGCCTTTATAACTTGTGACTATTTGTGAACTATTGAAAGTGAAATTGAATATTTATTTTACAGTTTTTTTATGTACTTACAATAGGTGCAATGCACTCTGAATGTATTCTAACAGTTTCAGATGTAAGGCATGTAAGGTTCGACTCGTTGCCATTAGAAAATTCTACTTTTAGATTTACAGCAAGGTCTCCTAGTTAACTTTTTGTATTTATCTATGGCTTGGATTGGAAATTTGAAAACGTGAACTAATAGCAGAAAAACGAAACTCACGCGAAATGATTTAAAAAGTAACTTTAACTTTAGAGCATAGACATAAATAAATATAGACTGGAAAAAGGAAGTAACTTCATGTAACTTGAAAACATGTATATCTATTGAATTTGGATTTCCGAATTATGAAAAATTAAAAAAATTGCATGATCTTCAGTTTTAGAGATTAAACAAAATTTATCGTCATAAAATAAAGTACACACAATTGCAATTCATAAATTTTCGTTTCATAAACTCTCTTATTGGCCAGTCTATGTTTATTTATGTCTATGCTTTAGAGATATTATATTTATTTATTCATTCTTTTCTTTTCAGGTTGATAGTTTTGTGTGTCATTAAGTGAATTCAGAAGTTGGGTGACATTGCGATCAAGATTAATGTATTGTTGTAGAATAGGCACAATCTGTTTTCAGCGGGAGTAGGTCTATCACTTTCTAACATCTACAGTAAAAAAAAAGCTCTAATTAGGTTCACTATATACAATCTCTGAACATTTTGAGAAAAAATATTTTCCCTTTGCAACTTCTTGTTTGACTAAAGAAGCCAATCCTTGACGCACAGCTGCGGTCACAGGTCAAGCATCTGTAATCACCAGGCGCCGTTGCATTTTCACCCTTCTTTATGCTTCTGTTGTGTATGGCATCTGAGATCCGGGACCCTTCCTTTATGCTCAC
>JADKLZ010000104.1:851164-863319 GCA_021533235.1 Biomphalaria straminea
AGTGGCTGACAATAGAGTAGCTGACAATAGAGTGACTGACAATAGAGTGATTGACAATAGTGATTGACAATAGAGTGACTGACAATAGGGTGATTGACAATAGAGTGATTGACAATAGAGTGGCTGACAATAGAGTAATTGACAATAGAGTGGCTGACAATAGAGTGGCTGGATAGCTAAAGATTAAAGAAGGTCACTCTAAAACTCATGATAGTTGTGAGTTTAGCCTGATAAATATATATATATATATATATATATAGGGTATTCTACTTTCGGCACCATTTTAGGTAGTGACATATTGTTTGAAATTAAATTAATCAATTTTGTCTCTTGTTTACTAAGACCAATGGGACAAAATATTTAAGAAGACGACGAAATGTAGTGTATCCTGTCTAGCTGGTAGGACTTTCATTTTTTAAAATTTAGACACTATCTTCAAGGTCAGAAATTTAAGAAAAATGTATAATACTCCATGATGTCACACAATATCACACAATATGTGATGCCATAATGTCACGCCATAACGTCACAAAATATTTCATGCCATAATGGGTTAAAATTCTCTTGGCAAATGTGATGTATTTACGATACTTAACAATAAAAATAAAATGTCTTGTTATAATAAACATTTTTGTGTTTATTTCCTGTGAAAATTAATGAATAAATTAATTGTAAATGATTGAAAACAGGAATTTTGTACTGAATGCTTTCTACACCTTTCTCTCTCTATCTCTCTCTCTCTCTCTTATCTCTTTATCTCTCTCTTATCTCTTTCTCTCGTTTTCATTCTCTTTCTCTTCCCCGCTCTCTTTTTTCTCTTTCTCTTTATTCCCCCTCCTTGTTCTTCTTACTCTCCTAACTCGCTCTCTCTTTCCTGAGTTCGAATCTTTTCCCGTATTAACACCTTCTAGGACATAACACTCTTCATTTCATAATCTATACTGAAACATACACACTAGCGTCATATTTATTCACGGCATTTAACACCAAACTAAGAGCAAAGAATACGAATAGACGTCATTCACCAATCGTAAACAAACAACAACAAACATACTAGTCATTTATCTCTCCTATACAAATTATGTAAGACACGTGACAGTTTTTTTTTTCATTGTTTTATCAATATTATACACCTCCAGCGGGGTTTAAAGCTAAAAAATACTTCTTCTATATATTTAAAAAAAGGAAATGACACACACACACACAATTCTATGAGCGTAGCCAAAGGGAATTTGAGTTTAACCCCCAACCCCCTTTTTTCAGTGGGGTTTGAAGTTAAAAACTACCTCTTAAATAAAAAAAAAGATGAAAATTACACACTCAAAATCTTATGAGCGTAACCAAATGAAGTTTTGATTATATACCCCCCCCTTTTTTTTCAAAGGGGTTTTATGCTGAAAAATACTTCTTCAATATAAAAAACAAGCAAATAACACACTAAAATTTCTATGAGCATAGCCAAGCCAGGGTGGGGGGTTTTGAGTAAAAAATTTCCCTCCTCCAGAGTTTTTTTTTTTAAAGCTTAAAACCCTTCTAGATGGTTTTGAGTTTAAAATCGCCCTACAGAGAGTTTTGAGATTGAAAACCTCTCTCTTCAATATTATTCTAAGGCAGACTTCAGATATTTTTTAGTTTTACCCCCCCCCCCCAACAAATGATTATGACAATAAAACTTTCCTTTTCTAAATAAAATCTAACGCAAACTACAGTCACCTAATTCCAAAAGCGTAGTCAAGAGAGCTTACAAATTTTTACCAGTGGCTGGGCTCTTTTTATAAAGTGCAGTGACTTGTCAGTAAGAACAGCACAAAGGGTTATTGAAATTAAACTTTTTAATAGTAGGCTATTGCACTGTAGATACCTCAGAATATGTATTTTGTTTGATTTCAATACCAGAAATAGCGCTCCCCCAGACCCCCTTGCTGGCAAGAGCTGGGAGTCTACAATTTTTCCACTAGCTCTAGGTAGAAAATATTCTATGCCACAATAAACGTCTTCCGAAAGAATGAAGGGTCAGAATTTAATAAAGATAAATTATGTACACACAAACCTACACACACATAGGCCTACATATTTTTTTTCGAGGGGGGAGGCTAGTGGAGGTGATGCCTCCCCACATAAAAAAAATCCTGGCTACGCCCTTGATAAATATCTTATCTTATATAATACAGACGTTACTTCAAAAAAGAAGATTATTTCAATATCAATGCCTTTTCTAAACCAAAGTTTAAATTTCACCCCCGCCGCCCCCCCCCCGCCCCCACCCCCCAAAAAAAATATGTTCTGCTCAATTTTGTGTTGCTCTTTTTGAATGACGAGTCACGAGTAAGTTTGCGGACCACTTATAGACATAGTGTGTGTTTACGGAAAAATTCTTAGCTTAACATCTCCGTGCTGGGAAATCATTGCAAATTTACAGTAAATATGTGAATATCAGAAGTAAGCCAAAATTGTAGGCCAACAAAGAGAGAGAGAGAAAGAATCTAAATCACAAATGATAAATCTAGATCTAATACTTAAACCACAGACCTATATAAATATGTTTATGACCAAAACATAACCCGATGAGCCGGCTACGAGTAGCTTTTTCCTTCATAGACATAGATCTAGATCTAAATATATATATATTTTATATGTCTATGTTTTCCTTATATTCTCCTCATGTGAAAAACAAAAAAAGCTTGATTCACCGTGGGAAACCGTTCTAAACAACATGGCGTCTAGAGTACAGATTAGATCTAGACTAGACTACTAGACCTATGGTTTAGACTTTAAAAAAAAAGATTTTGTTTTTCTTTCAATTTTAAAAATATGAAATATTATAAATAATATAATTAGATTCATTGCTTTTTTATTTTGTGTATCATTCTTTGCATGGAACAGTCAAGCATTTGGGCTGTGCGCCCTAAAAGAATTATACATTCTGGAACAAATTTTAATGATGATGAAATGTTATTGTCTGCTGATGTTCAGCATACGTGGGCCGGACCCATCAATTCAAAGGTATTATTAGATCTATATATAGGTCTAGATTATTCTAGATCTAACAGTGTAATTGTTGTTCCTGCAGATTCCTGCACTTTTTCTTTGATTCTGGTGATTTGATGTTTGCTAATTAGACTTAATCTGACTTAGTCTTAGACATAATTGATTTCTTTTAAAATAATAAAGTAACAATATGCCTTTGATTAGGATCATTAATTCTATAGTTGAGTCTAAATGAAACAAACTAATGAGAGTGAAGCAAAGTCCAGATTGAAAGCACTTTTGCACCTGGCTCAGTTTCTGTTCATTAATGAATAGAATTTAGAACTAGACTAGATTCGACCTGTATATAATCTACAGAAAAAATGATTTTACTGAAAACTCATAATTCTTCTAACATTAAAAATACGTACAAATGTTGCAAAACATAGATCTATTTAACTTTAAAAATTAGATCAACATGGGATATGACAATACAATTTTTGTGAGGTTAAAGTGAGTGCTACAAGGTGGCCACACTTTGTCATCAGTGCATCTACAATAGAGAAATGCCCTTGCACCTTAGCAAACTGAACACTCCATATGTCCCTCAGAAAGCCCTGCACTCAATGAACTCAACACTTCTAGTGATGCCACATTTCTCTCTCAATAATTATGGTTTGTGGACTTTTTCAGTGCACAGACCAACGTCTTGGAACTTTCTCCCCATTTATTTCAGACAAACAACATGCTTCACTACATTCAAGAAGAACATTAAGACCCATCTGTTTAAAACTTTTTCAGATTAGTTTGTCATTTTAGCTGTCGTGATTATGTTTGAGACAGCTGACGACAATATCACTTATCTTGCATCACACAGCATAGCCATCAATAAATTGCTAACTCCTTCTCACTATCACCGTAGAAACACACACATTTAATATATAATTTGCAAATTATTTTGACACATTGAAAACATGCTTCCTAAAATGTCAGTTAGTTTGAAAGCATTTTGTCTAAATTTCAGTTAGGTTAGAAGACCAAAACTGTTTTATTAACATAATTATAGCATATGGTATTTAAGAGGTAGGTAAAACTGTTTCACTATAACTGAATGCATCATCTCACCTTAAGCTGAGTTAAACATACTGGTGCCAACTCGTTTTAACACAACTTTATTACATTTATTATTTTCAAGCTTTACAGTGAGTCATTAAACAATTTATCAAAAGTCACAGAAGCCAATCTGGCAAGACTGGAGAGAGTCAGAAGTGCACCACAGACTGTTTATTATAAAACTCCAGACCAAATTTTCAGTAAGTCCATTTAAAATTCATGTTTTTTCAATGTATTATTTTAATAATTTATTTATTATTCATGTATAGCCTAAGATTTATATCTAAATGTATAAGTTTTTTTTACTTTTCAAGTAAATCAATTTTAGATAAAGGCATATTTCTTATTCCATACTATAAGACAAATTTGTTCAAATGCTAATTCTTTCCAAAAGCTATTTGAACATGGAATGGGTTGGCTGAATCAGCTAGGAAAACCAACAACTTGGCAAAGTTTAAGTCACTGATTAACATACATAATTAGATTGACACATGGACCCACTTAGGAAATAATCATCTTCTCTTTCAAAGTAACATCTGTAACTTTTAAGTTAAGATAATGCTTATGTTAAATTAAAGTGTTTTATTTATATTTTAAATGGTCTTTTTATTTCTCATCAGTGCAGTCATCATGGGCAGATTACAGTCATATGTTTGCACCAAAAAGTTCCATTGGTAGATCAAATGATGATGACACTTCTTCTGTTAGCTCAGTGTCTGGTGAGCTCCAGAGTGTATTCATTCAAGTATTTAATTTGGAAACCCAATGCCTGAAAGAGCAAAAACAATTATTAAATATTTAAATATTAAATAATTTATTCTGTTCAGAGCTAAGGGGAGCCAGGACATAGTTGTGGTTCATCATGGTATTACCATAATCACACTCCCCACTCCCCTTATTGAACAAGAATGACAAAACTGTTCATAACGACTTTTTTTTATTATAGCTTTAATGTAGCGCTACTTTTATGCTTATAGCATGCTCAGAGCGCTTTGGTCCAATCTCATTTGTGGACTAGTGGGGCAGAGGGGGTATCTAGGAGTTGGTTTTCTGTGCTGCCTTTAGGCGCAAAGTAAAGACAACTATGCCAGAGTCAGGTGTCGAACCTTGAGCCCCCTTCTAGGTAGCCAAGCCAATTTCAAGCGCACTTAGCCTCTTGACCACGCTTCCCACTTAGTACATAATACACTGACCTAGACACCAAGTCAGCTAGGCACACCAAAACAGTACACAACATACAACATGAAACTTAAATACACTGCATAAAAGAAAAAGTAATGTCTAACTACAAACTACTAAATTTAAATTTCCTTGATCATAAGAAAAACCATATTTTAATAAGACATAGGTGCCAACAGGAATCTAGTCTATAATCCCAACAAATGCTGGATTTATCATTTCAGATGTTAAGTGGTAAGTGAGTGCAGCCAACTTCATTGGCTACCTGACATTTTTTTTGAAAATTAAAATGGTTCATCATTGTGCTGGCCTTATAGCATCCTTATCACTTTTGAAGTTAATCTTGCTTTCAATTGTCCCATTGATCTCTAAGACTCAAGGCAACTTGTATTTTAATTTTATACAAACTTGTATTTCAACAGGTGCCTCAAATTTCTGCTACTTGTGCTCAACTTTAGAAGAACATAGGTCACACATGGTAGGAGAAGTTTTGTAATTAATTGATGGTTAGAAGTAGGACAGTAAATAATAGTTGGCTAGTGAAGACTCTTTAATGACATGTTGGACCAAAGCAAGAACTACTTTTCACTAAACCTAATCATATGTATTATTCATTTTTTGTGCACCATTTCTGTCACATATTTGTAATATGGCAAAGGCGATGCATGAAAGTAAATAATAAAATGATTATGCATTTAAATGCATTTTTAGAAAATTTAAATTTAACATTATGTAAATTAATATTAATATTTAATAATTAAATTTCTAGTGGAGTTTATTTCTTTTATTACGATAGAAAGTTCCCAAGAAACTGAAAGTGAACCAACAGCCAAGAATAAAATATATTGCCCCATCTCCTAAAGTTAGAACAAAAATGATAGAAGAAGAACCAGTAGAAAAACTGGACAATGTTTATAGGATTGCAGTATGGACAGGTGATGAACCAGGGAGTACAACAGATGCCAATGTAAGTTTAACTGTAGCCAATGTAAGCCTAACTGTAGCCAATGTAAGATTGACTGTAGTCAATGTAAGTCTTAATGTAGCCAATGTAAGCTTGAATGTTGCCAGTGTAAGCCTGAATGAAGCCAATGTAAGCCTACTGTAGCTAATTTAAACCTGACTGCAGCTAATGTGAGCCTGATTGTAGTGTGAAACACTAAACAGTGAATCAGTAAACAATGAAACATTAAACACTGAAACACTGAACAATAAATAACTAAACAGTCAAACACTAAACATGCAGACACATTGTTAGAGACAGTTTAAGAGCTCTTGCAAAAGCTGCAGGCCATACATTTGAGACCCAAACAAAAGCCCTTATTGCCTACAGGCAAAGAAGACTAAAAGAAAACATAAATAGACCTCAGATGCACAATGGCTTTGTCTGCACAATATGCTTAAAAATGGGCGGGACATGTAGTCCGCATGCCAGAAAATCGCCTTCCCAAACGACTTCTGTATGGAGAGTTATGTACAGGAAAGTGCTCCCAAGGCGGCCAATACAAGCGCTACAAAGACACCCTCAAGAGCTCCCTCAAGGAATGCGGTATCGACATTCATGGCTGGGAAGCACTAGCTCTAGATCGCTCCGCATGGCGAGAAGCTGTGCGCCTCGGAGTCTCAAGATTTGAAGCAAGTAGAGTGGCCAGTGCGATAGAGCGCCAAACCAATAGAAAGCAGAGAGAAAAAGCAGGCCTATCTGCAACTGACAAAACTCACCCATGCCACATATGCGGCCGGCTTTTCAAAGCAAGGATTGGACTTCACAGCCATCTTCGAGTCCATAGGAAATGAGAAATGTGCTCATCTTCGTACACGAAGGAGGAGCTATATATGCTTAAAAATATGCAGGTTGCAACTGGGTTTGCATATTAATGTGGAACACTGCACTCCTCTGTAATGTTTAGAATTAAAGACATGCTATTATTATTATATAAGTAAAACATTCAAAAAAAAGATCCTGCATGACAGACCATGGAGTGAAACATTAGGCATTGGCACTTGGCACTATTGTTTGCTGGTCTATTTGTTTGCAATATTTTAGTGTGAAACTAGATATTATAATGTTCAAAGTCTGTGGTAGTATTATAGCATTTTAACACTAATGACTTTTGCCTTAATATCCCTTAGTTTGTTGAACCGTTGAGGCACCATGCAAGATTCTTCTACTGTCTTTCTCCACTCCTCTCTGTCTTTTGCCTTAGTTAGATGTAAGGATGTAAATAGTTTGGGCCTTTTCTCAGAAACATGAAATTACACTATTGGCTAATTGTTTGTACTGATAGTACTAATGCCTAATTGTACTAATGACTTAGCAGAGTTTAAATCACTGATTAACATGCATGACTTGATTGACACCTGGATATGGCTAAGATGAAATTGTAGCAACATCTATGATGTATAAAATAAGAGCATTAAAATTAATATAACAATTTAATGCGACTGTTTGATCACCTCCAAAGGTCACCTACAAAAAAGCAGGTCACTAAGTAGTCAGTAATTCATTCAACCTTTGTATAAACTCATTACAATTTGCCAATAAGGTAATCTTAGTTTTCTGAGACAAGTCTTAAACGATTTAATCCGTAAAAGTAGAAGCTTTAGAAAAATTAAGTTATTAATTAATTCTAAGAACATTGTATCAATAGTTTTGATTTGTTCCAGGTCTTTGTGACAATCAAGGGAGACAAAAATATTCTTTACAAGAAGCGTCTATGCAGAGGCAGTGTGAATAACAAATTCTGTTTTTGTCAAGGTTCTAAAGAAATATTTTACTTGAAGTCACCAACACTTGGGAACTTAGAATTCCTAACGATTGAGGTAGGTATTGTCATAAGTTGCTCTATAAAAGAAATCATGGGTCCTGCTTTTCGATTCATGCTTTCTGTGAATTCCTAAAGGCTGGTCATGGTATATGCATGGTCATGGCCACATTTCTATATGCTTGTGAGTCTTGGATGCTGTCTGCAGAGCTAGAGAGGAGGATCCTAGCAATGGAATTGAGATACTACAGAAGGATCCTAGGCATCACATTTAAAGACTGCATCACAAATCAAGAGATTAGAGACAGGGTTACTGCAGCGATCGGACCCCATGATGACCTGCTAACTACTGTGAAGAAACGAAAGCTTAAAATGTATGGCCATGTAACAAGATCTTCGTGACTCGCAAAGACCTTCCTCCAGGGAACAGTACCAGGAAAAAGAAGAAGAGGCAGACAGAGAAAGCGGTGGGAAGACAACATCAAAGAATGGACAGGCCTACCATTAAAAAAGGTTTTAAACAGGGCAAAGGATAGAGAGGAATGAAGAAAGATGGTCTACAAGTCTTGCTTGGTGCCCCAATGGTCTGCCAGACTAAGGGATAGGTAACAGGTAATTAGTGGTAGTGTTCTTTTGATTGTTAAGAACAGACATGCAAATGATATTCACTTATAATACAATATCATAATGTTCTATCATTTGTATATGTACAATGTGTGCTATTTTAAAAATAAATAATTGAAATGTGTCTTAACACTGAGCTTATGTCTCCCAGCATGATGGGGAAGAAGAGAGACACAGCTGGTACTGTGAGAAGATTGAAGTCATGTGTATGAAGACACACAACAAATGGATCTTCATGTGTCAGAATTGGTTGTCGCGACATAAAGGAGATTTCCAAACCAGCAGAGACCTTGTAGCTGGTCATTTAAAGAATCAAATTGAAGGTACGAAAACCTGATGTTTTAACTGCATCCCTTTTCATTCTAAAAAAAATTAACTTTTAGCTTTTACATAGCCCTACTTTCATGCTTATAGAATGCTCAGAGCGCTATGGTCCAATCTCATTTGTGGACCATTGGGGGAGGGGGTATCTGAGAGAAGGTTTTCCATGCTTCCTCTAGGCGCTCAGTAAACACAAATCTGCTAGAGTCGGGTGTTGAATCTCCAGCCCCCATCATAGTTAGCCAAACCAAACCAAGCTCAAGCCGCACTTAGTCTCTTGACCACGCTTCCCATTCTAACAGCATCTTTCCATTTATCATATAGAATTTAATATATTTTTAAAAACATTTGTTTGTAAAATGTTTTGGATGCTCCTTCAGAGCTAAAAAAATAAAGTACATCCTAGCCCAAACCTCAGGCAGATAAAGGGGGAATGTCAGTGGGCAAGATATGAACCTGGGACCATTGAGGTGACCTAATGATTGTCTAGGGCAAATACTGCATGACCAGCCAGCCATCAATCTTATGCTGTGTTAACAATTTTTTAAGGACTAACATTGTAAAATCACAACTATTTGTTGTTGTTTTTTAAATAGAATATGAAGTTGTGGTAAAAACTGGAAAGAAGAAATTTGCAGGGACAGACGCTCGAGTATTTGTCACATTTATTGGGAACGAAGGGAGATCACCCAAGATTGAACTTACAGCAGCCAGAGCAGGAGTCAAAAAAGATGCTACACTTTTTGAAAGGAATTCAGAAGATAGGTTCAAAGTGAAGTTTAGAAATGTTGGAGAAATCAAGAAGTTAAGGTACCTTACTTAATCTTTGGTCTAAAAAGATTTCGTACCTAATTTTAACTATATAATACTGTTTCTACTAGTCAAGGGTTTCTCTCTTTTTTGTTTTGTGGGCCATTATTTTAAGCTTTCTTTACAACTAGCGCAAAGATAAAAAAGAAAGACCTCTTGGGATGTATTGTCCACTTATTTTCTAACATTTTGCCACACTTGTGCAGATATGTAAAAAGAATTTAGTATTTAAAATGTGAATTACTTAAAAATTTGTATTTAAAAAAATTTATTTGAAATAAAATAAATGAGGTCATAAAAAATATTCTTAATGAAACTCAATAAGTGAAATATTATTTTTGTTTAGAATTGAACATGACAACTCAGGAATGGCTCCAGGATGGTTTCTGAACAGGGTAATTACTTTTTTATGTTAAAAGTTTTAGTTTACAATTTTCTAGCTACATTACTTCCACGGGTATATGTATGGCGATCTAATAGAAGGCACAAGAGCTGCTGGTCGCCCACTCTTACGTTATACAGATGTATGCAAACGGGACATGAAGCTCTTTAAGATCGACACCAGCAACTGGGAAGAGGTGGCACTGGATAGATCCACATGGAGAGAGAGCATAAAGGAGGGGTCTTTGATTGCAGATACCATACACAACAGAAGCAGAAAGAAGGGTGATAGTGCAACGGCGCCTGGTGACTACATATGCCCAACCTGCGATCGCAGCTGTGTATCAAGGATAGGCCTCTTCAGTCACTCAAGAGCTTGCAAGGGGAAGGGATCGTCTCTCGAGACGTAAAATGCCACAGAGATTATGTTTACCACTGGCTATGATCTATTAAGTATTTAAACAACTCTTTGAAAGAATGATTATTTCCTGATTATTTTCTTTAGTACTATGTTTACAAGTGGCTAAGATCTTTCAAATATTTAAAGAAGTCTCCTACAGAATGATCATTCGCTGATTATTTTCATTAGTCCTATGTTTAGCATTGGCTAATATATATATTTGGTATTTAAAGAAATCTATGACAAAATGATTATTTGCTGATTATTTTCATTAATATATTTGGTATAATCGTATTTAAGGAAGTCTCTGACAAAATGATTATTTGCTGGTTATCTTTTATGATTACTCTGTAGATCTAACTAGTATTTAGTTTAACTTTGAAAACCTTCATTTCTCTCTAGTTCATCTGCTTCTGTACCTACAATTAAATGAGATATAAAATGTTTTGTAAAATGTTTTACATGTTTCGGATGTTCCTTCAGAGTTGAAGATAGTTACTTCCTGGTAGACGGGGGATGGGAGCTGGCAGGGTTTGAACCTGGGACCATCGATAAATCCAAACGACAGCGTTACAAACAGCTCGACCAGGTAGCCACAAAGATTAGAGAGGAGAGCAGTATTCAAGTGGCTACTCAGTCCTAGCGGTCATTTACTTAGTTTTCCACATTCAGCGCAGTCGTAACTATTGTCTGCCAGTGGTTAATTCAAGTTATTTTTTCATAAACTGTACCTGATCTCAGCAGTAGATTTTCATTTTTTCTTTAATTTACATTCTATGGCCTCTATAAGAGCTCTCTAGCTGAAAGATATAGACCATAAAACATGCAAACAGTATGGTATTAGATTACTTTAAAAATCTTTAAAAGTTTTAAACTTTCATCTTTGCTTGTTGCTATAGTTGGGTTTTATTGTATAATTGTATTTTGTAGCAACTTTTTTGTACTCATTGTCTGATATAAATAAAAAAAAAAAGTTTTGGACATCCCTTAAGAAATTATTTTCTTTTAATGATGACAGTCCAAAGTACAAGTCACATTGCCAGGCCTCCATCTATATTTGATGACTTAAAATGTGCTTATATCTTACCTCCCTTGACTTTGCATAACCAGCAATTTTTAGTTCTAGAACTTTGTCATACAATTCCTAGGTGCTGGTCCAGAATATCAGAGACCCCAAAGATATCTACTATTTTATTTTGAATGGTTGGATTTCCAAAGATGTGGGAGAAGGTCTGCTGTACAGAGAAATAAATGCTAAAAGAAATTTGGCCCCAGAGGTGAAGAAAGGTGAGTTGAGATCTTGATTGATTGTATTGGACATTAAAAAAACGTCTCATAAATACCAAGAAATAGTAAAATGTATGACAAGGGCACGCTAACATTGTTGTGTATTCAAACAGAAGTTATTTCCCTTTTCAAAGTGTTTGTTTTAAATGTTTAGATTATTTCCTCAGAATGGAAGATTATGGCATCATAGCCCAAACCTTCCACATTATGGCAAAGGGTGGGGGTGAGCAGGGTGTGAAACTAGGGCACCAAGAGATAAGTCCAGAGTGCATATCACATGACCAGCCAGAGTGCATATCACATGACCA
>JADKLZ010000104.1:866184-876474 GCA_021533235.1 Biomphalaria straminea
AGGCAATCACAAGCACAGCTCTAAACAATCAGTAAAGAGCAGGACAATACATACAGAAAATTCATGGCTGTCCACTGCGACTAAACTAGATATAGGACAAAATTTGTGACCACCAATGAGAACATGCAAATTTAGAATTTAGGGCAGTCACATGATCATTCTTGTGGGCTTGCAAGAGAATATAGTGTTCCATTGTTTAAAAGAGGGAATGATAGCTTAGATAAAGTGATAAGTTTAATGAAACATTATAGGTTACATGGAAGCATTGAAACTGGAAGAACAGAAACCTTAATTTTATGTCATTCTCATCTACTTCTTATGGCAGACAGGCTTTTAAGTTTCTAGTTTATATTATATACTTGGTTGTAGAAAAATGTTTACTTTCTAGTCATTTTCACATTTTTTATATTTTAGTTTCCACAAGCTACAGTTGTATTTCATTTTACTTGTATATGCACTTCTTTGAGATGATCTCCCTTGAAACTTGGCACACATTGTCCATTTACAGGTCAATTGATGTAAATATAAATTTAATTCGGCAAATGATTTTTATTGAAGCATTTTTGATTTTACATTTTTGGCTTTACAAATAAATTTCTGTTAATATGATTATATAGAAACCAGGAACTTTTCAAATTTCTGATTATCATTCAATAAGACATATTGTAATGTTTTATATTTTGTGCATAATAACTAAAGTATAAATAATTTTACTAATCTAAAAGTTAATGCCGTAAGAAGACATTCATACTTATTTTTTTCAAAATGTTGACTTTAATTTCAAGGGGACATCATCATCTTTAGTTTCTTTAAATCAGCACATTATATTTAGTAAACGACAACTCTAGTCTACCAATCCATTAGTATGTGAACTTGTTCATTTAACTGTGTATAATTTGTTCTAGTCTTCCCTTCTTCAAGGTAAAGAAATACTTTATGAAGTTCAAGTCCGCACTGGCAATGTGAAGTTTGCCGGCACTGATGCTAACGTTTACATAATCATTGAAGGAACAAAGGGCCGGACTAAAAAACTAATTTTGGATGATGCTAAAAATAACTTTGAGAAGGGAATGACGGATAAATTCAAGGTAAGTCTCCATGTCATCAACTATTTGTGGCTAGCACAGCTGCTTAGTCAATGTTCAGCCAAGATTAATGTTTAAATCAAAACTGGCTGCCTCATCTTGTACTATCCATTTCCAATTGTCATCTTAATGTTGTCAGGGCCGGTCTTAGGCTACTGCAATCTATTCGGTCGCAGTGGGCCCCACACTTTCATAGGCCCAGCGTGAATTTTAGGTGATTAAATTAAACCATTTTAACTTATTAGTAAAAAGTACCAGGAATTCTCCTTAAATTATAAAAATCTTTTAAATACATATGCAAATCTCCTTAAAAACAAACTAAATATCATTTCAGGGTGATTTTGTACTTAGTAAAGTATGAATAGAATGCAAAGAGGAATTTAATTTCTATAACAAAATCTTAATTTTCACTTATTATCTTTATCCCTACCCACACTGGGCCCCACGCAATCCGTTTCGCGTAGGGCCCCGCAATCTGTAGGACCGCCCTGAATGTGACTGCATTGGCGGAGGGATAGAGTTAATTTTTTTTGTGTAACCAACTGACACACATAATATAGACAATTTAATGTGCTGCATGGCAGTCAACTGTATTAATGGACTAAGGACAGTACTAGTTTTACCTTTATAATAAAAATCACCTATGATTGATCATATTATCGAAAACCTTTAGGAGAGAGAGTGTAAGGAGTTTCAGTATTGCTTTAGCAAAAATAATTCATTTGAAAGGCAACTATTTTTAATATGATTTTTAATTGAATAGGTAATAATTAACAAGTAGATGATATTTCTTTATATACCACAACCACTGTCATCTTAATGGTCCTGGGTTCAGTCCCTTTGCTTTGCTGTCCTGAAAGGCGTTGGGCTTGGATGTTGTATCCTCCTTTCTGAAGGAACAACAAAATCATAAAATAAACTATTAAAAAATATTTACCATATCACAATCTCTGTATGCAAACAAAAAAAAAAAAAGCAAAGAACTTATTTCATCAAAGTTGAACATTGAATTGGTTTTCTTTAAATCCATAAAACTTAAATACTCATTTTTACAACTGTTCATAAATGAATTTAATATTAGAATAACGTTTGTGACTTACTACTTCTAGGTCAAAGCCTTCGATACAGGAAGTATCAAGAGTATTTATATAGGTCATGATAACTCTGGTCCTGGTGCTGGCTGGTTCTGTGAAGATGTAAGTAAACAAACATTTCATTGGATAGGAAAGTTTGAACCAGATCTGTTGTAATACACTCTTCAATTTGTATGCCTTTGAGCTTGATTGTAACTTAACAACTATCTTCAGAAATACGGAGAATCAGATTCAACTTATCTTATCTTATAAAATACAGACGTTACTTCAAAAAAAAAAAAGATTATTACGTTACTAAGTCATTTTCATGGCTGATTCAGGCAACCCATTTCATGCTCTAATATCATCATGAAGCAGGAGTTTATAGTAGCACTCTTAAAGTTTATATTTAAAATAGTGTTTGCAATTCTTTTGGCTTAAATATTTTTTATTAAAAATTCTAAAATTAAAGTCTTGAGTCCCCATTTTCAAACCTTACAATCTATGAGGCAGATGGTTGATGACCCTGTCATGTGGACAACACAATAACCAACTGCCTTTACTTTTCCCCAACTAACGTTGAGCTGGGTAGACTCATAGGCACACTTAAGTTCTCAAAGTGAAAAATCAGTTTGAACCTGACACCCTCCAGGTGGTTTACAACTCAGTCAACACACCTCCTGAAGTTTTCTGAATTTTTTTTTTCACATTAACTCTTTCAGTGCTGCGTTACTCTCAGCGAGTAACTTCACTATCGCTGGTCAGTGCGGCATTACTCTCAGCGAGTAAATTGGTTTATACTATTTGTTTCACTATCTTTTTTATGTTAAAATTTTTATTTCTCTCTTTTATTTTTAAATTACCGGATGTGGGAGGGATTGTTCTTTGTTTTGATACTAAATTTGACGCAGTATCTAAAGCATATAAGAAAAATACACAAAATTATGCTAATAGTTCCTCTTTTTTAGTTTATTTCCCGGAACCCGAAAAATGTGAATTATACAATTTCTTAGTGCTTTTCTCATCTTTTATGAAATTTAAAGTGATTAAATGTGTTTAGTATTGTGATTTTTTAAATATATAAAGATTAAATGTTTAATTAAAATTTTAAATCTTTTATTATATCGATTTTAAATGAATTTAAAAACAAAAATCTTTTTCCATACTCAGTTTAAAATTAATGGAAAAAAAATTTGTTTGTATAATTTATTTAATTTACTATACATTTGTACCTCATTCATTTTCCTTTAAAAGAAAATCAAATATGTTAGATTATTTAATAAAATAAAAAAGTTAAAGTTGTTTTAGCAACTCTACCCCCTTGAAAATCCGGAAAACTCCATTTTTTCCATCAAAATAATTGGCACTAAAAGAGTTAAGTATGTGCTTTAGTGACTTAATGTATTACATGTTGGGAAGGTACTTCTTAAGCAGTTGTTTTTTTCTAGGTGACTGTTAGAAAATTTTTAACAGAAGAGGAACAAAATGATTTCTTGAAAAAACTGAAACTAAAGACAAGACCAAAAGACAAACACAAGAAAACTCTGTCTCAAAAACTTAGAGCCAGATCTTCATCTAGACAACGAGACGACCAGAGTGACGCTGACTCTCTCAGTGAAAGTGAAGATGACTCGGTCAGTGTTGGCTCCTACAAAGATGTTTTCAATGTAGATGGGAAGCCAGTTAAAGTAAGTCTATGGTTTACTTGCTTGTTGTTGTTTTAATATCAACCGTCCAATTATAATGTGTGACTTTTTTAATATAGTAAAAAAAAAAGTAAAAAGGTCTTTAAAATGCTTCCAGTAGCATGTGTCTCAGCCTATGAAAAGCAGTCCAACTCCTGTTTTTTTGGCTCTTATATAGTGTCTGTCTGAATCTCTTATCACTGACAAGAGAAGTGGCAAGTTGCTGGCACCTAAACCAATAAGCTCTAGACAGGAGGGCTGTACCTAGTAGAAAGAAAAATCTGAATCCAAACATCTGCTGCCTTGCAGCTAAACCCAAATATGGGAAAGGCTTTGGGAACAAACATTGAAAAAATATCACGAATGCTTTACCCTTAAGCAGCTTGTTCAAAACAAACAAAATATAAAAAAATATTTTTTTTTTTTTTTTTTTCAAAAGTTATCTAAAGGAGAACTCCATCCTTCAAATTATATCTACCAATAATGTACAAGTTATGTCCCTTCTACAATATTAAAAAAAAAAAAATTAATTACCATTGATTGTTGTTTATTGATTCCTGTTTTGTTATGTGTAATAAATAATTGTTTAAAGTATCAACTTGATGGGAAAATGCTTAAGGAAGAAAGCGTTAACAATTATTTAAGGCGACGCAACCCAAACAATTTAGCCATATCTGTGAATATTGAACTATTAGTTTCTCTTGTTGCTATTAAACAAAATAATAAAGTCTCAGTAATTAATTATCTAATTGGTTACTTTTTATTGATTTATGCCTTGTTTATAACAATGCTGGGCAGGGCACGTATCCCGTATGGAAGATGAACGTATGCCAAAAGCAGTCTTTTTTGGTGAGCTAAAAGGTGGTCGACGTAACAGGGGCGCCCCACGGAAACGCTTCAAAGACCAGCTTAGGCGTCAACTTTGCTTGGCTGACATAGAAGAGAGCACCTGGCTGCATGCAGCGTTGGAACGAGACAGCTGGAGGTCACTCACGAAGGCCGCGGGATACACATTTGAGACCAAAAGAAAATCTGCCGCCGAGGACAAACGCAGACGACGAAAAGAAAATCTAAACCGACCACCTGCGGAGAATGGTTTTGCTTGCCCTGGATGTGGCAAAATATGTAGGTCACAGCTGGGACTGCACAGCCACGGGAAACACTGTATTCCTCACTAATCTTCGGACTCGAAGACAAGCCTATTATAACAATGAATAATTATGCGAAGTTTCAGCTTGATCAGAGAATCGGTGGGATAAATAATGTGCACAACTTTTTACCAGACAGACAGACAGACAGTTCAAATTAGCTTTGTAATTTGAAAGGTCTTTGTTAGTATATTGTTGTAACCCTGCTTTGTACCAGTGCTTGTGGTGCGTCAGAGCGCACTACTGAACGAAAGACAGGAAGAAGAAGGGTTGTGGATCCAGCTAAAGTCAGAGTCTAAATAGTCTGTGGAGGAGTTCTGTCCTATGTGTTACACGAAGGACTGTTTGTGAGACCTGGAATGACACTGGGAAGTGTGTCAGTGGTCTGTTCGGTGTTCCGGTAGGGAGTAGGACTTAAGACATTAGACTCTATAGTTCCTGTGACTTGATAGCTGAAGTCCATGCCTAATAGCCTGTTAGTTTTGTAGTGTCAATAAACGCCTAGTTAATTGTTACCTACTGCGTAGTGTTGAGTGCCTACCTTATATTATTACAATATTTACACCACTGACGGTTTTTAGCCAACCTGATCGGAATGCTGTTTTATTTGAACTTTTGATCCAAAATAAGTCATGTGACCTTGATCCCATTCCTACTTCATTGCTACTTAAATGTTTAGATGAGCTTGTACCCACAATTACTAACATTGTGAACTCTTCACTGACTTCAGGCATTGTACCACAGCAATTTAAGCATGCACTTGTCAGGCCCTTATTGAAGAAATCCAGTCTTGACCCGGAATGTCTAAGAAACTATCGCCCAGTATCAAATCTCCCCTTCCTGTCAAAGCTTCTGGAGCGCATCGTGTTAGCGCAAATTCTTTCTCATCTTGAACAGTACTGTCTATTGGAAGAATTTCAATCCGCATATAGGAAGTGCCGTAGCACAGAGACAGCAGTGGTCAGGGTACTAAACGACTTACTTCACAATTCCGACATAGGCCACATATCAATTCTTTCCATGCTGGACTTGTCTGCAGCTTTTGATACGCTTGACCATGACATTATGATGGCCAGATTCTCTGCCACTTTTGGTTTGGCAGGAATCGTCCTAAAGTGGCTTGGATCCTACCTGACTGGACGCACCCAAAGTGTCGTTGTTAGTGGGACAGAATCAACAAGCTTACTCTTGAAGTACGGAGTACCCCAAGGATCAGTTCTAGGCCCAGTACTGTTCACTATGTATACATATCCGCTGAGCGGTGTCATACGGCCAACAGGCATCTTGTACCATTTCTTTGCCGATGACTCACAGTTATACGATTCCTCAGTACCCTCAGAGGTGTCGCATCTGGCAGAGAAAATCAGTGGTACCGTTGCAAGAGTGAGCGATTGGATGGTTGAGAATAAGCTCAAGATGAACGAAGACAAGACAGAAATAATCAAGATTGGCACTCGGAACAACGTCTCAAAAGTCGAGAGCACAGATTCTCTTTTTATTACAAACTGCCAGGTTTCTTATGTCCATGTAGTCCGGAATCTTGGAGTTTTCTTTGACTCAACACTATCTTTCGAATCACACATAAGGCAGCTCTGCAAGGGTCTTTATCTGCAGCTGCGCAGATTAGGCCAGATCCGACCATACCTAACAACGGAGTCAACAAAAACGCTAGCTGTGGCATTCATACTCTCCCGCCTTGACTACTGCAACGCCGTGCTAGCAGGTATACCCGACGACAAAATAGCCAAGCTGCAACGTATTCAGAACAACGCCGCACGAATAGTTCTTAAAAAAACAAGACGAGATTCTGCTACTGCGCTCTTGCGCACGCTCCATTGGTTACCAGTAAAAGCAAGAATCGATTACAAGGTCGCCACACTTTGCCATCAGTGTCTATACAACAATGAGATGCCATTGTACCTTGGCGAACTGATTACTCCATATGTCCCTCAGAGAGCCCTACGCTCAATGGACTCAACGCTTTTAGTGGTGCCACGTTTTTCCCTCAAAAGCTACGGTCAGCGGGCCTTTTCAGTTCACGGACCAAAGGTTTGGAACTCACTCCCCATTGATCTCAGACAGACAACTTGCTACACCACTTTTAAGAAGAACATCAAGACCTATCTGTTTAGAACTTTTTTAGATTAGTTTGTCATGTTTCATGTTTGTGTTTGTAATGTTTTTACAGCGCCTTGAGCCTACATTTTGTTTGTTAACAGCGCTTTATAAATAAAATTATCATTATTAAAGGTCATAACGTCTTATAAGATAAAATAATTTTTATTGATCCAATCAAATGGAAATTCAGTTTGATTACAATTGACAATCTCAGCCTAACTACTGTACAATAACAATATTGATGAAAAATTCGAACAACATTCACATACGAACACACATACACATTCACAACCAGCACTTTATGAATTTAACTTCTATGTACTTCTCCAGGACGACAGCTGATTTTGTAACACTCTGACCAAAAGTGGGATAAAGGAGTTTTTAAATCTTTCAGTTTTAGTCCTAATTGAAAGGAGACGACCACTTATCAAAAGAATAGTAGCGGTAGTAATGTCCCACTCAGTTTCTTTGTGTATAGTCTTTTTTTTTTCTGTATCTCTGATTAAAAAATATTTTGTTTTGAACAACTTGGAAGTGGAAGATCTGCTTCACAAAGATTCCTCATCTCCCTTCCTGTGATAATACATTTTTTGCTTTTATCCTGATAATCTGGATCAGATTAATAGTTTATATATGTAGAAAGAGAGAGAGAGAATTTATAGAGGAAACTTTTTTTTTTCTGTTTGTTTCCTTGATGTTCTAATCACAATTTTTTTGCTTTCATATTTTTTCAGACTCCTTTGTATGAAGAGTACTTCTTTGTATGTAAAAACTGGATTGCTTTGGATGAAAAAGATGGCTTGCTAGAGAGAGAACTTCATCCTAAATCAAAATCCATTCATTTTCAAGACCTTAAGTAAATGACTCCGTTTCGGAAAAACAAAAGTTTCTACTTGTAATACAATATCAGCAATCTAGGTGATGTTGTAGAACAGTGTTTCTCAAACTGTGTTTCACTGAACCCTAGTGTTCCATATGGCCTGAATAGTTGTTCCATGAACTACTGGAATAATTAACTAGTAGACAACAATATAAATTTATCTCTCTAAAAAAACAATCAAAGTGTTCGATTAAATAATCAGGATGTGCAAAGTGTTCTGTTACGAACAAAGTTTGGGAAACACTGTTGTAGAGGACAGTTATGGTCTAGTCTAAACAGTAAAAATATTTTTTGCACCAACATTTCTTATGGAGTTTTTAACTTTGTTGTATAGATCCACAATGCTAGCCCTAGTTTATTAAACTTCATTACAATGTAATACACTTACACCTTTACTGATAAAATATATTTTCTTTGTTTTATGGCTTTAAGATGGGAATACAATATTGGTGTCATTTTTTCTTATTATTTACATTAATGTCAATATAGTTTGTTACTGCCCTTGTTAAGCCCTGCACTGACCTAAATTAACTTTTTTATGATCTCATTTTGTTGTTATGTGCCTTATCTGCAACAGTGTTTTGTTTCTATATCAGTATTTATGTTTTTTTTATGTTTCTTTCTCTACATTGCCAGGTAAACACTGTTTGTGTATGCACTTAATATTGAATTTCTTTCATTAAACTAGCTTAGACAGGAGGGATATTTATAGTATTTTTAAGAACATATTCTTCATTTTGTGTGCATGTCCATTTTGACCACAAATTGAAAAAAAAAAAAAACAATAATTCTTCTTTGTCTCCACCCCCCTCCATTATTTGGTAGCCTTTTGTTACAGTTTTTTTTTTCTAGTGCTGTGGAAACTAAACTAAACTAGTTTCTCGCCAGTGTCCAGCTGTCTGTTTGTTGTTACCAGTTGTTGATTTATAGCATCAAACTGCTGTTACACACCAAAACCATAATATATATTAACTAATAAACTTCAAATAACTTGAATAAGTTCCTTTTGTGAACAATACTAAATAGAACTTTATTTATAATATAAACAAAATAAGCTTACATATGAAAAAAATGTTAAAGGTCATCTGTTTCTTTGGCCCACGGTTAACGAGCAGGGTGTTATGTGGCCAGCACAACAACCAACCGTCTTTACTTTCCCCAACTAAAGTCAGGTACCCATTAGAGTTGGGTGGTCTCAGGGGCGCCCTAAAAATCCCGAAATTCAAAATCCCAGTCTTCACCAGGATTCGAACCCAGGACCCTAGGTTCGGAAGCCGAGCGCTTAACCATTCGACCACCGCGCCCCCTGAAAAAAATGTAGTAGACAATAATATTTTTTTACAAAATCTAACAGCACACTTTTTTCCCTTGGCACAGTCTGCAAAAGAGCTCACTGCTCAGCAGCAATAAAGCTGACTAGAAGAAGAAGAACTCACTACAATAACACAATCTTTCAGTCTTACATTCTGGAATCATCTGTCCTAACTAAGACCAAGTGACGACAATGTCACCTATGATGTATCATTCACAACCAATGGCCAATCTCTTCCCACCGTCACCATAGAAACACTCATACTTCAAAACACTCTGGCTTCTGCTGTAACTAATAAAAAAACTTAAAAGAACTTTATTATGCCTTGACTGACAAATGTCCGTGCAGAAACTTATGCGCTTTCACTCATACATTCCCACTGACATATGTCAGTAAAACTGCTGAATTATACAATCTGTAATTAGTTTATACAAATATACTTCCTCTTATTTGTTTATACAAACATACACATATTCATCATAACATCTTTCATCCTTGTTTGTTAACTTATGTTTCTATTTCAATTATATGTTTCACTCAAATAAAATATGTTCAGCTGAATACTTTGTATACAGTGTTTGTTAAAGGCAACTGTGGCATTTAAAAAGTTGATATAGACATCTGTACCAATGATTGTGACTGTTATTTTCATGACAGTAAACCTATATTTAGCTAACAAAGAAAATAAGCAGAATCTTGAAAATACTATTAAAAAAAAAAAAAGCTTATCCAAGTGGAAGAACTCCACATTTACAGCCATTTTTGCTAAATTCTGTAAGTTTACTTCCCTTTTTAAATATCTAAGAAAATTAATCAATTACCACTATCTAATTGACAAATCTGTTAATTTTTTGGATGGGTTCATGTTTTGCTAGGAAGTATGAGTATCTGTGACTGTGCAAAGTTTCAATTTGAACCAAGAATTTGAAGTGGGAGAAATAATGAGTTGATAAAATATGTCCCAGACAAACATGTAGTGAGTTGATAAA
>JADKLZ010000104.1:904487-920830 GCA_021533235.1 Biomphalaria straminea
TATTCCATCTTGTCATGGATATCCCATCTTGTCATAGATATTCCATCGTGTCATAGATATTCCATCTTGTCATGGATATTCCATATTGTCATGGATATTCCATATTGTCATGGATATCTCATCTTGTCATAGATATCCCATCTTGTCATAGATATCCCATCTTGTCATAGATATCCCATCTTGTCATAGATATCCCATCTTGTCACAGATATCCCATCTTGTCATAGATATCCCATCTTGTCATAGATATCCCATCTTGTCACAGATATCCCATCTTGTGATAGATATTCCATCTCGATGGATGTTCCAAATCGACATATGTATTTCCATCTTGACCTAAGTGTACTGTCTGCACATAAATATTCTATTTACTTAATACAGCTATGCTACTCAGATACTCTTGTCGTGTGGGTCGTGTGTTGTGAGAATGACGTCATGCGCTTATTGGGTTCTTCGTTCATTGTTTCTCTTTTTATGCACATTATTGTATGCGCTGTTTCCAAGGACGCACTCTGTATACGTCATCGCTTCTTGTGTTCTGGCCTGGATGGCTGGCTCTCATGTGTAGCGAGACCAATCGTTATAGAGGGCCTGAACTCTGACCTGCAACGTCACGTGTTAGTTTAGACCAATAGCTAGTTGCCACGTCACAAGTCTGTACTAGCTATTGGTCTAAACTGCCCATCAATTGTGATGTTGCATTTCAGTGTTAAGGCCTTTCTTTCACGAATCGTCTCGGTTGTGGCCCCTTTTTTGTTTCCCAGAATTGGGTCTGTGCTATCTTCATCTTCATCTCGAGGCCCCGAATCAGTTCGTCATTATAGTCATGTTGAGTTGCGATCACAAAGAATTCAAATTTGCCTTGTTTGTTGTTCGAATTTTTCATCAATATTGTTTTTGTACAGTAGTTACGCTGAGGTTGTCATTTGTAATCAAACTGAATTTCCATTAGATTGGAGCAATAAAAATTATCTTATCTTATCTTAATTAGAGACTGAAGCTTGAGACTCTGTGATTAAAGCTTGTTCTAAGCGTAGACTATTGTTTTGGTCGTTGTGGATGGTTCGTATTTGGTTTTGCGCTTTGTGAGCTTGGATTGTATCCTTTGCATTGTGACTAAGGTGGGCTTTTGTGTTAAGCCAATATAATAGTTCTACTTAATGCAAGTATTTAATATGTAATATTGACCTTTCGTTTTTTTTTTCTAGATATGTATCAGCTATCATTCATCTCACATCGTATTAAATAACATTTGATACCTTATACCTTTTTATTATACGTTAACTCTTTCTCTGCTAATTGACAACGTCGGTTTGACCTCCATTACATTAAATTAATGTTTGGTTTTATGAACATTAATTAGCAATGTGTAATAAGAGCATGCAATCCTCTTTGATTCTATACCAAAAAAAAAGCACTTTTGTGATAACAAATGAACAAGTTATTAAAGTTTAATCAAAACAGGGTAGTGAAATAAATTAGGAACAAAATGAATACTTCCATTGGAAGATGGAAGATAATTAGGGAGAGGACGAGTTAACCCACTTCACTTGTTTGACATTATGTAATAAGTTGATAGACTCTCAGAAGTACCTGGGCAGACAAATTGTGTTTCAATGTGGTGTTCAGAAAGGACAAGGGAAATAACTATTTTCAAGTTTAGATCACATATAAACTACCTCTAGGAGTGGGAAGGGAGAAAACTGCTTACATCGTCAGTCTCTTGCGCAGTCCCTGCCTTAACAACGGTCATTCATCTGGTCACCAAAATGACGTAGTCAAGTGTCCAGTCATTTGATATTCAGGATGATGATTCATAAGCCGGCTGCTCATCACTTCGTGAGAATAGACCTTCCCCCCACTCCTATGTCAAGATTGGTCATTGTCAGGGTTGGCCATCGTCCGTAGCAAGAGGGGGGTAAGCAGTGGTATACCGAGGTTCCAGTGGCTGCAAGGCCTGTCGGCGCCCCCCTCCCATGACCTAATAATGTACGTACGTCATTTTTGCTTAAAAACAGTCGCCAGCACGCAACACAAAACTTACAGAGAATATAGATGAAGTTAGCGAAAAAAGCGACAGAAAATATACCATTTTATATTGTGTTTTGATACCGTTTTGGCTGCCCTGTGCTCCGACGCCTGGGGCGGCTTCCCACCCGCTCACCCTTCGTTACGACACTGATTATAATTAGGACAACAACGCTGTTATAATTACATACACACTTTTTTTTTGTTCCATTATAAACAAGAAGATTCCATAGAATGGAGAAATGACGTCTGTAACTTATAAGATAAGATAAGAATAAGACACAAACTCGATACTTAGATGCAATGAAGAATTACAAAAAAGACGTTGAAATCAATGAGTCAGACGTGAGTGGTATGTAGTAAACCATCACCTACACACCTGTGTGACTTCTCTTGGCAAGTAATAGGACCGAGGCCTAACACACTTTCAATGTTTGACTCACAGGACTTGTTTCTGATTGTCACTTGAGTTGTAATTTTTTTTATATAGTTGATAGGCCTATATGCTGCAACTAATTATTATTATAGCTTTTATATAGCGCTACTTTCATGCTTATAGCATGCTCAGAGCGCTTTGGTCCAATCTCATTTGTGGACCGGTAGGGGGGAGGGGGTATCTAGGAATTGGTTTCCCGTGCTGCCTTTGGGCGCTCAGTAAACACAACTCTGCCCGAGTCGGGTGTCGAACCTCGAGCCCCCTTCTAGGTAGCCAAGCAAGCCAAGCTGCACTTAGCCTCTCGACCACGCTTCCCACTAATAAGGGATAATAGATAATGAATGGAATAAATTCACAATGGGCTTTATTTGCTTTAGGTTTTCGATGTTCCTTGAGAATGGAAGATTATTACATTTTATTATTACATTCTATAATTACATTCTAGCCCAATCCTCTCGTAGGATCACGGGATTTGAACACGGGACCATCAAAACGACAGTTTAAAGAGCATACCATACGACCCACCCGTATCCACCCGTATGATTAGTTGACATATTTTACAATGTATAGACAGGGCTGGATTTAAGAAATGGCAGGCAGGGCTACTGCCCAGGGAACTCCACAAGAAAGGGACCTCCACAAAAGAGATAAAAAATATATCCGAATTCGGACGGGTCAGAAACTTTTACTTATTTTTACGCCAACACTTTAAATAAAGCGTTGCGTGGCAACACGGTCGTGGTTAAGGCATGTCCGTTTGTAGCTTGCTCAGAATATGTAAATGCAGCTCCTGATATAAGACAGTGCGTCTATCAAGGCCTTTACCGTCCACAAACTTAAAAATATACATTGCTTAAACCCTATTCTTTATGCTACAGAGATTGCCCATAGCCACACGAGTGCAGCTATTTGTAATATTATAAGTGGTATCTATAAATCTCAATATATCGAACTTGGAGAGGGATCCTCCAACACCATTTGGCGCCCAGGTCGGCAACTTAGCTCTGTAGAGATCGCTCCCTGCCATTTTGTCTTCTCCCTATTGGAGTTGTCTGCTTTTAGATCTTCCATTGGAGCTGTCTGCTTTTAGATCTTCCATTGGAGCTGTCTGCTTTGAGATCTTCCATTGGAGCTGTCTGCTTTGAGATCTTCCATTGGAGTCGTCTGCTTTGAGATCTTACATGAAGGTACGACGCCATGGTTGAAGAGGAAGGCCGTTTGTGTGTGCGTGTTTCCGATGTAACCATTGAGCAAAGGGGAGCCAATAGTTTGGTTGTGTTGGCTGGTCAAATTCTGGTGTAATCACCAGGTGGTCTGTCGTAGTTCAAGTTGTTAAATACTGGTGTGACAGTAGGAGGTCAGGACAAGTGACAGATGAGAGACGAAAAGACGTGTCATTTAAGGGAGTTATATTTTGTTCACAATTGTTCAAGAGACTTTTTAACCCGAGTTTTCTACATAGACCAACATTTTCATTGATTTCTTTTGTTGTTGTGTTTGACGATATATGAAGGTAATGTTGTTGTTTTTAATGGCAATTAGGATACGTCATAAGCTAGCCTCGTTTTCGTCCATTAAGACAAACTAAATCTTCCTCAAGTTCCTTCAAAGGAGAATTTAATTTCGTCCTATCTAAAATGCGAATCTAAAATGTAGTATATGTTTGAGGATGTCTTGATGTTACGATGAGAATGTGTTGATCCGACAATGCGTTTCTGATATAGTCTTGTACAAATTATCTGCACTGAAGAATTCCTGAACCTGTAAAATAAGTCTGAAAAGGAAACGATATCCTCGTGTTTGATGACGCGTTTAAATTTGCATAATTTGCTTTCACGTCTGCTGTGTCTCCGCGTGCGTCTTTTTGGAATGGGGGTTCGTGGGTGACAAAAATGCCGCCTCTGAGATGATGTTTTGCATGTCACGTAGTTTCTGGCGCTAATGGAGATGGTGGGGAACGGAGGGGGGGGGGGTCGTCTGCGTGAAGCGAATGGTAAAACAGGGGACATCAAGAGTGGCTGGACAGTGGAATACAATTTGAGTAACAAGATTTATCTCCCTTCCTGAGGCATTAGTTAACCTGAGTGCTCCGAGCGTAAACAGACCAGCATGAAATTCAATTACTTTGTAGCGCGGCGGCTCTCAAAATATACACGCGACAATCATCAGACGATGGTCCGAATTGAAAACGTATATACTCTTCATGGAGTCTTTGTGTTTGCATTAACTTCACCACCAAAGCCATCACCACCAAAGCCATCACCACCAAAGCTATCACCACCAAAGCCATCACCACCAAAGCCGTCACCACAAAAGCCATCACCACCAAAGCCATCACCAAGCCATCACCACCAAAGCCATCACCACCAAAACCATTGCTGGGGTTTTAAAGGGAAAAGGTGTGGGCGAAGAGTTTTGGTGCCGGAGCTAGGTAAGGGCGAGCCTCATTTGTTTATCTCATTATTTCAACAGCTTCTCACCAGGAACATAATTTTTAAAAAGTAGCTCAATTAGACTCTATGTTTTTGGGTTTAGTAGAGCACCGAGTAATTATATAGAAGACTTATTTTAATTTAAGGGGGCTGCACATTGAGATTTTTATTTTATTTGTTAGTAAAAAGTAAAATAACTTTTTCTTTTTGTAGCTTTAATGAGTTTAAGACATTGAAAACAAAAATCAATTTGCCGAAAAAAAAAATGTTAGCAGTTTCCATAAAAACGACCGCCATCTTGGAAAAAAAAAACAACCTTCATAAATCTCTTACAATCTATACGACTAAAATGGTTTCGCGATTCCCTTTGTCACAAAAAGGTAAAATTAGTCTTTCAGACCTTGCTTTAAAAAAAGGACACTCTCTGTAGACTTTAAAGAACATAATCTAGCAATCTTTAAGTACATACCAAGTAAGCTTTTACCGTTTCTTTTCTAAGATTCAAGTTTTCAGAATGTTTTTATTTATCATTGACTTGAGTTTAAGACTGTCACTGACTGAATCCTGTATTAAAACTCGCGCAAGTTTTCTCCCTTGATAACCGCGCCCATTTTAAAATGGAAGCAGACGATGTTTAAAGAGAAGTGAAAACAATAATTGCCGAGGTCCAAGACCCTGGTGTCCATCCTCTAGTGAAGGGCCATTGTATGGCGCTATGTCAGTGGGAGCTGTCAGAGTTATTGATTGCCTCTCCTTCCAACCACCCCTCCCGCGCCCTCTTGGGGCCACTGGTACTGGAGCAAAGACAAATTGATGAATCTTTAAATCATGAATTTGTTTATTGGACTTTTTTTTCCCCTCGTGTCTTGTGCGTTTCCAGATGAGATTTTAATTTCTTGGACTATACCTAAGATCGTTCTAACTGGATTGTGACCTATCTTCAGTTATGTTTAGGCCCATCTGAAGTGACCATGGTGAGATAATTATTATATACAATCTGATATATGCGATATATTGGTCTGGCTTTGTCTTCTTATAGATAATAACACATTTTTTTTTATTCCAAACCTTTGGTCCCCTGCACTGA
Organism: Biomphalaria straminea; assembly: GCA_021533235.1. Lineage (NCBI taxonomy): Eukaryota > Metazoa > Mollusca > Gastropoda > Planorbidae > Biomphalaria > Biomphalaria straminea. The sequence continues at coordinate 910,471 of JADKLZ010000104.1, forward strand.
AAAAGCCCGCAGACCGTAGCTTTTGAGGGAGAAACATGGCACTACTAGAAGCGTTGAGTCCATTGAGTGCAGAGCTCTCTGAGGGACATATGGAGTTAGCAGTTCGCTAAGGTACAAGGGCATTTCTTTATTATAGATACACTGGTCACAAAGTGTGGCAACCTTGTAGTCGATTCTTTCTTTCAAGCCAATGGAGCGTGCGCAAGAGCGTAGTAGCAGAATCTCGTCTTGTTTTTTTTCTTATATATTACAGATGTTACTTAAAAAAAAAAGAAGATAATTATGTTCTACGCATGTCATGTGTCAATCTTGTCATGCATGTTAATCAATGATTTAAACTCTTCTAAGTTGCTGATTTTCCTGGCTGATTCAGTCAACCCATTCCAATGGCACTAGGGAAGAAGGATCACTCTGTTGTTGTTGTTTTTTTTAACTCTTTCTCTCCGTAATTATTTACCACATTCTAGTGAAATCAACGATGGTATCGTCAGTTCGGAAGGAAAGAGTTAAGTCCTAGGCCAGCCTCGTTGTCGTTCACTAAGGCAAACTAAATCTTCCTCAAGTTCCTTCAAATGAGAATTTTATGGGCTATGTTGAGCTTATGTGTATCGTTTCTTTGGTTTAAAACTAGAATTAGAAATTGGGCCGGAAGTGCCCGGAAGTACATTTTTTTAAAATATATCTTTTGCATTGTTCAGTTCTCATTTTAAATTAAACTGGCATTATTAGGCTGTAAATTTAAGTGTTCCTCATCTAAAATGCGTATCTAAAATGTGGCCATCTGTTCGTGATGTTAATTAGAAACTTTGGCTCTACTGTCACTGGTTTCCCTGGCTAATTCAGGCATCGCTTTCTTATAACACTAATGATAATAATAAATTGGAATCAAATGGTCCGACTCTGACAGCCGCACAAGACTGTTAAATTTGAAGAAAACGCGGCGACACAAGGCTAAAGGGGATAACGACGAGTGACCTCAGGACACCTTCAACGCCCTTTACATTTTTAAAAAGATGCTCATTGGCCTGTTTTGTTTCTCTTTAACGAAACTTGACCCTGTGCTGTGCTAGCATAGACATAAATAAATATAGACTGGAAACAGGAAGTAACTTTATGTAACTTGAAAAAATGTATATCTATTGAATTCGGATTTCCGAAATCTGACAAGTTGCACGATCTTCAGTCTTAGTGATTAAACAAAACTACACTGCCTCCTTATTTACAAAACACTAATAAAAATATTGTAATACTTATATAGGTTATGGCTGAAATAGATATGAATACTTAACTTTTATACTGCTCATGCTGTATAGTAAAGCGCTCAAATTTGCAAATCACAAATTTTCCCTTCATAAAACTCTCTTATTGGCCAGTCTATATTTATTTATGTCTATGTGTGCTAGATAATAAATACTCTTTCGTTTCTAACGTAATAATCTTTATTAGGAAAATCGTCTTATAAATTGTATGCATTACACCAAACGAAACTATTTTAAAACAAAATATAGATTCACAACAGATTCTATACATCGTATGGTATAAGTCTATGGAACTAGGGAAGAAGGAGCACTTGTAAGAATTATTCCTAGCTGGTACGGTAATACTCCACTGTCACAAAGATTCAGAATAAATAGACTAATTAAAAAAGCATCGTATATTACTCAAGCACAGCTACCATCTCTTGAAGAGCTTTTCCAAGAAAGATGCATTTCCAAATCACTCACGATTCTTAAAGACAACCTTCACCCATTAAACCACTGTTACATAAGATCTGAACGAAGTGGTCGTCTCCTTTCCATCAAGACTAAAACTGAAAGATTTAAAAACTCCTTTGTCCCACTTTTGATCAGAGTGTTACGAGATCAGCTGTCATCGAGAAGTACATAGAAGTCAAATTCATAAAGCGCTGGTTGTGAATGTGCATGTGTGTTTGTATGTGAATGTTGTTCGAATTTTTCATTAACATTGTTTTTGTATAGTAGTTACGCTGACGTTGTCAAGTTGTAATCAAACTGAATTTCCATTAGATTGGATCAATAAAATTATCTTATCTTATCTTATCTTACATGGAATAAGAGATGTGCCTTCAGACAATGGACTTAGTCTCGTAATGAAACAAAAATATACTCACTCCATCCGCAGCCACGACAAAATCTAATTAACACTTTATAAAATTTCACGCTGAAAATGAGCAGGGTTGGGCTGGGTTGGGTTGAGCTCGGTCTTTTTTACTCGAATCTATCCACACAAAAAATAAGAACCTTCCATTAAAAAGACGAGACAGGGGTTCTCCAGTTCTTTGATTCACCTGTCACAAAACACTGATGTAATGATCGCGTGTTGTTAACGGCCACCGAGCATTAGGTTCGATCTGCAGTTATCCGGTCTCAAGCTGAGGCCGTGGCCTTACTAGCCCCCCCAAAATGGACAAGTCTTCAATTATTGTGCAATGCTTTTGTAATTACCTTACAAGCCAATGGCTATTTGTGCGCCCTCCCCCCCCCCTTTCCCAATATTCCCTGGATTCGTTCATAGTGGCGTACAAAGTCATTCGAGGACACTGTCCAGCCATTAGTGCCTGCCACTGGCTAGTAATCTCCCTCTGATTTCCCCCCCCCCCTCGACTGACGTATGAACACATCGTTATTTATAGGGTTTCCATTTCTGGCTGGTCGTCTGCTTCTCTGAAACTACATCGTCTGCTGCTTGTCGGTTCTGTTAAAAATGTGGAATCGTCATGTGTGATAGATATAACGACACAAAATTTGATTGAATTATTTATATATGTTATTATAATTGATTGATGTGGCATTGGTATTGTAATTACAAGGCTTTAAAAAAAAATAATATAAGAAAAGCGTATTAGAAAAAAAAAAGATACATAAAATAGTTGAAGAAAATTATCTCGTGTTGTTAGTAGACGAATCCAGGTAAATGGACCTCATTCACCAATCGTAAACAAACAACAGTTAGCCATGTGATTCTTTATCTCTTCTATACAAATTACGTAATACACACAGGCTGTCACATGACAGATTTTTTTTTTCGTTGTTTTATCAATATTATCACGTGGCTAAATGTTTGTTTACGATTGGTGAATGAGGTCCATTTTGAGATAGTTGTATCATAATGTTCTTCTAGAAAGTAGATTAAAGTAAAATTATCTAAACATATAGAAACAGATAACATAATACAACACTCAGAAAGACACAATGATAAAGGCGCTTTCCTTGTTCCATATGCTAGGACACATTTATACATGTGCTCCTTCTTCCCTGGTGCTATTAGAGCATCGAACGGGTTGACCGAATCACTCAGGAAATCCAGTGATTCAGCAGAGTTAAAGTCTCTTATTAGCATGGACGACTGGATTGATATGCGTGGGGCGTTATTATTTTCTTTTCAGGAGGAACGTCTTTAATTTATAAGATAAGAGCGGAACTATGCTCTATGACTCATCGGACGTCATGTGACTCCTTTCCCTTAGTTTGATGAACCGCTGGAGCACCGCGCATGATCTGTCGACCATCTTTCTCCATTCTTCTATGTCTTTTGCCTTAGAATCTCTCTTAATGACAGACACGTCCATTTTTTGATGTTGTCTTCCCATCGCTTTCTTTTGTCTGCCTCTTATTCTTTTTCCTGGTTCTGTTCCCTGAAGGAAGGTCTTTGCGAGCCATGAGGACCTTGTGATATGGCCATATAGTTTTAGTTTGCGTGTTTTTTTTTTACACTGGTTAGCTGGTCAACGGAGGCGCGGTGGCTGAGCGGTAAAGCGCTTGGCTTCTGAACCGACGGTCCGGGTTCGAATCCTGGTGAAGGCTGGGATTTTTATTTCGGGATCCTTGGGCACCTCCAAATCCACCCAGCTCAAATAAGTACCTGACATTAGTTGAGAAAAGTAAAGGCGGTTGGTCGTTGTGCTGGCCACATGACACCCTCGTTAACCGTAGTTAACAGAACCAAATGACCTTTACATCTTCTGCCCTATAGACCACAAGGTCTGAAAGGGGAACTACTACTACTACTAGCAGGTCATCGTGGGATCCAATGGCCGTTGTGACACTGTTTCTAATCTCTTTGTGATCTTCATATGTGATAACTAGGAACTTTATATTAACTCACTCCGTCCGTCTGTCTGTCCGTCTGTCTGTCCGTCCGTCTGTCTGGTAAAAAAATGTTGTACACATTTTTCTCCCACTTCCGATTCACTTTGAAACTGTGCACAATTATTCAATAACAGACATGAATCAATAATCAATTACCCAACTAGTTTATCAATTTTATTTTCACCTTTACCTATCTCTTAGTCTGTTGGACCGTTGGGGGCACCATGCAAGATACCTCAACCGTATTTCTCCATTCCTCCCTGTCTTTTGTCTTAGAGTTGCTTTTAATGGGCTTGCCCGTCCATTAATGTCGTCCTCCCATCGCCTTTTCTGTCTGCCTCTTCTTCTTTTTCCTGGTACTGTTCCTTGAAGGAAGGTCTTTGCGAGCCCAGAAGATATAGCTTATCAATTAGTGGTAATTAATTATTTTTGTATAGTAAAATAAAGGAGCTGTACATTTCAGTATTGAGATTTATGCCATAGGTTTTGCGGTCCTTCACATAAAGTAAGATTTTCTTTTTTTTAAAAGTATTTTTATGTATATTTTGTTTGTAGTCATCATGCTAAAAGAACATGTCACAGACTATAACAATCCCACATATTGTTTCTCTCGCTTGGCCCGAGGCGTCCACTGGAACAATCAGATGGCTATCACCATAAATAAAAGGAACACATTGTGAAGAAAAACACAGGCGACTGTGTAAGCATGGGAGTGTGGTCGGGAGGGGCGTCTTCTCCTCCCGTCAAGTACTGCTCTATAGTGGTGCTATTAGCTTCAAGTGACTTGTACAGGAGGTCAATTACACTGTAAGGTCATCGGCTCAACGACTTTGTACTTGGGTCAATTTGGGTCGTTACTGGGGATTGAGGTCTAAGTTCAAAGGGTCATCAAGTCTTGTAGTATCATTTTGTATTTTTGCAAAGCTTATGTCAACTCTGTCTGTCTGTCCGTCTGTCTGTCTGTCTGTCTGTCTGTCCGTCACAAATCTTATGCACGTTATTTTCTCCCACACTTATTCTTCGATCAAGTTGAAACTTTGCAAAATTGTTCATTGGCAAAGACGATATATGAATCAATTTAAAAATAAACCAATTAGTTAATTACAGGTAATTAATTATTTTGTTTTTGATACCAACAAATGGAAATTAATCCTCCATTATTCTCAGATATGGCTAAATATGTGGGCTTGTTCCCCTTCATTAATTGTACACATTATTTCTCCCACATCCACTCTCAGAACAAGTTGAAATGAAACTTTACAAAATTATATATTGTATTTATTACACAATATTACACGGTGACCTGTAATTGATGCATAGACTTTAGTGTTTTGATCATTTTCTCTCCAAGAAAGTCTACCATATTGTAATGAAGATATTTTAACGCAGTGGTATCCTTTGGAATTGACTAAACACCTTTAATGTTTGTGCCGGCACTGGTAGAAAGTAGACTAGCTACTTCATGTTCTTCGATCCAACTATTTCCTATTTCAAACAATTTCATGTTGTTTCACTTTTTACATTTTTCCGACTCAAAAGAGTTAAACAGGAACAATAACTCTGGTTGTTTTTCGTGTTTACATTTATGTGCGGACTGACAAGGGGAGGCAATACAAGTCTGCGTTTGAGCAAACGACGTGGCACGTGGAAACACTGGCGCCTTTCACCAACTGGATTCATTCCCCTTGACTCCAGGCCCGATGTATCAATAGTGGGAATCTTTGAATTTTGTGAAACTTAACTTGCTGAAGAGTGACACATGTCTGTTGTGACGTCACGCTATACCCATGGCCAGGTGGTGGAATTTAGAGTAAAGCACACGTTCAGGAGTTTATATCACGTGATGAGTCACATGACCACAAAGTGTTTTCAGAAATGTCCTATTTAAAAGTCGATAATCTAATCATTCGATTTCTAAACAAAGTTATACCCTCTATGTTTCTCTCTCTCTCTCCCTCTCTTCTTATCTTATGTAATACAGACATAACTTCAAAAAAGAAGATGATTACGTCATACGAGTCATGCATTTCATCATCATCATCATTCCTTTGGGTTCCTCATGGAGCATAAGATACAGAAATTTAAAAAATAGAATTAGATGAATTACAGAAATGGGAATCAAATTGGAGCATGTCTTTCCACCCAGAAAAATGTCAGTTATTAAAAGTAACAAAAAAACTAAAACAAATTAATTCCACTTATCTTATTCATGGTAAACCAGTAACACAGACTAAAAACGCAAAATACCTAGGTGTTATAATAAATGAAAAACTGTCATGGAATCCCCATATTGATGAAACAATAAAAAAAAATCAAACAAAGCATTCGGGTTTATTAAAAGAAATTTATATAAATCAAATAAGAACATAAAACTAAAATGCTATTTAACCTTGGTTACGCCTTTAATAGAATATGCATCCTCTGTTTGGGACCCCTCAACTCAAGAAAACATTAAGAAACTAGAACAGACACAAAATAGAGCAGTGAGATTCATAACAAATCAATATTCACATTTGACTAGAGTAACACCTTTGGTAAAATCACTAAATTTAGAAAGCCTTCAGGACAGAAGACTCAAAAGTAAAGTAGCAATTATACATAAAACACTGAACCATAATCTCCAAATACAAAAACAAAATTTAATAAAATATTCAGAAAGACACAAAGAAAAAGGCACATTCCTCGTCCCATATGCTAGGACAAATCTGTACAAAAGCTCCTTCTACCCTAGCGCTATTAGAGCATGGAATGGATTGCCTGAGCTAGCCAGAAAAAACAGTGACTTTGTAGAATTTAAGTCATTGGTTAATATGCATGACTGAATGCATGACGCATAGGACGTAATCATCTTCTTTTTTGAAGTAACGTCTGTATTGTATAAGATAAGATAAGAAGAACATAGGGCCTCAACAAAAACACGCCACTCTCCAAGGTCTCTTGCTAATTTTTATAATTTCCCAGCTCTTTCCGGTTCTTTCGGCTTCCCCTAGTATAGGCGGCCTTAGGGTGGAACCCTCGGAACAGGACGCAGTCATGCATATTTACCAATGGCCCCTCTCTCTCTCTTTTTTTCTGTACATGGCTGTCCGATGTAACGGATGCATGTGTAGATCAGATGTACTTGAAGTATTTCTAACGATAATAAATTACGCCACGTGCATGAGTACCTTGTTGAGTGTATTACTGTTGCGAGATTCTTTACTAGTGATCCGTCACAAGATGAACAAGTATTAACAGGAACACAGACTCAAATGACCAAGTTGACTCAAGGTGAACATCAAATAATAATGTTTATTTACAGAATGGGTCACAGTCTAGTCTGTCACTAATAGCGATGTTATCACCTCAAGAGTCTAGCAGTAACTGATTTCTATGAGTCAAACTTAACCTCTAACCATGCTCTAACGCTAAAGTCTATATCGTCATTATAAAATCTCCGTTCACTGTCAGTACATAAAAGTGCGCAACCCAATAAACTAAACTAGCTAACACAGACTCCCTCTTTCCCTCTTCTATATGGCTGCCTTAGCCGGGCACCACATGGATGGGGTTCGGGAAAACGACGTTAGGCGCCCCTCACGTAAGTCGAGTGACTGAAATTCAACTGAGACACACTAGACGTAATGTGAGAATCATTTCCAAGAAAACAAGGCAAAAGACAGACAATGCATGGAGTACCCAAGATCAGCATCAGTGTTGGCAAGAATATGGTCCTTAAACTTCCGGGTCATTTAACCAGTAATGTCATTAGCCAACAATGTTTCTAAATCGTCATATATTCTGGATTCGAAATGGTCTTCACGAGTGTATGAATCTGTAGAAATTGTTGTTAAGGATTCAGGACAACAAAACATAAAATTAAACCCTGAGGACAACCCAGAGCGTCATTCCCTGACTGTTTACATTAACTTCGTTTGAAACAAAAGTTTTAAATTAACTTTGCTAGTAAGGTTATTTATACTCTGGCTGAGATGGACTATTATCATTTTCTCAATTAGAAGTTTTGGATTTTGAGAAATTAATTGCCGTATTAAAATTAAAGTTTCCAAAGTTTCAGAAAGATGTAAAAAAAAGTGTTAATGGCTGCTAACTTATAATATTAATGTATGTATCTAATCAGGTAGACAAATACTGTAATATTAAGAGAAAAAAAAAAGGACGATAAAAAAACAACATAATCTTATTAATTAGTATTAGTATTCATGTTGTTAATATTATTACAAACACATTAGAATTTAACGAAACGCATCTCTGACAATTTAGTAGGTATCTTTGTTTAATAGAGTTTATACTATAGGTAATAATCTATCTATATATATATATTCCTCTAAGTCTGAGGTCAAACAACAACATGCAAGCAAGCAACAACAAGCAAGCAAATAGGGAAGATCCCATGGCGTACGCACCACTGTGTGAATGGACCCAATCCGCACTATTTCATTCACAAAATAGCATAGACATAAATAAATATAGACCGGAAAAAGGAAGTAACTTCCTGTAACTTGAAAACACATGTATATATATCTACTATTGAATTATGATTTCTAAATTATGAAAAAAAAAAATTGCATGATCCTCAGTCTTAGAGATTAAACACAATTTAAAGACATAGATTCTAGACATGAAATGAAGTGCAATGCACAAATATTTGTTTCATAAAACTCTCTCTTATGAATTTGTGTAGTGAATGGAAGGGAGGTTAAAAAAGTGGAAGCCGGAAGAGATTATATTGTGTCGTAAGACTCTTGAAACTCATCTAGATCGACATTTAATACTTTCCGGAGATTTCCAGGACTTTTTCGTAGGCCAATATTTAATAACATTTCATGAGATTTCCAGGGGCTTCTGGTAAATCAAGTCCAAGAGGCCACGGGAAATCTGTTATATGCTATAAAATGGTTTAATTTAATAATTTATACACCTAAAAATTAGCACGGGTCCATAGACATAAATATAAATATAGACTGGAAAAAGGAATAGGTCCAATGAAAGTGCGGGACCCACTGCGGTCGCATATTTTGCAGTGCTTAAGGCCTGCCCTGGAAAATAGCGGCGTATGCTATGCCGCCGGTCATCAAGAGGCCGCGGGAAATCTGTTATATGTTATAAAATGGTTCAATTTAATAATTTATACACCTAAAATGTAGCACGTGTCCAATGAAAGTGCGGGACCCACTGCGGTCGCATATTTTGCAGTGCTTAAGGCCTGCCCTGGAAAATAGCGGCGTATGCTATGCCGCCGGTCGTCAAGAGGCCGCGGGAAATCTGTTATATGTTATAAAATGGTTCAATTTAATAATTTATACACCTAAAATGTAGCACGGGTCCAAAGAAAGTGCGGGACCCACTGTGGTCGCATATGTTGCAGTGCCTAAGGCCTGCCCTGGAAAATAGCGGCGTATGCTATGCCGCAGGTCGACTAGTAATTGTTACTAAGCTTATATGATAAATATAGTTTCAACGTACAATCTTATCTTATAGATTGCAGAGATTTTCAGTCGAGAAGATAATTATGTCCTACACATTTCATGTATCAATCTAGTCATGGCTGTTAATCAGTGACTTAAAACTTTGCTAACTCCTTGGTTTTCCTGGCTGATTCAGGCAGCCCATTCAACGTTCTAACGACACTAGCGCTTGTAAGAATTCGTTCAAGCATATGGAATAAGAAAAGTGCCGTTATCTTTGTACCTTTCTGACTATTTCAACAGAATTGGTCTTTTGTGTGTGTGTGTGTGTTTGTAAGTCATGGCCTAATGATTTTTGTTAATTTGTTTTTCATTCTTATCTTCTTATCTTATATAATACAGACGTTACTTTAAAAAAAAAAGAAGATGATTACGTCCTAGATCTACGCGTCATGCATCTAGTCATGCATATTAACCAATGAATTATAAATTCTGTCAAGTCACTGCTTTTCCTGGATAGCTCATTTTTGGCCATATTGGTCGTGGGCCGGGCGCAATGATCCCCTTCGCGCCTTGGTTGCTACGCCACTGAATGGCTGTCTCTCTTGTACAGGGTTGTCCATCTGTCTCTGTCTCTGAAATCTACCCAGTATTTCGCTATTTTTCCCCTGGAAATAAATGATTTTCTGTCCTCATATTACTATATAGTATTTTCTGACCTAGCCAAATGTGTCGAGAACAAAATAAAAGATTGTTGTCATTTATTGTCCCCAATCCATGTGTCCAACTTGTCTATGACACAAGTGTCATGTGTCCAACTTGTCTATGACACAAGTGTCATGT
>JADKLZ010000104.1:928938-946406 GCA_021533235.1 Biomphalaria straminea
AACTATCGTTTCCCTTCACCTCAAGTCAAATTGTGTTATTTATTTCAGGCTATGTGGCCGTTCAGTGGATTCCATTTATCATTGTTGTGTTCCTAGTGACCACCATTATTATATCTGTGCTGGTCATGTACACACTCTACAGAACTAACAGGTGAGAATACGTCAGGGGTCAACATTAGGTGGACCTGTACTCCACACTGTTGGTATGTCCAACACAGGTTACACTGGCTTGTACGTTGGGTGGTGGCCATACGCTGGTAGTTGGAACAATACACAATACGCTGGCTCCCGACATGGGTGTTATGGAGTGTGTGTGTGTGTTTCTATGGTGACGTGAGAAGAAGCTAGCGATTGGTTGGTGCAGTGTGAATGATGCAAGATAAGCGCCATTGTCGTAATCTTTCTTGTGTAAGTCAGAGGACTCCAGAACGCCAGAGTGAAAAGACGTGTTTTGTACTGAGTTAGTTTTGTTCAGAATCTGTGGCATTTTACGTCTCGAGAGACGATCTTTTCCCCTTGCAAGCCAACTGTCTTAGCACCAAGCCCCCAGTGGTGCGGCAAGCCGTGGCGGGATAGCACTTTATTGTCCGAGGGCTGCTCGGCTTAAGGCAGGCAGTAGCTATCCAGTGAGGCTAAAAAGCCCCTCCTACCGTCAAGAGTGGTCCCTAGCGTTCCAGCTTACGCCAATCAGCTAGGAACTTATCACCGGTAACTACCACTCTCCGTGTTTTTTTTAAGACATTTCTGTCAGAGATGGAGTGACCTCTCCATTGCTGGGGGAAAGCCTGGGCGGTAAATTTGCGAGTGCTGAGCTGCCCACACGTCAGCACACGCCTCTCTTCCATACTGACCGGGTCCAAAGGGATGGCAAGCCATCACAGTTTGGGGACAGGTGGCTGCAGGAGTTTGCCAGAGGGCAGTAGTCTTACTACTGTCCCCCGCCTACGGGGCTCCAGGACCGGATTTTCTGTTAGGGTTTACTCCCTTAGCCTTAGACCTTACTGGGACACACACAATGCAGTGCGGCTATTGACCTAAAGCTAGGGGTTTGGTTTGTGGGCAGCAGGGCGTGTCCGCACGTCATTTGTTCAGAATAGCGTTTTATAATATTACGTAAGTCTACTACATTTATCTCATTTCATCTTAAGTTGACTTTGTCTATATTGTAAGAAAAGTTTTATTTAGTATTGTTCACAAAGAAGTTATTCAAGCTATTTTAAGTTTTATAAGTTGAAATGTAATACGCCTACAGTGGTTTAGTTGTCTACCAGTAGCTTGGTACTACAGGTCAAATAAATGTACTAGACTTACGTAATATGTTTTTAACAAAATCTAACTCACTACAATAACACAAGCTTTCAATCTCACGTTCTGGAGTCGTCTGTCCTAAGACCAAGTGACGACAACGCCACCTATCTTGCATCATTCGCAACCAATCGCTAACCTCTTCCCGCCGTCACCATAGAAACACACACACTATAACATTGGCCTAACATTGGCCTCGAAATTTGGTGGTAACAATATGCTTGTGGTTGCCCCTACTCTTACCCTTCATTGGTGATGTCCATAAGCTAGTGGCTGGCCCTACATGGTGGTTATGGCGTACTAACCCACAATGATGGTGCATAATTAGGGCGGGAGGTTCCGGTTTAGGAAAGTAGAAAGGCAGAAAGAGGGAATGAGAAGTCGAGAGAAAATAGGCTTAAGAGTGGTGTACATTCTTTTGCATAATTATCTAAGAATTCAAAAGATATTTAATTTGTTTTCGCTTTGGTGAAGTCAGACAGTGGGCAGGGCTAGAACTGGGGACCCCATAGAGGAGACACACAAAAAGGCAGCAAACCAAATAGTTGTTAACATATAATCTGATGTCTCTATGCAAAATAGTAGCTGGAAAGACGAATTGCAAAATGTAATTCTTTGACATTAATAGTGTAGTGAAGGTGTGGGACAGCAGTTTATTAATGCATTGTTTTATTTTGTTTCGTTCTACAGAATGAAGTGCAAGTTTTTAGGAGACTATTCCACTTCTGCTTCTCCCAGACGAAACTACTGCCTTCCCACAGGTTCCATAACTACTAGTGTTACCATAGAAACTCAGCTCTCTGTGTGTGCCCTGGAAGACGACTACACCCTGGCTTCCATGGCGCCCCTTCATTTGTCTTACACGGACAGGTTGCACTGCATTCATGACCCCAGGGCAGAACGAGGGGTCCGGAGAGAGATTCTCCTCCATCCTTCTGACCTACAAAGTCCCGATAGCCCAGAGCCCTGCTATGTCACTGACCTCTCAAACTCTCAGTACTACTCTAGCCAGTCGCTACCTATTCTGACAGACAAAGGGGCTCCGACAAAGACTCGCAGACGTCGTTTATCCAGCGGATCCATCAGCATTGATTCTGAAGAAATCGATGACTCCGCTCCTAACTACGTGCACATTCAAACCGGAAGACTAGACGGCAGTCGGGTATTATCACCTAGCAGAAGTGAATTCTTATTGGGCAAAAATACCGTCAGGGGAATAATAAAAAGATGCCAGAAAGCTGGCGTTTATATTGTTCATGGCGTTTTAGGCAATAAACACGCTTCTTCTAAAGACAGTGGAGCTGCATATTCGCAAGTTAAACCATTTCCCCCTTTTAAAAAATTAAGGAGGTCTTTCAAAAATATGCGTCTTCCAAATCAGAGATTGTTCAAAACCTCTAAATCCTTGGACCATGGCATGGCTTGCCAAGAAAATCTGGCTATCTCAGTCGAAGATAAAGTCGAGTGCAACACGTCCACGTTGCCAGCTGGGACATCAGTTCCAAACTCGTCCATTTCCGCTGTTTTGAAAAGATTTGGCAGAACGTCAAAAAAAACCAAACGACCATCAGGTCAACCCATTCCAGAGACGAGTCATGGCCTTGAGACCACTAACTCCACATTTCAAGTTCACACTGACCACGTGACCAAAGTGAAAAAATCTCCATTTCAAAAACTCAAAGTCCCCCACGTCCTAAGAAACTTGACCAAAAAAAGAGACCTAATTCATTAATTAAAATTATCATCATCGAACTCCATTAGAGTGAGGGCGTCAGAGATTCAAATCTTTTTTTTTTTTGCAAAAGCCCTACTGTTATGCGTAGCGCATGTACCTCGCCAAACAAGTCGAGAATTTTAGGTTTCCCAGACCTGTCGTGAAGAAGAAGAGCAAGTCTGGGGCAGTCGAAAAGAATATGAGACACGGTTTCCGCTTCCTCCCATCTGCGGGGCACTGTAAGTCAAAGTTTGGCCAGAGCCGTACGAAATATGAACCAATGGGGCAGTGGCCAGTCCTGCACTGTGCTATAACAGCTTGTCGCGGTCACTCATGTAGGCCTACTCTCAAACTCCGCGGGTTTTTGGGGGGACTTGTCCAAGCATTTAAAACCATGTTTCCATTTCTGTTGTTAATTAAAATAGTATTACGTTTATTATAAGTTCTAGAAATACATGGAAGATATTATTGTAAATAAATTTAAGCGTAAATTAATTAAAGTGATTGTTCAGTAAACTTGTCTATTTTTTTTTTTTTCTTGATTTAATTAAAAACCCTATCAATTATGACTTTAAATCTATAAATAGCTCTTAGTTTGCAACATGAAATTCAATTGAGTGACCTTGACATTGTTTAGTTTATCCTGAAACTCCTTAATACAACTCTAGATTAGTACATTCGACATTTCTTTTTCCTAGCCAAAGAATTTATTCGTGTCTTAAGATTTCTGTGAGAATCCATTGTTATAGTGCTGCGTCTCTGGAAGTGGCCTCTGCTCAACCTGGACAACTCAAGAGAACTTCAATAACACGATCGCTTCACTGTAGAAATCCTTACTGATATACTGGACAGTCTGTTTCATCCCTAAGTCCACCTTCTTGTATTCTACTGGACTTTCTTTATTTGGTGTCCCCGAGAACTCTGAAATCGATGGAAATGCCACCAGCCCTTTCTAAACGATCATTTGTTTATCTCCGGGGTGATTTACAAGTAGATTGTTCACACTTTCCCGAAGTTTAGTCCTGTCACACCAGTGGCGTAGGTAGGGTGGGGGGGAGAGATTTTGAAAATCCCCCCGGGCCCCCTAATTAGCGTTTTTACTTTAAATATTAAATATTACGCAAAATGCAGGGGCCCAAAAAAAAGGTAATCCCCCCCGGCCCCCCAAAGGATGGAAAATTCCTAGCTTCGCCCCTGTGTCACACACATAGGCCTGTCCGCGTCGCCGTTCATTTAATGACCTCCTTCAGTCACACTTCTTAGTAAAAAAAAATGTGAACGTTTAGACACCTCTTCATTGTTCTATTGCGTTGAAGCTACAAAGTCGTCTGCTTGAGACATTTCATTAACACATCAGAAAGATCCCTTCAACTTTTAGTAATTGCTCATGTTATGTCTATGGGATTCGGGGAAAACTAATTTTATTTGTATTACTGAGCATCAGTAATCTCCCTTTTGCATATTAATTAGTAGGAATTTTTTTATTGTTTGAAATATAATATCCATGCACGACATCCAGAATTAGTTATACCACTGTAACACTCTTCTTTGGTGAGAATCACGAGAAGATATAATTCCAAGTTTTCACATTTATAATATGATTTGACTGATTTCACTTTGGGTGTGAAACTTTTTCTACAATAGGTCTAGAGAGTGTGTACAAATATTTTTTTTAATAAAATACTTGTAAAACTATGTGCCAAATACTGATTAAATGGTAAGTTAATAGTCCAGTCCATCATGACATAGATCTATATGAGACTGCTCTTTATATAAAAACTTTGTTCTGGTGAACGTAAAGAAATTTAAAAAAAAAATATCAATATAATTATGGTGTAGATGGCCCATTAAGGTTTCATCTTCAGACTTTACAATCTATGGGGAAAATAAAGCAAAGATCCCCTGCTGATGGTTGACAAGGATATCAAGTGTCCAATAAAAAGATGGAACTCCAAAACTTATCTCTCAGGAATCCTCTCAGTTCAGAAGCTCAACACTTTACTACTCAACTCAAACATGTAAGGACAGCAAAATGAAAACAAAGAATTCTGGGTAGCCTCCAATATATCCAGACCACATCTCTTTCATTTTATTCATCATTGGCCTCCTTCATTCGTAGAACGACTATGTTTCATCTTTCATTTTATTCATCATTGGCCTCCTTCAGTCGTAGAACGACTATGTTTCATCTTTCATTTTATTCATCATTGGCCTCCTTCATTCGTAGAACGACTATGTTTCATCTCGCACACTTCCTCGTGTGGTTGTGGAGCCCTATTTTGGAGAGACACTCCCGTCCACAAATATCGCAGGTAAAGGTGGTCTTCGCTTCAGTGGTAGAGGAGCTGGCCATTTTTCTTCCAGAGCTGAGGCCCATGCTCTTTTGCTGTCCATAGCTTTCTTGGTCACTGTCTCTCCATCTGGTGCGGTCTAGAGCTATGTCTTCCCAACGGTCAGTATTGCTGTTGACTGATTTGAGGTCTCCTTTTATTACATCTATGCTTTTCTTTAAAAGAGAAGTAATTTCCTGACTACTTTGAATCTTGCTTGAGTTCTGGATTACACAAAAAATGGACTTACAGTTTAAAATTAAAAGTAAATAACAAAACACTGAAACAAATTTTCATTTGATTAAAAAGCTTTTTAATTGTTTCTTTTCATAAGCCCTAAAATAAAACAAGTTTCACTTTTAACATTGGATGTTGTATCAGACACTGGCTTCATCACACTGGGGGGAGGGGGGAGGAGGCTCTGTTGGAGGTGAGACAATGGAATGTCCACCAGTGACGTCAGACATCTACACATAGATTCAAAGAGGTGGAGAGGGAAGGGGGGGGGGCTAACAAAAAAATAAAGGCTGTAGAAAAAAATATCATGAATAGTAAAAAAAAAAAAAAAACAAAAGTTGCGATGAAAATTGTCACCTCTAAGGATGTCACCTCTATGGATGTCGCTTTCTAAATCAGTGTCATATCACAACAGAAACTGATCACACCACAACGTGCTTATAATATGACAAGTCTGATAGAGAAAAATACAAAGCTTCATAACCAGCTAGACAAGGAGCACATAGAGGTCATAAACACAACAATGGGTAGATGTCAATTAGCTCTCATAGAGTTCACTTATTCCCATCATCTTATCCATTTCACTACTACACAAATACCCCCCCCCCCTGAACACACACACACAAAAACAACATTTATGTCAAATAATAATTTTTTTTTTGTCTTTCACTACAACCATCTTTACAAGTTCTGCCAACTCTCAGCTAACAAAGTTAATGTCAAATAATACTTTAGAACAAAAAATGAGGGATTTTCATTGGTTTATACAGCGGCAAGTACTCATAATAAAAGCAACGGAGGCATGCACCCCACATCCACATAGCATTCACATACGCACTCAGCCATAAATAAACCCTGCTGCACTAGTTATATAACAAGTTGAGGTCAGAGGTCACAGGATCTCAACCTATGGCGTAGACATGCAGCTCACGAAAATCACAGTCTTCAAAACATAAAAAGTAAAAAAACCAAGACGCACCACAGGCATCCTGTACATAAGTCTCCTACACTACATGACTAACTGTTCACTGGTCATTCACTGGGTCACACCACCATGATAAGTTCTATCAGAATTCTGTCATTCCCTGGGTCACACCACTATGATAAGTTCTATCAGAATTCTGTCATTCACTGGGTCACACCACCATGATAAGTTCTATCAGAATTCTGTCATTCCCTGGGTCACACCACCATGATAAGTTCTATCAGAATTCTGCATCAGCTGTTCTACGCCCTAAATGTCCTGAACTTTCAAGTTCAATGTCTGACAGAATATCCCAGTACGCATTATCACACTAAAGACTATCATTGGTGGTGGATGTCAGTGGGGCCAACAACCAATCACATTGAATGAGCAAAATGTACAATATTCTCAAACTGCTAGGGAATAAAATCCAGAAAGTTATCCCAGCACTTTTTGTCTGTGTTGACAAAATAAAACACAAAGGAAAAAAATAAAAACAAGCAAACTTTTCCCTGTAAGAAAATAAGATATTTAAAAAGAAATTGTATACAATCACACAGGTAATCAATGAGTTAGTTCAAATGAAAGCCTTTTTCTCTGGTGGCTGCAAGCAGGCGATCCCGAAGAATTTCTTCTGATGAGTATTCTGGCAACTTTAAGTAATGGACACAAGTATTCACTGATGGGAAACTGCCATCACTACCATCAACCTGTCAGAGTTACAAAATCAAAAACTTATTCCTCAACGAGTACGAGACAAACTAAAAATATGATATGTAAAGAATTTCTTTCTGAACCCAATATATTTGAAGGCAGAAAAGTTATATATATAAAAATACTTTTAAGAAAATATTATGAAAGATCACAGTGTTGCCTGCTGCTATTGAAATATGTTGCCTAAATGGAACATCCTAAGGTTACTATGTAATTGATGATCAAAAATGATGTCCTGTAATACAGTGGTTCTCAAACTGTGGTCCGCGGACCTGTAAATTCTAAATCTGGATATTTCTGACAGGGCATTGAACCCTTTTGTGTGAATGAACTCAGATCCCAATCACAGATGAATCCATACTAATAATTATACAGGAGCAGCTTATTGAAATATCTACAAATGAGGTACCAATGTTTCAACACAAAGTCTGGTGACAAAAAGATATTGCAAATTGATATCCTGCATTATGGGTTATTGGCAAGAAGTTATGACTGGTTTCCTATCTACTTATTTGGTACAACCTGCATTCATTGCCTTATTGAACCTTATTACAAATAAAAGAAACCACTTGAAATTTGGGCATGAAATATCTTCAACCTCATTCAAGTCATTAATTATTTTTTTTTAAAGTTATAATCTCAATGAACACTCCTTTGACAACATGTGTTTCTTTTTACATTTGTTACTATATAATTTGTATTTATGCTTTTTGTTTCACTTAGGGTTGTGTGAGAAAGTTATAGAGTATATAAAAGGGTTCCAAGGTCAAAAAAGTCTGAGAACCTCTGCTGTTATAGAATCTAATGTTGGACCATGTATCTTAATGAAGTCACAATGTATAGGCCACAGCCTGATGAAGACACTATTCTGGCAAATGTAGTGAAGAACATATTCTCAATGAAAACACCTCATATACCCATGTACCCCCCCAACTATTGGTCAATACTGATACAGACCAGACAGTTTACCTTTCTGACCACAGTTAGTCTTGGATGTAAATTGGCCAGGCCTCCGGGTGGTAATGATGAGCATCCAGTAGTAAATTGTAAGAAAGCTTTACGTTCATCTGGAGACAACTGAGTCAGGACATTGACAAATCTTACAAAACCAGGACTGGAACAAATAAATAAAAGACATATTAAATCTTACAAAACCAGGACTGGAACAAATAAATAAAAGACATATTAAAATCTTACAAAACCAGGACTGGAACAAATAAATAAAAGACATATTAAAATCTTACAAAACCAGGACTGGAACAAATAAATAAAAGACATATTAAAATCTTACAAAACCAGGACTGGAACAAATAATTATAAATAAAAGGCATTAAAATCTTACAAAACCAGGACTGGAACAAATAAATAAAAGGCTGTGAAACAATCAAAACATTTATTTTTATCTTGTGTGTATTTCTCTAGTTCTGTGCTGTGTACTCCTTACCTCTCTCTAGTGTAACCAAGCTTTGGTTCTGTGTAGTTGAGAATGTCTTCTTGGGTCCAGTTTGGTGCTTGGTCTCCACACAGTATACTGCCTAACTCCATGGGACTAAAGGAATGAAGTTTGGCCATTGGGAAGACCATGTTAAAACCAACTGAAAAAAAAAATCACTTTTTATTGGCACATTATTTTCTACAAAGCTTCTATCAACTCACTCTGTCTGGTAAAAAGTTTGTACACATTATTTTTCTCACACCCAATTTCGGATGAAGCTGAAATTTTGCATAATTATTTCTTTGACCTGACAACACAAGAATCAGTACAAACAAAAAAATTAAACAAGCATGAAAAGTTCTAAGCCATGAGTACAAATTCAGGTCTTTCTCACTTTTGTTTTTCATTTTTGTAAAAAAAAATTATTGGTTGGTCTAGATCTATTTCAAATTTAATTAACTGATCCAAACTACTTGATACAACTACACTAAATATAGGCTTTTTTTAAAAAGTTTTTTTTTAAAATGTGTTTCTTGTTTAGAACTATTTACAGTATACAAGGAACATATATTTGTCTGTTAGTCTCTCGATACTGAACTGTTGAAGTTAGTGAGACTGTCTGAAGAGCTAAATAGTTAGTGAGACTGTCTAAAGAGCTACATTGTTAGTGAGACTCTAGAGCTACATTGTTAGTGAGACTGTCTAAAGAGCTACATTGTTAGTGAGCCTGTCTAAAGATCTATATAGTAAGTGAGACTGTTTAAAGAGCTTGTCTAAGGGCTACCTCTAAAAGCTTCCATCTGTCTCCTAATGCCAGACACAAAACAAAAGTCCATCACCAGATCTATGTACTCCTCAACATTGTCCATATTGACTTCCTCCAGGCCACCCCCAGGCTTCAGGTGATGGGCATGGAACTTGTGCACGCGGGATGACGGGTCAAATTCAAAGGTCAGTCTGAGAGAAACAAACATTCATCCGTTAGCATACCATGACATGGACAAATAATCAGCTATTTTACTGAGCTATTAATATGGTTTTGCTCATTCTAAAAAGTTGATTATGTTTGTAGAAAGTTCTCCAAGGCTAGAAATATTTCCATAAACAAAAACTTGACAATGTAATAAAAGACTATTAAACTATAAATTCTTCCAAAAAAAATGTAGATTTTTAAGACAGAAAAAAAAAACAGCTAAACCTTAAAACCAAATCCTATTAGAATAATTTTAACACATTACTTAAACATTCTTTGATAGCACAAAGAGACTTACCCTAAATCTTCCAGTCTTATTAAACTTGAATCCCCAGGATTGGAGAGGGCTAGTTCCGCCAACTGGACATTCTTTTGATCATCTGACAGGGAGCGATCTTTAAGGATCCTCTGCTTCCTGGCAGCAAGGTCACGGAGTTGTTGCAAGAAAACAGCCCTGTGAGGATTCACCAGCTCAAAGTCTTCCTCTGTCAGTATTCCAGCATACCATGGCTGTGCGGACTTGAACTGTACAAATACAATAGTTTGTCTTTTAGACAATGTTTAATCTGGTTACGATAGCACTCATTTTTATAGCGACACTAATTACTTTGGTTGATAGAAGAAATGGAGGATAAGTTTCAGAAAAAAAATTGTATTAACGGTCGTCACCACTAAATGTCACTGACCTGATGTCGTCTGTCACTGTCAAACTTCATTTCCTTCTCGACTTCCTCGATACTGGCGATAAGATCTGAACTCTCACTGTGCCAGGACTCTCCCAATGTGCTTGGTGTGCGAGTGGTGTCACCAAACTGCTGAGACAAACTGTGACCCACCTCCCCCATACACATCAGTTTGAGGAATGGACGAGACAGCGGCATGTCTATCAGACGACCATCTTGAAGACATTTAGCCAACAGAATGCCTGGGGAAAAAAAAGTTTAGTCAACATTTCATTTGAATATTGTTTTTTTTTTCAAAACTTACTCTTGAAAAGAAGCCCAATGTTTTTTGTTCATAGCCAATAACTTACCCATAAAGTGAAACAGTTTTTCTAATCTCTCTAGCTCTGGGCTGTCCTGAGGGAACGGTGCTGGGAACAGTCCTGCAGACCTTTGAACGTAGTAGCCAGGAGGTTTAGAGCCATGTCCTATGTCAACCTAGTCAAGAAGAGGACACCAGGACATCATTAAAACAACTGACTACTACAGAACTTTTGACAACAACAAAGCTTTATATTGGTCAGACTTATCTACAAGTCAGATATCATTTACCTCTCTTTCTATATGGTCTACATGATCATCATCACATAACCAAAGGCCATGAGATTTCTTCTGTAGCTCTGCAGCCACAAGAGCATAAAACTCCAGTGTTGGTCCAAGGCCTGTACCTTCCTCACCTTTAAACTCAATCTAGATCAAGGAAATGTTTTGTGAATGTAGAATGTACAACTAGATGAAGACACATAGGTTTAACATACAATACAAGGTTTAATAGATAACAAATTAAGAAGAAAAAAATATTATTATAAATGACATCTAAGTAAATTTTGTGTCTTTTGGTTGCACAAAAATATCACTTAGTAATATCAAATATTCACCTCCAGAACAGCTTTGCGTGCGGCATGATGTTTCATCACCTGCATGGCCCAATCCAACAGATTCTCATTGCGAGGAACTACAACTCTTTCATGCTTCAAGCGGCCTACTCTGTACTCATGACTGTCTTCACGACGCGGGAGAGGTCCTCTGCTACGTTCTACATTAGCATCTCTTTTGTTTTGTAGCCAGACTATTGACCTGTGCAACAGTGTTGTCATTAAATGAAACAACTGAGACACTTTTATATGAAAAACTACCAATTTTTTTAATGTTTTTAATTTAACTACTTAACTTATTATTAGTGGCATAAGAAATACAAATGTCTACATTACAAATCACTGACCTAGATGTCCCAAAGGCAGTACAAGTAAAATACAACTGACGAGTCTCAAATGGGAATAACATTGGGCACCACCGAGTCAGATGTTCACACCATTCAGGCAAGGCTCCGCTAGCTAACACCAGTGGATCCTGAAAAAAATAAAGCCTCTAGTGATATACCGGTAGTAAAATAAAAAATATATAATAAAGACTCTAGTGTGATATAGTCATTTAAAGACTAGAACAAAGTCTCTAGTGTGATGTAAGCAACTAAAACCAACTGTTGATCCCCTCAGAATCTACTACCTGAATTTGTTGAGTGACTTTGTTTGTTATTTTCTTGCTGACAAACTCATCAGCTGGAATGTTCAGATGAATTTCTTCACAGTCTAAAGAAAAGAAAAAAATATATGTAGAGTTCAAAGTCTATATTGTAACCTTGCTGGATACTAGTCTGTACAGTTGACTAGATATACACAATTATGTGTAAACTCAAAATACAAATAGCCATCATTTTTTTCTAAATACATTAATTCATAGTTTTCTAAAATATGACATGTTTGTTAGACAAAACATTTGTTATTTTTTTAATACATTTTTTTTTACCCCAGACTTTGTTTCCTACACAAATTCTGACCAAATGAAACCAGGACATTATTTTGCCAAAACCCCAGGAACAAAAAGTTTGAACTAGTCATTGGGGTTTCATTCACTGATTGGGCAACATGTACATCTGTTAAATGTTTGAAATAAAAGAGGTTTTCACAAAGAGAATTTGCTATCAAAACACTAATAGCTCCAAACCACAAGGAAAGTACTGTGTCACTAACCACCAAAAAAAGTAGCAAGCAATCAACAGTAAAAATTATTATCTTGTTGCAATAGAAAACTTTAGTTTCCACTTTCTATAATCCATATCATTTAGAATATGAAGGCTATTACACAGCTATATGACTTTGAAACAAAAAATGTGTTTGTGTGTGGGGAAACTTAGTTTCAATACAGCAAGAAGATCTATAGTCTAAACAAAATGTTGCTTAATTCTTGCATTCACTACTAGACCACTCAATGCTGCTAACTCTGAAGGTATTAAATTAAACAACTTTACCATTCTTAGTGGATGGGTTGGACTGCTCCATGATAGAATAGAGTCTCTGTAACAAATGGAGGACATGGTCCACTGAACAGCTTGACATCTCAGAGCCTCTGGCTAAGTCAAAGTCAGCTAATGAGGCTACACCAGTCAGAGACTGTGAAACAGAAGTAGTAAGAGCAACAGATTTTGTATTGTAAATGGTTTATCACAACATCAAAATAAGGTGACAACTTGGGTGGATTTTAAAGACTTACCTTGGTAATAGAACCACATTCCTTCTCAGATCCTTCATCTTCTTTGGCCTCTCTATACTGAACTCTGAGGAGAGAATCAGTTGGAATCAATGGACCAGCAGTCTTACACTGACCAGCAAAGAAAACATGCATAGCTATTTTATACAGAAATACAACAGAAATGAACCATTTTTTAAATCTTTTCCTTGTAAAACCTTAAACACATTATTGTCTGATCTTAATTTTTGTCTGTGAGGGCATTTTGCATGCCATCTACTTCCCTCAACTATATGTAATTGTGAGGGAGATCTATTATGTAAGCATTTTGCATTGCTACTCATCTACTTCTCTCAATTAGAAGTCTATTGTGAGGGAGATCTATTATATGAGCATTTTGCATTGTTACTCATCTACTTCTCTCAATTACAAGTCTATTGTGAGAGCATTTAACATGGCTACTCAACTACTTCTCTCAATTACAAGTTACAAGTCTATTGTGAGATCATTTAACATGACTACTCAAATGCCATCTACCAATCTTTGATCATTGTTACATGGGAACTTTTTAAACATTTGTTTTGAATAGAAAATAAAAAATTCATAAACTGCTTGTTCATTTATTCTTTTTTGGTTCAATGGAAGACCTAAAAGCCAAATAATTCAGAAATTTGAGGCATCCAATGAATCATTTCATAATTTAATTTGAACTGTAGCTATGAGAGTTTCAGCTATGTTCTAGCCAAGTAAAAAGACTTATGAGTCTACATACGTGTATGTGGGCTCCCATATCCTCTTCATTCGTTCGATTCTGCCAGTCTGTGAGCCACGGGAGAGTAACTCCTGAACAAACTTGAATATACAAGCTGAGCTGTTATTAAGAACAACTTCTTCATCATTCATCTGGAGGAAATGAACAAACTGTTATTAGTGTCACATGTTAAGTAACAAACTGTCATTAGTGTCACATGTTAAGTAACAAACTGTCATAAGTGTCACATGTCAAATAACAAGCTGTCATTAGTGTCACATGTTAAGTAGCAAACTGTCATAAGTGTCCCATGTCAAATAACAAACTGTCAAACTCATACATACCATCATAATGTGAACTATATTGCAAATGTTGTTAAAGCTTAGTGACTAAACATGAAAACAGAAAAGCCTTGTTCAACTTACTCCAGGTAAACATGGTGCCTTTAGGGTCAAACATAGTTTAGGTTGTGAGACAAACGTCTGACTGTCACTGGCAACTTTTTCTTCTGTTCCTACAAACATATCAACAATGAAATTATTCATACCGATGGCCACACAAGAACAAAGTGCTACAAGGAAAAACTAGATGTACTGCAAGGGAAGACAAATAAAAAAAAAAAAACACAACCACTGTACCTGGTGGTGGGATGTCAAAGTCTTGAGTCTGGTTGACATTAGTGCGTCCTGGCCTGGGGTCAAAGGCTGGGATAAGGGCAGAGAACTGACGTTTGAGAACAAACTCATCATCCCATGTTCTTCTGTCTCTTGGTTCCATCTCTTCATCTTCCTAATGATGTCAACAGAGACAGAAAAACTTCTCATCAAATAGAACACAAAAAGTTTACTAGGAAACACTTCATTCATGAGAATCATAGAGGCATGGTGGGCTGAGTGGTAAGCTTCCAAGCCCGGGTTCCAGGTTCAAATCCTGGTGAACACGGGGATTTTTAATTTCAGGATCTTTGGGCGCCTGTGAGTCCACCCAGCTCTAATGTTTATCTGACATTGGTTGGGGAAAAGTGAAGGCGGTCGTTGTGCTGGCCAAATGACACCCTCATAAAACAAAGGCCACAGAAACAGATGACCTTTACATCATCTGCCCACAAGGTCTTAAAGGGGAACTTCAATGTTTGTAAAATGTTTTACATGTTTCGGAAATTCCTTCAGAGTTGAAGATAGTTATTTCCTAGTCCAAACCTCCCGCAGGACGACGGGGGATGGGAGCGGGCAGGGTTTGAACCCGGGACCATCTGTAAATCGATTTGACAGTCCAGCGTGCAAACCGCTCGACCAGGCAGCCATCATAGGTTGCAAGGTCTAAAAGGAGTCGTCCTTTTTTATTAGTATGAATCCAACTAATGAAATGCAGTTAAGGACAATGTACTTCTTTATGTAAAGGCAGTGAAGAATAATTAACAGCTCCTAGACATGAAGCCATGAAGATGAATACATTTCCCTTACACTGCTGCAATAAATACAATGCATTGGATTTCAACAATTCACACAGAAATTGTGGCAACAGAAACTTACCATGACATCATCATAGTCTTCATCATCCTCGTTTTCGTCTTCATTTTCATCGTCGTCATCATCTGGCTCCGGGAGCTCCTCGTCGTCTTCAAGCTCCGCCAGTAATGTATGAGCTCTATAGGTCTCCAGAAACTCATTGTCACTCTCACTAGAGGTGGACGTTACACTGCGGGTCAATGCCTGCAGGGTCATTTTTAAATGCTAAAATATTAACAGAGTAAGGAAAGTGCATTGAGACATTGGTTGCGTGTACCCATGGATTGCTTGTACAAAACACAGGTACTAATACTTGAAATAATTAGTACTAAAGAAAACAGGAATTTCTAAATATAAAATTTGCTTTTAAGACACAGAATATTCATTTTTTTATTTTATATTCTACTTCTGTGAAAATGGTTATGCTAATTGAAAAAAACAACAACTATGAATGAATTTTTCTTTTTTAATTATATTTATATATAAAAAAGAGGTTAATATTTTAATGAATTTTTCTTTATTAATTAGTTTTTTAAGAAGTGGTTAAAGTTTTAATGAATTCTTCTTTATTAATTATACATAAAAAAGAGGTTAATATTTTAATGAATTTTTCTTTATTAGTAATATTTAAAAAATGTTGAGGATTTAAGTCGCAGCTAATTCAATCACTCTGTGTCTGATTACCTGGCTTAGAGACATGACATTAGCCATGGTCTGGGTGGCCGTCAGTGTGCTGGAGGTGGGTACATTAGAAGCAGTCAGACTAGGGTAGCTTTGGGCAGCACTCAAAAGGTTATCTGAGGACAGAGGACTCAATGTCTGCCTTACATGATAAACACAATAGCAACACATTCAACTCTTTCGTATATACAAAACCGACAAGTCTTACTTGGCATAAACATTGACTATATATACAAAACAGATATATTCCTTACATTTCTATAAAAAATATTTAAAAATTGGTCTAAGCAAAACTAAACAAGGCTACTGTAAAATATTGAGCAGAAAGAACGGCTTATCAATAAACAAAGCTTTAAAAAGCGTGGTCGAGAGGCTTAGTACGCTTGAACTTGGCTTGTCTTGGTTACCTAGAAGGGGGCTCGAGGTTCGACACCCAACTCAGGCAGAGTTCTGTTTACTGAGCGCCTAAAGGCAGCATGGAAAACCAACTCCTAGATACCCCTCCCCCCCACTGGTTCACAAATGAGATTGGAGCAAAGCGCTCTGAGCATGCTATAAGAATGAAAGTAGCGAATAAGAATAAAAGTTTTCAAAATACAAACCATCTGTAACAAGCCTATGTCATACTGCTTCATTATTTTTCCACAGTCAAATCAGCAGTACCCCCCCCATTACCATTCTAAATGATTACTCACTTGGAGAGTTAGCTAGTGCCAGTCGTACTAAACTATTGGCATGACTATTTCGCACAATGTTACTGCCATGAGGTGTGCTCATGTTCCTGCGGGCGGCAAAGGAGTCCAGTAAACTGGCTGTGGGGTCCAGGCTTGTCGGAAGATTGGGTTCACTGGCGCTCATGGAGTTGGTTGGGGAGCCACGAGTCGTGTCGTCAGTGCCGGACACTTTCCTGGCCTCACTCTTGGCAGCTTTATCCCGAGAATCTCTGGCATTCTGTAGATTCTGAACATGTTCCTGGTAAAAATGAGAGAGCTGTTTAAACAAGGGTAGGTCAACATGTTGTCTTCAAAATGTTTTGTTTTTAGAGGAGAGATCATCCATTTATGATATCTGAAGGAAGGGAAACTTTTCTAGGTCCTGGAGGTTAATTCAGACTAAGAGGGTTTTTTTTTCAACCATACATCTGTCCTTACAATAGTATCTGCCTACACCTAAAAATACAACAGTATCTGCAAACATTTCAAACATACAGAAAAAAAAAAAAAACCTCACAATAGTATCTGCATTTACCTAAAAATACAACAGTATCTGCCTACATCTAAAAATACTTTTGTACAATGTCTTTATTATAGTTAGGAAATTTTTTTACTGAAACTGCAGATTTAATTATTGATAGATTAATAATTAAAGATTTTAAAAATGTAGTTTTGATGAAGTCATAAATGGATGATCCTAATCCCTTTGTGCCATATGTTTATCCAGAGATAGCGCATAATTAGAAAAGTTTTAATGTCAGGACTAAATGGGTGTCCCTCTATCAGTCTAATAATAATGTTTGTTAACTAAACTAGAGACTAAGTAAAGACTCGTGTCTGTCCCTTTAAGTGCTAAGTCTTTAAACAGTGTTTGGTAACTAAACTAGAGACTAAG
>JADKLZ010000104.1:965422-978810 GCA_021533235.1 Biomphalaria straminea
ATGTGTGACCCTTGAATACAAGAACCTTATGAAAAAATAGCTCTAGAAGAATAAAGATCGTTTTAAGTTATGCTAGCAAGATATCCTGTACAATTTTATTTCTTTCACCATTACTTAGTAATTTACATGACAATACATCGATGCATACAAAAACTCAATAATCATCTTAGATATCTTCTTAATACAATGTTAGCCTCAACGTCTGATGTTTGGTTCAATACAGATGATGGACTCACCATTTCTTGTGTGCCAAAAGCAGATGCCCAGTTCAATAAAGTTTGTCCAACATCATCCATAAAATTGACTTCAAAACCTGAAGTCATAAAACAAGAGAACATTTTTCTCATAACACTTAGGTAAACCAAAATGTAAATCAATAGCACATGCTTATTATTAAATATCCAGAGTAATTTTTAACAAAAAAATACTTTTCTTATTGGTAATGTTAAATACCTTTGCCTAAGTAACTTTTTAAGTTAGTTAATTAACACATGACCACTAAGTGATGAGGGACATGTATGACAAGGATTGTCAGATCCCATGAAATCCACTAGTCAGATATGAAGCATTGGCTCTTCTTGGTTCCTGACTTGTTTTTACTCAGGCTCACAATTTGTTCACTGCATCAATAATTATCTGGTCAGGACTGAAAGGGAAGTAAACCATTTCAAGAACTAGAGTTACCTACCATTATCAACAGCATCAATGAGAGCATCAGTGTCTTTACTGCGAATACAATCTATTAGTTGTCTGTGGGACCTGTCACTAGAACTGTCAGTACGACGCAGTCCTGGCAGACGGCTGGTAATGGCAGCCATTCCTGTCTTCGGCAGTGCTTGGCGACCTTCAAACAACAGGACCAGGAGAAGGTCGACAAATCTCATTGTGTCAAGACAGCATCTTTGGGAAGAGACATATTTGGACAAGTTAGCTATAACTGTACTCCCACTTAGGATCACCTAAAGTGATTATTGCTCAACTCCTCCCTACAGTTTACCTCTCATCCCCTCTCAGACCACTCTCGATGGCTTCTGGGAGATTCGATCGCAGCAAAGTGTGAGTGATTCCAGGGGAACCCCGGCACAGAGTCGACAATAAGCTTATCACAGTTGAAACACTGGGACTGGTCTTGCTATCTCCGATGATCGTACTTTTACCGGGGGTGGCGGTGGTGGACTGGTTGTGGGAGGTCTCAGCCACACGCTGCAGCCTTGATAACAAGTCTTGTATAAGTCCATGGCGAGCCAATGGAGCAGGATCCAATGATCTTCTTGTGTAGCGATCTGCTAGTGAAGCAAAGCAACGCAAAGCTCCATCTGCAACCTAAGGTGTAAGCATTAAACATATAATTAACATAACTAGTCAAATTTTGATGTTACCATTTTTTTTCTATACAAACCTAATGGATAAAAAAGTACTTGCAAGCCTACTCATTTTTTTAAATATAAAATGCTGTCCAAAAATGTGGCACATATTTATCCTATGCAAAATAGATGGAATAGTTTACTCTCCAAGCTCAAAATGTTTTTAGGTAATTAAAACTTTTTTGTTTATCAAATTATGAATGCTCAGAAAATTAGGCAAAACTAGTTTAGTACAAACAAATATATCTTTATGTAGTATCTTATCGCATACAACACAGACGTTACTTCAAAAAAGAAGATGATTACATTCTACGCGTCATGCATTCAGTCTTGCATATTTACCAGTGACTTAAATTCTGCCAAGTCACTGGTTTCCCTGGCTAGCTCAGGCAAACCATTCCATACTCTAATGGCACTAATAAAGAAAGAGCATTAGTACAAATTTGTCCTAGCATATGGGACGACAAGTGTGTCTTTCTGAGTATTTTATTAAGTTTTGTTTTTGTATTTGGAGATTATGGTTCAAGATAGTAAGATAAATAGTGACAAAATTCTTCAGTAAGAATCTGGTACATCCAATGTAACTAATGCAATGCTACTGAAGAGAAATTATTCTGCAATCAAGGAATAGTTCAAAGTAACAAGTCAACCTAATTGTCTAATGGTGTCAAGACTCACAAAAGAATCATCATGATCCAACAGAGTGGACAAAGATTCTATGCAAGTTTCCAGTGCTGCGTCCTGAGGCTCCATTTTCCCACACAATCTGGACACAACAGTCATTGATGAATGAAGTGTATCTTTGTGAACCTAGAAATCAGTGAAATAGAACAATGTGAAGCATTGCGAAACTATTCTCTTTTTTAGTGGTATGTAATTTGTTTTTAATAACATATAATATATATTATATATAAGCCTACAGGTTCCGCAAGGTTGTCATTGCCGGAAGTGGTAATGGATGTAAGCACTCCACTACCTATAAAATGCTTCCTAATGGCATGCGTCTCAAATAGCCTCTGACAACCAGTCCAACTCCCGGCCTTCACGTGTGGGTCAGATATTGAGTCCGGCGGAACTGTTCTTACTAACAGGAGAAGGGGCACAGGCGAGTAACTGGCGCCTTAACCAGTAAGCTTCGGGCAGGAGGGGCTCGTTAACCATGGCTGGCTACCCACCTAGGAGAAGGAAAACTCTGAATTCAAACCTCTGCTGCCTTGCAGCTATACCCAATCAAGGGAAAGGCTTCGGGAGTCAACCCTAAGGAAAAATCAGGAGCTGGCGACCCTAAGGCAGTTTGCAGCACCCAGTGCTACACTCTGGCGGAACCTGCGACGCTGCTGACCCCAAACTGTATCGGCACTGCCGTTCCTTTGGATACATCAGCTGCGTGGAGAGGGGGGAACTGATGTGTGGGCGGCATCGTTCCGACCACAGCTTGTGCCCAGGCATTCATCTCATTTCCATGAGATGATCCATAGTCGCTTCGCGACTGACGGTGGCCATAGATAAGCCTACAGATTAGCTATGTTATAGGGTGTCTAGTATATATGAAAGTCTTGTTCTTATGTGTCTAGCAGCTTACCTGAGAGCCATGTTCTCTGATAAATGTCAACACACAGTTCAGACCTCCAGCTTCAAACACAGCACCTGATTCTCGTGTACATATCAGTTCTAAAACCTAAGAGATAATGTTGAGGAAAAGAAATTCACAATATAAATACATTCCAAACAACTGCAACTGTAAGAATTTTTTTTTTTTTTCATAAGCAAATTATATTTAGTTGAATTTATTTTTAAAAAAGTAAGTAGGATTTTAAATCACAAAAATGTACTTACATGTCTTAGTTTTTAAAATTTTGTTTTCCTTTATTTGTTAATAATAAGAGTTAAAACAACTGAAAGATAAATTTTGCTATCAAGTCAATTATTTAGTGGGGCAGAAGATACAAATTTCACCTATTTCTGAGACCCATGGTTTATAAATAGGTCACATGGTCATGACAATAATAATTCTACTTATCCCAAAAAAGATTCTTATTCAAGTTGGGTGAACTCAAGAGATTCTTAAAACTTGAAGATATTAGCCTCCACTAGAATTTAAACTTTAAGTCGGAGCCCTGACTTTACTATATCAACCTCCGCCCAACTTGAAACAAGTTACTTAAGGCTTACTTTAATGCATTGCTCCGCTAGGTCTTTACTTGTCCTGGAGGACATCTCAGCAACAACAAGTCGATTGCACAGGGCCTTTATAGCACCCTCCACTGCAACGATTCTTCTGGTGCACTCTGCTGAAACATCCAGGTAGTAAGTGATGGCTCGAGCCGTCACCTCCAGCACGTTATCAGGGGCGCACTCATCAAGAAATATACGACACAGAGCTGGCAGAAATGTTCTTGGTGGACAGCTGACGAAATAGATCAACAATAAAGATAACATTTTAAGAACAAATATAATGTATACTATAGTTAGCCTACTATAAGTTGCTACGGGTGGTGGGGGGGGGGGGATAACTTTATTCTTCTTTCTGTTTGATACCTGATGTCCTGACACCCATAAATGCAATAAAATCTGGGTGTTGGGCTGATATTGTGATGATGAAGAGAGGAGGGTATCAGACCCCCCTGGATCTAGTGTGATGGATTTGTTAGGTTAGTTTGATAAGATCTTCAGCTCTCCAGTACCTGATTAGAAAATGGCACAGCTTTTAGACTAAGTGGTTGCTTCTGAGATTAGGAAACACTGCATCTCTTTTCTTGGGTTCTAGTTATAGTGTATATTATCTAGCCTTTGTTTTAGTGCTGCCTCTATTCCCCAGTAATAACTTGAGGCTTTAGTGTTCCTTATAGTGTGTTTATACAAAGTCACAATGGTGGTGTACTTTTAACTATTATTTTATACATGTTGGTAAATTTAAGTAATAAAGACCATGTTATTCAATCTCTTTAAAAAAAATACTTCAAATTTAGTATGTTTTTTTTAGTAGTAATCATTAGGAAAATAAAGAAGCACTAGATTAGTTGTTCCCCCTAAATGATCCAAACAACTTCTAGAGCTGTTTACTCTCCATGTTATCTTTTGAATGTCATGGTCAAGAATAACAAGGTCAAATCTGTTGTTAATAATGATGCTATAATTAAACCAGTGTTTCCCAAACTTTCACAAGTGCAACCACCCTCAAACATATAAAAAAAAATATATTGCGCTCCCCTTATACGTGTGTGGGGGGGGGGACTGAGTGGTTAAGCACTTGGGTTTCAAACTTAGGGTCCTGGGTTCAAATCTCAGAGAGAAGACTGAAATTTTTGAATTTCGGGTACCTGACATTTTTCTAAGTTGGGGAAAGTAAATTCGCCACTTGACACTCTGCTCATTGACCGTTGGCCAAGGAAACAGATGACCTTAACTTTGTTTGCCATATAGATCGCAAGGTCTGAAAGGGGAAATTTTTTTGTGTTAGCCAACTGGGATTTGGGGGAATGCTGTAAGTGGAGTCTGGGAAGGTTTTCAGAATGTAATGAAACTTACATAATACTTCCCAGTTTTTCTTCGAACATGTATAATATATATATACAATTTGTCTGATACAATGCATGTAATGAATGTTATTAAAGACTAGTCCATTTAGTCTTTTCAAAAAAGGACAACATTGTTTTATAGATAATTTTACAGTGTTTTTCAAACTAGAAAAAATTATTTCTGGAGATTGGAATGCAAAAAGAAACCCCCTTCAGCCAGTTCAGAAATGTATCCTCCTATGCATCTGCGATGCACCTTTTCTCATAGTAAGAAGAGTTCATGTTAACAAAAAAAAGTTGCATTTAAAAGGGGTGGGACTGGACAATATGCTTATTAAATGAAGTCTAATAAAGAAGGATGCTATAGTGAATGCATGTCTGGGCATATGTTGTACTAAGATCATATTCATGTTAAGTAAGACTTCTTGCAGCTGATTTTTTTTTTCTGTTATGGGAAAGTCATCAACAAAACAATGTACAAGAGTATGCAGAAATATTGCCACTTGCAAATATTGTCCCATTTCTGTAATTCGTCTACTGCTCGATGTAGAATTTCAGTATGATGTGTTGTTTTTTATTGTTCTAAATTTTATGAAATTATCTGCCCGATAGTCTAGCTTTTTGTTCCTAAACTAATGAATTTAAGTAGCTCATTTATGTAAATTAGAAAGAGTAGTGGGCCTAAGACTGTTACTTGAAGTACACTGGAACTTAATGTTATTGGTGTTGATTTGGAGCCATTTATTATTACTGTTCTCTATCTATAAGGAAGTCCTGAATTTATTGGACCAGTAATGCCAAGATATTTTATTTTTTTAAGCAAGCTATGGTGGTAACCTTTGTCAAATACCTTCAAAGAAGTCTAATGACTAATGAAATATATCTGTTCGTTCGTTATTATCTAACCCCTCTGTAATAAGCCTTGAACTTTGATTAACCAATGCCTGAAAAATCATTTTGAACACTAGTGCTAGCTTGTCACTTAGTTCTTTGAGTAATCATGTTGGAGTACCATCAGGTCCAGATGCTTAAAATTATACATTGGTTTTATATTAATTTGTTTTGGACCATTTTTTTTTTCTTAAGTATATCTATCTACAATGTTTTGGAGTTGAAGTCTAATTGTCTTTTTTCTCCTGGGACTGAGAATACTAATGCAAAGTACTTATTTAGAATGACTGCATTAGTTTCCTTATCAATGTTTTTTTTTAGTGGGGCTACTCCTGTTATTTAATATATGACCATTATTTTATTGTTATCTATAGATTACTTTGTTTTTATGCATTCATAAAGCATCCTGTCTGCTGGCTTTTAGGGTTAGGTGTTTAATTTTAAAACTAAGATACTTTTTATGAACTCTTTCTGCCTTAGATTCTTTAAACTGAATTAGTAATGTCCAACCTATTCAGTTCTGAAAATAACAAATCTACCTTTCCTGGTAAAGATGGTAAGATTGAAATCAACAGTTGGATCATATGTCATGATATGTAGAGCTAGGAAGGTCTATTTTCTTGTAGAAAAAGATTGTGATCATCTAGGAGGAGTTTTAGTTCTACATTTATGCTTCCAAAATTTTTAATCCGGTTTAAGGTGGTCGTTCCGAATCTCTGACCTACTTTAGAATAACTCACATGTAGTCTTATACATGACAATCTTCAATAATGACAATGTCTTCCTATGATAAGATCATTTAAGATGTACTAGCAGATCTACTCAACAATCATATCAATCAATGAATTAATGTAACATAATTGATATTACTGAAAGATGTCTAGATCTAGACTATTTTCACATTCAAATTGCAATGAAATAAATGAGCTATTAATGTAAACAACACTACCACATGACATGGAAGAATTACAGAACAATCCCATGCCATTAACCCTTAAAGGTCTTTTTTGAGGAGTTGGCAGCCAGGTCTGAATTAAATTATGGCTGATTCATAGTAATTTAAAAGAAATTAGATAAATCAAATAAAACAGACATCCAGTTAATTTTTATGTAATATTTTATTTTGAACAATGAAAAATGTTCTAAACATGATGTCTGAGTTTTTATTTTTGAAAATGTATTTGTGTATGGTACTTTTTGAAGCACTCGCGAGGGTGCACCCCAGGCCCAGGGTGACATAACTGTTCAACTGAGAGTAAGTTTTACAGTAGAATAGCCTACTGTCTTACACCCATCTCCAGGTATTTTTATATTAATGCAAACACTTCAGTCTTTTGTCTTTCTGTATGGGAAGTTAGCAATGAAATGTCTTCTGTTTAGTCTCTGGTCGGATTCTTCTTGATATTCAACTTAAATTAGGTACTTTGATAAACTGACCTAGATCCATTTTTTTTTCCTCCCAAAAAATGGCTGAAAAGTGTGTCAGCACATTTTAGCCTTTTCTAGGGGTGGTCATTTCCATCAAAGTTTTAGCACATTGTATTGGATTTCAGGACTAATTGTGATTACTTTTTGTAAACATAAGATATCAGAGATAATTTTTATTTGCTTTTGAAGCCAATCTGTTAAATTTTTCTTAACAAAAGTTTATGTGAAAGTGGACCTTTTTACAACTTTTTTTCCTATTATAGTTACAACAATGCTGTTTGCTACAATAATTTATCCATATGATGAAATGTGTATATTTCAAATTTCATTTAATTCTCTAGGCGCACTTTAAAGATATTTGATATTAAAATTAACAAAGACAAAGAAGGGTAAAATTTTCTTTTTTAAATAAAATAAAAGTGTTTATGGTTACATCAATCTCACTAATTGTATTGAATTTAGCAAGTTAATATATATCTGTGTGCTAAGTTTGAACTTTGTAGCTTGGCCCACTCTTTAGATATTAATATTCAAAGTTGATGGGTAAAATCTATTTTTAGTAACAACCAACACTGTGATTTACTGGAAATGGTCAATTTCTGTCTATCCCATCCTATTTTTAGAAGCACACAGGAATTTTTCATTTAGATTAACTTTTATAATGTTTAAATGCAAGGTTATGGAGAGGGAATGTGTCTTTATTATAATGACTTTATAATGCGCACATTTTAAAGTAAAAATGAATATTTTAAAATAATAATATTAAATATTAATATTAAATTATTATTTTTTTCATATTTTTAGCTCTGCGAACTATTTTTTTATTTTTTTTCAGTGTTTTTTTTTTTACTTTATACCTGTAAATAAATAGCTAATAAATGAGTACATTATATTTTTTAAATGATGAGCTATTACTGTACAAAAATTCAAGTAAAAAATCTTTTAATAACTTCTAAAAAAATCGCAAGGTTTCTTTTTATTTCATTGTCCGATGTAAGAAATTTTTCATTTTTAATCTAATTTTTAAAGAATTTAAGTTTAGGCATTTTAAAATGATTAATTGCCAGTGCTCTGAAAGGTTTAAACTGGTTTTTTATGAAGTTTATTAAATTTGTTAGTATTGTACACATTGAATTTTAGCAAATATTTTTCTGCGCAGTGCAATTTTCATTTATAATTTAATACAAATTATCTATCATGAGCATAAATATAACTATTTAAATATAGTAGAATTATAATTAAACAAAATAAAAAACACTACAGATCTCTGATTTGTTTTGTTTGTGCTTTTTGGGCTCATGTGATGACAAAATCACATATATTTTCATTTTTTGTCAAAGGCTTTTTTTTATGTATTAATTTAATTTTTTTCAAAGATTTTATTGTTTGGTCTTATTTTTTAAATTTATTTTAACAGAATACAGGTTAATGAAAAAGACTGAAGTTTCAACCCCATATCTTTAAGACATTTTATAATATAGTTAATTTAAGGTCAACTGTCAGTTATTTCGGTCACAGAATTTTTTTCGCTTTACAAAGGCTAAAGAAGGTTAATTTTTGGCCACTAAAAATATTTCTCAAGCTCTATCTAGCTAAGGGGGGGGGGGCGCGGTGGTCGAATGGTTAAGCGCTCGGCTTCCGAACCTGAGGTCCTGGGTTCGAATCCCGGTGAAGACTGGGATTTTGAATTTCGGGATTTTTAGGGTGCCCCTGAGTCCACCCAACTCTAATGGGTACCTGACTTTAGTTGGGGAAAGTAAAGGCGGTTGGTCGTTGTGCTGGCCACATAACACCCTGCTCGTTAACCGTCGGCCAAAGAAACAGATGACCTTAACATCATCTGCCCCATAGATCGCAAGGTCTGAAGGGAATACTTTACTTTTTTTTTTTTTCTATCTAGCTAAATAGGTTCCATTGCATTGTGATCATTTTGAAATTTTTATCGAAGTACCTACTTAAATTCGATTCTAATTCTTATGGCCTACTGGGTGGGACATTCGACCAGAACTGGAAAAAAAAAGTGGGACATTTGATCAAAAGAGTTGACTTGATTAACTTTAGGATAGGCAACTTTTTATGTATCATCCTTGTTTACAAATAAACAATTGTTTACATTATCTAGTCCATAGAATTAAGATCTACATCTAGAAAATCTAGAACTACAGTACTAGATCTATATTATATATATATAGATTCTATTAGTGCAAACCAGCTGCCAAGCAAAATTTAGTTTAGGCCTAGACTAGTTACTTAAGTTACTAGTATAAATTTACTAGCCTTATTATTTAGGTTAGTCTAGTTAACTTAGCTTAGTATTAATTAATGTTTTTTTTTTAATGTAGTCTAACTTCTAGTCTAGATCATTTATAAATTTTAACTAACTAGCTTTATATTGATTTAATTACCTTTCAAAACAACGATCCACATTATCAGACATAAGTAAAAGCATGCATAACTGCTCCAATGCAATTAACTGCATATCCCTTTCATCTCCTTGGCCCATTTGGAGCCACTCCAATAGAGTCTCTGGGTCAACGTCGGCCATTTTCTTTGTTTTTGTTAAATTTCTTTGTTGTAGTGATGAATATTTAAACTAGAATCTCATCTACATCAGTCCTGGCGGTTTGAACTTGAATGTTGAGTTAATTTATTATTTATAAGAATGAAAATTCTAATCCAAAAGTCAGTGAACAAAGCAAAATGATTGAAAATGTCAAATGATTAGTTAGAATTAGAAATAAAGATCGTGTCTTGACTTTGATTTAATTTGGTAATCGACTGTCTCTCACAATTAACTACTTAAACTAGATCTAGATAGAACTAGAGTCTAGATCTAGATCCTAATAATGTAATATAATTATATAGATCTACACATCACTTTTTAGCTGGTCTAATTCACTAAAATACACACTATAGCGTCATAAGCCTTGAAGTAGCACAGGTAAATAAAAACAACAACGCAATCTTGAACCTGAACTCAGATTTTCTAAATTTATTCAATCTTTTGACATTAGATTAGTCAGATCTACGACGCTATTTTTTGTTGACGATTTGTTACTTGTAGGTCGACGAAGCCTAAAAGCTCCTAGGTGCTAGGATAGGCAACAAATACAATCCTATCACATGTTTTAGAAGTAAAGAAATTCAAGATCTTAAATTAAATAAACATATGATTAACCCCTAATCAGGGTTCATTCGTCGTATTGTCAGTCATTTCAGTTCACCCAGGCCTCGTTTTCGCATCATTCCTACTGGTAATAGTTCCGGGTCTCCGTTAATGCAAATTTTAACGGGAAGTAAAACAATAACTGGCTTTCATAGAAAAAAAAGTAAACAAAAGATCTAAATTTGGCGTAGCAACCATGGCCGCTCATAGCGCGCTGGGGTTCAATGAACCAGAGCCTGAGGGCATCTGGGGTCACAAATGGTAAACTTCCAACAAAATCGAAAACAGAAAGTGTTGAATAAGAATTTAAATGTACTTAATTAAGTTATCACTCTTTGTATATATTTTTAACATAAATATAGCAAGTATATGATGAAACATTTTATTTGGAGGACATTGCGAAAATTATCATTTAGATAAGGACAATAAGGTGACCAGACTTAGGCGTGACTGTCCTGCTTTGGACCATCTGTCTCGCTTTTCATAAAATATCCGGGCGGGACGGCCAATGTCCGCTTTCATAAAAAATCTATCAATGTCACGCTTATATTTTCTTTTGACTCTTGAAGTGTTGTCGTTCCGCATGATTATGATACATACAGATTATCATACAGTATTCCTTGTCTTGACTTTCCTTTCTGTTCAAATAGATGACAGGGTGAGTAAGGGATGTTGTAGATAAAAGATCGAAGTTCTTAGGGACTTAGCAGAGTTCTCGTTTATAAAGAGGTCGAGAAAAATCCACAATCACTATGAAGTGCGATGCTAGACAAGTCTATCACAGTTTTCTGTCACCCATGTGGATCTAACAAAACGTCTTAATGCAATGCAGATCGTAATTTTCAATTCCACTAAGCTGCCACTAAGGTAGCCTGCTTCTCCAGCATTTAAATATCAGTCTATTAAATCGATAGCCGCTATAGGTACTTTTGGCTAACATCCATCCATCCCAGTGGCGCTACAGCCCATGGAGGGCTTTGACCTTCTTCAACCCATCCTTCCATTCAGATCTCTCCTGGACCTTTCGTCTCCACGCCCCAACCCCAAGCTGTTGCAGATCTGCTTCCACATCATCAGTCCATCGCATTCAGGGTCTGCCTTTGGGTCGCCTGCCTTTTGGTTTTTGCCTGTATATAATTTTCGCTCCTCTGTTATTTGACATTCTTTCAAGGTGACCTGCCCAACGTCATCTCATCTTCATCATCTCAGCCTGTGGTCCCTACGGCGGCATAGGCCACCAACCAGCTTTCTCCAGGCATCTCGGTTCTGGGCGAGTCTCTCCAACTGTCCCCATGTCTTGCCCATCTGCTTGGCTTCTGTTTCCAGATCGCGGCGCCATGTGTTCCTGGGCCGTCCTCTATTCCTCTTTCCTTGTGGGTTCCAGGTTAGGGCTTGCCTTGTTATGTTGGATTCCGGCTTGCACAGGGTGTGACCTCTCCATCTCCAGCGTCTCTGAAGGATATCTATTTCAATCGGCTGCTGTTTTGATCTTTGCCTGCCCAACGTAGTTCTTTTTTTTTTTCTTTTTTATTTCTGTCACTTTTGGTGGGTCTTCATACAATTGATATATCTCTTGGTTAGTGCGTGTCCTCCATCCTGTTTCATCCTGTATAGCACCATAGATTTTCCTAAGAATTTTCTGTTCCCAAGTATTTAGTAAATTTTCAGTTGTTTTAGTCAGTGTCCATGCACTAGCGGATCCAGAACTTTGGAGTGGGGGGGGCGATTTTTTTCCAAACCCTAACCCTAACGCCCAGTAAACCCTAACCCTATGCATAAACGTGTGTAAAGCATATATATATATATATATATATATATATATATATATATACACGAGAACAAAAAGAAGTGTTTTTTAACCCTGGAGGAAAAAAAAAAGCAAAAAACAGTCATGTTGAGGCAAGCTGGGGGACTGAGGGAGGGCTGTAAGCTCCGCCAGTGTGATTCGGGGCGAAGCCCCGACGCCAAAGTGTTTTCTTGCATACTTTACTGCAGTAACGCATTCTCCTGCCATCTACAGCACATTATTCATCAGTAGATTTCGGGGCGAAGCCCCGACGCCAAAAGCGTTTTCTTGCATTCGTCACTGAAAAAAACGCATTCTCCTGACATATACAGCTCATTATTCATCAGTAGATTCGGGGCGAAGCCCCGACGCTAGAAGCGTTTTCTTGCATTTTTTCACTGCAGAAACGCATTCTCCTGACATCTACAGCTCATTATCCATCAGTAGATTTCGGGGCGAAGCCCCGACGCCAAAAGCGTTTTTTGCATTTGTCAGTGCAGAAAGGCATTATCCTGACATCTAAAGCTAATTATATATCAGTAGATTTCGGGGCGAAGCCCCGAGGCCAAAGCGTTTTTTTTACAAACTTTCCGACCTCACCATATCGGCCATCATACTAAAAGGATGGGGGGGGGGAGCGAAATAATCTAAGAATAGGTAGAAATATAAATAATTAGTATATATTATTAACACAAGTAATAAGTTCGTATACCAATTGTGTGAATTGTAAACTAAAATTTGTCCGCCCCCCAAAGGAAATTGGACCGCCCCCCCCACTCGAAAGCTTATGGGGGGGAGCGGAATTGATGCCATCGCCCCCGCCCGACCCCACCATATCGGCCAACATACTAGAGGGGGGGGGAAATATAAATAATCAGTATATATTATTAACACAAGTAATAAGTTCGTATATCAATTGTGTGAATTGTAAACTAAAATTCGTCCGCCCCCCATCCGAAGTTTGATTGGGGGGGGCGATCGCCCCTACCGCCCCCCCCCCTGGATCCGCCAGTGTGTCCATGTCTCACTTGGCTATCATACAGTTTTCCATATTAATAGTTTCGGATCAATGGACTGCATTTTGAAATTACTTTAGAAAGTATAACCCAAAATATACAAGAACCAAATGTGAAGCAATTCTTTCAAAAGGTTTGGCTCCTATACAATGTACAAAGTAAAGAATCAAGCTAGTGAGGCCCACTTTTGGACAGGGTTCACGGATACTTGGAGCCCAC
>JADKLZ010000104.1:978820-991107 GCA_021533235.1 Biomphalaria straminea
GCCCACTTTTGGGAGGCGTTCACGAATGCTTCGAGCCCACAAATGTACAAAGTAAAGAATCAAGTTAGTGAGGCCCACTTTTGGACAGCGTTCACGGATACTTGGAGCCCACAAAAAAGTGACATTATTTTCCCATCTCGGGAAATCTTTTTAAAAATGAAAAACAAGCTCGTCGATTTAGAATAAAGCAGAATTTCGGTCTATAGAAAGACCTGGTGGATAGCTCTGAAGCCTTCGGTGGAGAGACTATTTAAATGATATCCTGCTTTGAAATCATGTTTCTTTTCACAAGAGACTTGTCCAACCATAATCAAAAGCTATTTTGAAAACCCGTGTGATGAACTGTTGCCTCATTTCAGTAGCGTAGCTAGGGTGGGGGAAGAGGGGGAGAATTTGAGAATCCCCCCCGGCCCCCAATTGAGGGGGACCCCAAATTAGTATTTTTTTTTTACATTAAAAATTAAGTATTACCCAAAATGCAAGGGCCTCCAAAGAGGTCAATCCCCCCCCCGGGGCCCCAAACGGTGGAAAATTTCTAGCTACGCCCCTGCTCATTTTGTACACAGCATTGCGTCTGTATTCAGTACAGAAGTTGGTCGAGGGACAGTCTTGAAGTATCTTCTGCCACTGACGGATTGGTTCAGAAATGAACGGAAAAAAAAACCCACAAAACTTGAAAAGGTTTCTCCTCAACGAAGTACGCATTGATGACGCGAGTTGGTTAGAAAAAAAAAGTAATGTAGACCTAGCAGCGACAATCGTAAACATTTACGAAAATTATGCGGAGTACCGGATATTTTAGAGAGTGAAGCGATAACATGGAAGATGGATAACACAGAAAGATGGTCTATCTTGGAAAACGTTTCCGAAAGCCTGCAATTATTTAAATTATTGTGTGTGTGTACATTAAATTCATCATCATCATCATCGTTCCTTTGTGTTCCTTGTGGAACATAGGGCCTCGACAAAAACACGCCACTCTCCACGGTCTCTTGCTAGTTTTTTGATGGCTTACCAGCTCTTTCCGGTCCTCTCGGCTTCCTCCAGTATGCTGCATCGTCATGTACATTAAATTATTGTGTGTAAATTGTGTGTGTGTGTGTGTGTGTACATTAAATCATTGTGTGTATAAAGTGTGTGTGTGTGCATTGTGGTGTATTGTGATAACGTCCAAGTTGTTGAACAAAAAAAATTGCTCGAAAAATCAAAGTCTGTTCTTTACGTCCCATGATCGACATGTGCCCCGCTAAATCTGGCCACCTTAATTCAGATCTAAGACTAAGACTGCTTTATTGATCCTTACGGAAATGGTTTTGATTACAAGGACTCTTTTCTCATATAAAGACAACACAACAGAAACATACACATAAATACAACAGACACAACATAAAGAGTTCATTCAGCGACTACACACAGGCATCTTGGTGCTTTTCATGTTCCCTGGTCAATGAGTGGCGGTGATTGAGTCTGACCGAGTGAGGTACGAACGAGTTTTTGTACCGTTCCGTTCTTGTTTTGAATGACAGCAGTCGCCCACTTCGCGACGACCTGGCCTGATGGAGCGGGTGGCTCTTGTATTCCAAGATTTTTTCAAGCACAAATAATAAGCATTTTTTAAAATTGTGATCTAGATGTCTAGGTCTATATCTCAGTTGATCAATGGTATCCAATAGTAGCTCAACAATTAGCATGATCATGAGATGTTCGTTATATATCTTCAATACCGTACAATATTGAACTTTAATTTAAAAAAAAAATTAACTCTTTCTCTCCGTTATTTATAAGTTATTATTTAACAAGTTCTGGTGGAATCAACGTTGGTATCGTCAGTTACGAGAGAAAGAGTTAAAAAGTTCTACACATCAAAGCTGGTCACGTTGTAAATTGTAATATATTTCCTTATAATCCAATCGACGGGAGATGCGGGCGGGGTGTGTTTCAACCCGGGACCATCGAAACGACCCAGTTAATTGAAGTCCAGTGCGCTTACCTCTTGACCAGGTAGCCATCCTGGTTAATAGTAGTACTTTCTTCTGTGATATTTAACTGCAAATAGTTGTTGTTTTTTTTAATATATATTTTTTTATTTGCTATTTGACGTACTTGGGGAGTTTATTTTGTCCACATTTTTTTTTATTAAGGTTGTCATATCATGTGATTGTTATTCTGTGCCTCGAGAGACGATCTTTTCCCTTTGCAACTTCTTGTGTGGCTAAAGAGGCCAATCCTTGCTACTGTCAGAGATGGAGTGACCTCTCCATTGCTGGGGGAAAGCCTGGGCGGTGAATTTGCGAGTGCTGGGCTGTCCACACGTCAGCACACGCCTCTCTTCCATACTGACCGGGTCCAAAGGGATGGCAAGCCAACACAATTTGGGGACAGGTGGCTGCAGGAGTTTGCCAGAGGGCAGTAGTCTTACCACTATCCCCCCGCCTACGGGGCTCCAGGACCGGATTTTCTGTTAGGGTTTACTCCCTTAGCCTTAGTCCTTACAAGGACACACACAAGGCAGTGCGGCTATTGACCTATAGCTAGGGGGTTGATTTGTGGGCAGCAGGGCGTGTCCGCACACCGACGGGCCATGCCTGCCTCACATCTTGGGGCCAAAGCTCCTCCGAGACCCTTGCAGATTGTTATAAGTTACATTGAACAAGTTATTTTGTCTAAAATGATATTTAGAGAAAAAAAAATAATTTAAAAAGCCATTGGAGCTATGAGTGTAGATTTATTTGTAATAAAGTGAGTCAAAGCAATGTAGTACAAAAAATGATTACCTCCCCTGGTTTAAAAAAAGCAGGCGAATGAAAAAAATACATGACTTTTGTCAAATTATACAGAAAAATTTTAATTACGATCAGTAATTGTGAACTATCAAATATAATGACATCTAATTTAAAAAAGCATTCTAAC
Organism: Biomphalaria straminea; assembly: GCA_021533235.1. Lineage (NCBI taxonomy): Eukaryota > Metazoa > Mollusca > Gastropoda > Planorbidae > Biomphalaria > Biomphalaria straminea. The sequence continues at coordinate 981,731 of JADKLZ010000104.1, forward strand.
AAAAAAAAAATACATTCATTTATGTAAAAGTAGGGGGAAAAAAGGGGGGGGGGGTTAGTCACAAAGACTTTTTTTTTTTAAGTATATGAACATGCCAAGTGAACAAGCTTCAACAATGAAGTATTTGTAGAGACATGAACAAGTCTAGGTACGAAATATTTGTAGAGATTTTTTTTTTTTTTGAATGAAAAGAATATGAACAAAATCAAATTTATGGAATGGCATGAGTCAAGGTCAGGGAAAGAAGAGCAGACGACATGAAGGACAGAGCAGATTGTTTTGATAAGGGCAATGAATAAATGTAAAGAGCCAAATGATTCTGAACTCAGAGCTGTAGGCCAAATGATTCTAAACTCAGAGCTGTAGCAAAAGACTCACACAAAGACTTTCTAGCTTTATACCACCTAGTTAGGGGAAGGTTATTTTTTTAAAGGGGAAGTTATCCATTTGGAGCTAGCTGCTAGCTGATCTCCATTACCACAATCCTGTGCCTCAACAAGGACTCCAGAGACCTCCAAAATCAACAGCCAAACTATTAATAGCTCAACTAAATGCGCAATGAAACCTCATAAAAATGGAATTAAGTAGATGTTGACCATACAATACTATTGCAGAACTCATCCATTGACCAAACTGACTACTTGGAGTCAAAAAGACAATATCATTTTCTACATCTTCTTGTCGCCCATAGATAAACAATAATTCATGACTATATCAATCAAGCCACACTCATCCTTGAGGCCAGCGATGCCCAACCTGTCTCAAACTGAAGGCTAAATACATTTCAGAAACAGCATACCATAAAATAATTCAAGACTTTTCAACTTCATTATACATAGTGGGAATAAGGCTCGAGGGCCAGAAAGCACTTCCTCGTGGGTGAGATGTTGTCCGCAAGTCGCAGTTTGGGCATCACTGCCTTAGACAATGCTCTGAGTCACAATGACTATGAATATGAATACTAAGAAAAAGTCATATGAATCATCCTAAAAAGTCTGACCAAATGAACACAAGCAGATTGACTAAATAGAACCAGATATCTGTGAACAAAATGTATTTTTGTTAACAAACTAGCAAATGATTCAAATATCACAAACAAATTGTCTCAAAACATTATTTTAAAAAAAAGAATTAGAGATTTACAAATTTTTTGTTAATAATCGAATCAGTATTATGTAAAAAAATAATTTCTAGTTTCATTTGTTGCAAGCATCTACAATTACAACTTACTGACTATAACAAGGCAAAAGTATGAAGCTGATGCGTTTTTGTAAGACCGATTACTTTGCTCTTAATAGCTACTGAATGATGGATTTTAAAAATGGAACATTTTTACCCTGCTTCTACCCACCCACAAAAAAGAAATCCTTATGTCCTTGCTCAGAGTAAAGAAAATTCTAATTTGATGATACAGTCTGACTTGGAAACAAAGACAGAAGTCGACTAGAATACTTGATTTAGTTAGACATATGGTATAGAATACCTTATAATACCTTACTCGGTCAGACTTTATCAACACCACCCTTTAATCAGGAAACATGAAAAGGACCATGATGCCTGTGTGTAGTCGCTGAATGAACTCCTTATGTTGTGTCTGTTCTATTTATGTGTATGTTTCTGTTGTGTTGTCTGTATATGAGGTAATATTCCTTGTAATCACAACAAACTTCCATTATGGTCAATAAAGCAGCCTTAGAAGACTCAAATTTGATGATACAAATCCAGACTTGGAAGCTTAAAAAGACAGTGGTCTAGAAAGTCTGTTTCTAAATTCTTTAATGAAGATATACAGCAATTTCTATTAAGGTGTATTCAAGATTCTCCAGACCAAATTGAAGCTTAGGATGATTATATTAAAAAAACCATAGTGTGCTCAATGAGCAAGTTATTGTTTTTTTCTACACTATATATAGAATTTGTTAATTTTAAATGAAAACTGTTAGAGCTATTTTCAAGATCCCTTTCCACCCACCCATGAGAAGAGTTAATATGAGGGATTAAAAAAAAAAAGCAAATGTCTAGTGTTCTTGTGTTTATATGTTCATGTGGGATCCTACAATTTTTTAAAATAGAAATCCAAAACATTTATACTGTAGATGAAACTAGATAATTATTCTTTAAGCAATAAATATTTTCAAGATAAGTTTCAAATGAGCTACAATTTTGTGTATGTTTTCACACATAAATATTACGATCAATTCTTCAACATGAAGACGTTAAAGTGACATTTTACCAAGATGTTACTGCTCAGGATGTTTCCATTTCCATGTTTTATAAACAAATCAAATGGACTGAAAATGATCAGATCAATAATAAGAATACAGAAAGTGATCTCACTTAAAAACACTTGACAATCTCGTGAGTCTTTGTCAAAAACAAAAAAAAAACACCTAATGTTCATGGGTTTGAAAAAAGTCTACTGACTGGTGAATTGCAAACAAATCTGATGGTGGTAAGGGGAGAGAAAACAATGTGTCTAGTATAAAAAAGTCTAGTATAAGGTCTATCAGCTGGCAAGTTTTTTTTTCTTTTTTAATATGTTATTCCTGCTGTAAATATCTCTCTTCTATTTCGTCATTTCTAAGAAGATACATTTCCTTCTTAGTTCTCATCACATCAAATTGACATATCACAATATAAACTTGGTTTAAAAAAAAATTAAAATGTGACAATATTTACATCACTGTAGTCTGTCAATGAAGGCAAAGAATGGGACACAGGCTGATTCCAGTCTAAATAAGCATTGCATGCACATTTCTTTTTACAACTATTATGCAAGTGACCTGATTTTTAAGTGTCTGATTTACCACAAGCCTAAAGTTAGTCCCACAGATACCATCTTATTTATCTGAAATACAGATTGGAAATATGTTCTAGAATGTTCAAAGTTGGTACCACAGATACCATCTTATTTATTTGAACTACAGATTGGAAATATGTTCTAGAATGTTCAAAGTTGGTACCACAGATACCATCTTATTTATTTGAACTACAGATTGGAAATATGTTCTAGAATGTTCAAAGTTAGTACCACAGATACCATCTTATTTATTTGTACTACAAATTGGAAATATGTTCTAGAATATTCACTCATCTTATTATTATGACTAAAATATACAAATAATATTAATCAAAAACTGTTAATAAATTGATATAAAGCAAATAATTTAAACAATTCTCATGAATATGAATCTCACAGAGATTCTCAGAAACATTTGTCTAAAAAACAAAATAAACAAAACTAAACAACTGTTTACATGTAAACATTGAGAAACTTATGAGGTTGTTTCACTTCAAGCTCTAAGTTATCACATAATTCAAGAATGTAAAAAACTTACAAGAATGAAATGCATACAGCATGTAACAATGTTACATAGTATTGTTACACAATACATTTGATCACAATGTTTAGGATATCAAGCAAACAATCACAAACGTCTGCTGCTAACTCAGCAACTAATTGTATTCTAGAGCAGTCTCGGTACAGCTTTGGAATGAAAATGAAAACCTTTCTATCAATGATACACCTATCACTTTGTTATGGGATTGAAACATTGTTTTGTTTGGTCTGTTTGTTGCAGGGGTGATGTTCACATTCATCTTTTATTTTCATACTAATAATAATTTCATTTATAGAGCACTGTTAACAAACAGTATAGGCTCAAGGAGCTGTGATAAGGGTTTTCTAAGTCAATGCTAAACAAAGGTTTATTGACTCATCTGATTGGCTATAATCTATTTTCTAATTCTTCACACTCAGACCTTGGGAATCTAATAGTTTCCAAAATTTGGAATATTAGAGAGATAAAGATTTATTTTTACACACACAAATAAATAAATACGATAAAAAAAATTAAAAATCCAAACAATAAAAAAAAAAAATTTTAAGGGAGGGAGGGGAGGGAAATATTTTAAAATATGATCACAATAAATAAGTGCATAGGAAATGATTTTGTTTGTATTAGATTTAGTTAACAGTAATACTTTTGATTCAAACAAAGTCAATACATTGTAACCATGACAACAGCGACACCATTCAGTAAAGCTTATGATATGTTTTGCGAGCTGATTTGTACATTTGGTTGATTTTGATTGACGCATCCCAGTATACAGCACATAGATATAAGAATGCAGGCATGAAAGTTTAGAAAGAATAAGAACAGTATATTTTGGGGGGGTTAAATTTGGAACATCTTTCTATCAATATTCTGTCATTTCACAAGACTACAATAAGGAGCCTAATAAACTTTTGTTATCTAAAACAAATCAAAACCCAAAGGAACACTTATTTGCTTTTAAAAAAACTTTTGCTGATATCATGTCTTGGGCACACATTATACTAGTGAAAAGAGATCTTATCTTATATAATACAGACGTTACTTCAAAAAAGAAGATGATTACGTCGTACGCGTCATGCATTCAGTCATGCATATTTACCAGTGACTTAAACTCTGCCAAGTCACTGGTTTTCCTGGCTAGCTCAGGCAAACCATTCCATGCTCTAATGGCACTAGGGAAGAAAGAGCATTTGTACAGATTTGTCCTAGCATATGGGACGAGGAATGTGCCTTTATCTTTGTGTCTTTCTGAGTATTTTAGGGGAGAGCAATATTGCAATAAGATATGCATACAAGTATGTTGGAGAAACTTGTTTTACACACACCTACACTGGGTCAAAGGTTAGACTGTAACTAGTGAACAAAGATTGCTTTTGATGATTGAAAACAACAACATCTCAAGTTCAAAACAGAACACAGGTTTTTATCAAAGATCTTGACCTAAATCCTAAGCAAAACAAATGATACAACTGGCCAAATAAAATTGTGACTTATTATTTACTGTTAAAAATCAAAAACTAAAAAAAAAATAATTAAGAATTGATTGAGAATGGCAGTTCTAAAACTCTGGCCAAGGATTAGTCCAACTTTGTGATGTTACAAACTTTCTACAATAAATAACTGGCGCCTTAACCAGTAAGCTTCGGGCAGGAGGGGCTCGTTAGCCATGGCTGGCTACCCACCTAGGAGAAGGAAAACTCTGAATTCAAACCTCTGCTGCCTTGCAGCTATACCCAATCAAGGGAAAGGCTTCGGGAGTCAACCCTGAGGAAAAATCAGGAGCTGGCGACCCTAAGGCAGTTTGCAGTACCCAGTGCTACACTCTGGCAGAACCTGCGACGCTGCTGACCCCAAACTGTATCGGCACTGCCGTTCCTTTGGATACATCAGCTGCGTGGAGAGGGGGGAACTGATGTGTGGGCGACATCATTCCGACCACAGCTTATGCCCAGGCATTCATCTCATGGAAATGAGATGATCCATAGTCGCTTCGCGACTGACGGTGGCCATAGACAATAAAGAAATGAAGACCATGCACTGCACAAAGATTAATGATATCCAAATTATTGCAGACCATTTTTTTTTTAAAGCAAGAAATTCATTTTCAAATAATGATAAACATATCAACTCATTATCAATGTTGATAATACATCAAAACATATGTAACAGCTGTTTGAAAAATAATGATTAATATATTTTAAATGAAGCTTTAATTTGATTTTTTTTTTTATGTTAAAAGAATACATTCAATATGTTGTAGTGTAGAGTCTACAATATAAAAAGATTTATTGGACAGTCCAAATCTGAGAATTATATCATGATTTTATAAGTGTGTCATTACTAGTCCACATCGGTCTTTTTGTAAACAGAATTGACAGACGAAGTGAGATTAATTTCTTGTGTACCCCACTCCCTTTCAATAAATTTCATAAATATTATGCTTTATTTTTATAAACCTATGTATATAATGAAAATAAGGGGAAAAAAATAGTCTTATTAAAAAATTTAAATGAAAGAAAATGTAATGGAAGTTTGTTTAGAAGTCTGCTATTTGTTGACAATCTATACAATCTATTCCCCTGTACCTGTCAAGGAATTACAAAGGTAAGTTGTTCCTTATACGTTCTATGTATTATATTATCATCAGTATTAAAATCAATAAATAAAAAGAACAAAACTATAAAAATACAAATAACAAGTATGACATTACGTTTAAAGCCAATTTCTGATAAATGCTTATGCTACACAATATTAGAAAAACATAAACACTTATCCTCCTATTGTATACATATAAATAAAGTGAATATGTGTTAGTAGGTATAAGTACAAACATTTAGATCTATGTATAAATAGTTGCTCTTAATAAATGAGCACAAAGGACTAGAGAAAGAGCAGTTATGAGACATTATTAGACAACTGTTAAATGTTCAATCTCTAAAAATTATTAGATGTCACTTGCTAGAATTGTCTTTGACATTAAGAAACTCTGAAATTTAGTGACTAACTATATGCAATACATTGGTATTTTCTGATAATAGGAGTGGAATCAAATTAAACCTAACAATGCATGTCCTGTAAAACTAAATCTAGTCCTAAAAGTACTGTTATAGTAATGCACCCACCGTAAAACAAAACCTAGTAATAGACATACTGTATTCAGCACATTTTAGACGTACTGTAAAATTAAAAATAGCAATATAAATGCTGCAAAATTAAGTCTAGCACAATACAAGTAATGTTAAATTAGGTCTAGCAATTTATATATAATACTCTGAAAACACTTATGAAATATCAAACTGTTATGTATACTCTACTCTTAAGTTAAAAAACATTTTAAATTGGCATCAAGCATTTAATCAATTGCAGTTAGTGTAGTAAAGTACTGTAGTAAAGTTCACCTTTCAGGATTTACTATCTATAGGGCAGATGATGTAAAGGTCATCTGTTTCTGTGGCCCATGGTTAATACAAGAGTGTCATGTGGCCAGAATAACAACCAACAGCCTTTACTTTTCCCAGACTAATGTTAGGTACCAATTAGAGCTGGGTGAACTCAGAGGTGCCCAAAAATTAAAAATCAGTCTTCACCAGGATTCGAACCCGGGACTCACGGTTCAGAAGCTAAGCGCTTTACCACTCAGCCACAGCGCTTTCTTAAGTACTGTAGTAAAGTAACTGAAATGAGGACACAAAAAAAAAAGAAGATGGAATGTTATGCTACTCATTAAGTCATTAAAAAAAAATTCTGAGAAGTCATTTCTCTCATGAAATTTATATTGCAGCCAAAAAAAAATAAACTTTCTTATTTTATTATATCTAGTCAATAATTGTTTTTAAGCTGATTTTCCATTTAACGTATAGAATCAGAGTTGATAGAATTGTCAGGCCAAATTAATTGTCCTGTAAAGAGTCTATTAAAGTCGTACCATAAATAATGGCCAGATCATTTCTGACTTTCTAATATGTCCCTGTCAATTATATCATTTCTTATTTAACATAATATTCTTTCAAAAAGGTGTGAAATTAAATACACATATCACTAATGTAAACTGATTTAATTAGATCTGCTAGTTTGAACAATATTCTTGAGTAGCCGAGGGATTAGGTCCGCACCATAATACACAACTTTGTTGGTCAAAAATGCACACTTTACTGTACTACTCAAATTTCACAGTTCTGCGTTGGATTCTTTGGTTAAGCTGATAAAACTGATGGGCTCCCCTGTCAGAATCGATTGGTTCTGTACTTCAGTTTCATTTATTGGTAATGCGGTCACAGAGCAGTTCTCATTCTCCATTTCTTGATAACCATTGGGACAGCGCGCCTCCACAAACTGAAGCAATCTGAGAGAAAATAAATAAAATCATGCAGAAAAGCGCAACCAATCTTTAGAACAAAAATAATCACATTGAAAGTAAGCAACTTATAAAGATGATTTTTGTAAATAGTACCTCTGAATTCAATATTATACAATGCACCCAATAAAGTGATAAAAGAAATAATAGTTTCCAAATGACTGCCACACCCTTTATCTAACACACTCATAAAGCCCTTTCATATCTCTATTTATCTACTGAATCTTTCTATCCACAGTATTTCTAGAAAGGTCTGTATTAAGGAATAAGAGATCCTTTTAAGCTATTTTAAGCTATTCAATTAACTGTAAGATCCACCACATTTCAAGCGAGTGACAAAAAAATCATGCTAGTTAAAATTTCCACTGCAAACAAAATGTCAAAGGTACAAGTCTTGTGTTTCAGATATTTACTAAGAAACTAAAGCCGCTTTTTTAAACGAGAGTTTCCATCCAAGAGAACTGCAGACGCTGAAAGGTCATGAGTTCAATGGCTATAAGAAGACATAATATTCTGTGGTAGTTCTGGCAAAATATGTATGTCAAAGATGGGTCTTTACAGTCTGATTAAAAAAAAAACAACTAAGCCAAAATCTTTTTACCTAGTTATTCTGATGAGTACAAGCAAAAAGTAAAAAAACATAAAGTTACATACTATCTGGTACTACTTACATGAGTAGAACTACTGGGATGGTCAGGAATATCATGGAGACTATGAACACGAACCCGCTATAGAAAGACATCGTTGACGCATAAATAACGGAGAACATAAAGGGAGCTAAGAAGTAGGTGATACTTTCTCCACAGTGCATCATTGCAAAGACAGTTCCTGGAATACATAATATATATAGATTTTATTATTTATCTACACCACTTAAATATACAAGAGAGAAAAAAAAAACTTAGGGTTTCTTTTTTTATCTATGATTATAAACAGGAAATGTCAAATATCCTTACCTTGCTCTGATGGACTCACATTTCTGGCCACTTTAGCTCGAAGAATCGGAAATGGAAAGAGCTCAAAAGCAAGGAGTAGAATAGCTGAAGGAAGAAATGAATTCAAGTGTAAATAAAATTAGGAAGATATATAATATGTGTGAACTAATAAGTATCTAATAGATTTTTTTTTTAAATTAGCATTAACCTCTAGCAAAGTTAAGTCTGAAAAAAAAACGTATGATTATCTCAAGAAAATACAATATATATGATATCTGAAGAAAGTACAATCTGATGTCTCAAGAAAGTAAAAATATGAAAGAATATTTTAAAGTATTTTATGAGAAACCTTTCCTAAAAATATTCATTACTTTTATAATAAAAATTGTAATGACAATGGTTCAATTGGTTACAAAAAAATTAGCATTTTTAATAATTAAAAAATCTAAATTTCTAATGGGTTCAAAACTGTCTTATCTAGGTATAATCTTGATTTCCCTTGCTAGGTTCAATACAACAGGCCCAATCCAGATATTCTACAAAATTTAGAATTAACTGTACTTAGACTTTGATGGTATTATCTTGATTTCCCTTGCTAGGTCCAATACAACAGGCCGAATCCAGATATTCTACAAAATTTAGAATTAACTACACTTAGACTTTGATGGTATAATCTTGATTTCCCTTGCTAGGTCCAATACAACAGGCCCAATCCAGATATTCTACAAAATTTAGAATTTACTACACTTA
>JADKLZ010000104.1:1005129-1016162 GCA_021533235.1 Biomphalaria straminea
CAGAGCACTCTCTTCTTTCACATTGAATCTCTTCTTCCACAGAGCACGCAGATGTTGTGGAGCATTTGATTTCTGTTACCAGAGACAGTACAACAAAAGCTGGGGGAGAGGCATGGAGCTGTGCATGGTCCTCTGACAATTCTTATTTTGCCTGGTCCAGTGGTCATCGCAACCTACATCTCATACCATGGGACAGTAACAGAAGGAAACGGTAGTTGTCTATTCATTCATTGCCAAATTTGCACTTTTCATTCTGATTACTAACTAGGTTTTTAGAATACCGCTGCTTATTTCGAATGTTTTGAATACGCAGAAAGATAAAAAGTACAAGTTTATTCTTGAGGCAATTTACTTCCTTCAGTTCATGCTCACATTTTTTTAAAAGTAATTTGATGGCTTAGTTTTATTTTAGTTGAGAATATTACATGCTTGAACTCTTCAAATGTTTTTGTTTGCCAGACATAACCCTACAGACAATGAAGGCTTAAATGGAAGGAAGTATCATTTGATTGATTGTGGTGAAAACATTTGGTCGCTAGCATTTGGTTCTGGTTTCTCACACAAGGGAGTTAATACCAACTTGTACAGGCACTGCAGATTTGATCAAAACTTGATTCTTGCTACTGGCTTGGCTAGCGGGAGAATAAAATTATGGAACTGTCACACTGGTCAGTGTTTTTTTTTTTTAACGCTTAGAAATTTTTGTTAAATATATATCTTGACATTTAAAATGCTATTATATTGATTTATTGGCAGGCTTGCTTATGATTGAACTGTTGGATCATCGCGATACAGTCCGCTGTTTGGATTTCACCAAAGATGGCAGCCTCCAGTTGGTATCTGCCTCACGTGATGGATCACTTAAATTGTGGGACCTACACAATGAAGGGAATATGTACAGTACCTTCAAGCAACAGCCCACCATGTTCTACGGGTGTCGTTTCTCACCGAATGCACGCTTCATTGCTGCAGTTGGCAGCTCTAAAACGGTAACTAAAACTTGTTTCCTGTTCCAAGTAATAGTGACACTGTGTTGTTTGTTGTTAATAAAACCCAGTGATTCTAGAATGTAAATCTAGTGACATGAAATAGTATTCAATTGACACAAATCCATTTTAGAACATGTAAAATATATTTTAATATAACAATTTTTATTATCATACACATAACTTTATATCTCTGGAAAATCACTAATTTTTTATGTGATTTTTTTTTGTTTTCTCAATGTCTGGAGAAGGGCTGAAATTTAAAAAAAACAAAACAACAGTTGCTATACCAAAAAAATGTGGACTTGTTTCACATTGTATTCAATAATTCAAGTTCAATTATAAAAACATTGTTTGTAGGTCAACCGTTTTTGTTTTCATTAATTTAAAACAACTGATGTCTCTAATGTCTCTGTTGTTTACTTGTTGTCCATTGTTTTTTTTATACATTTTAATTAAAAGAAGCAACTATTCTTGTCTGTTTAGGTTTACTTGTGGTCCAGTATTATACATTTGTATTAAAAAAGCAACTATTCTTGTCTAAGTTTACTTGTGATCCAGTATTATACATATATTTTAAAAAAGCAACTATTCTTGTCTGTTAAAGTTTACTTGTGGTCCAGTATTATACATATATTTTAAAAAAGCAACTATTCTTGTCTGTTAAAGTTTACTTGTGGTCCAGTATTATACATTTTAATTAAAAAAGCAACTATTCTTGTCTGTTTAGGTTTACTTGTGGTCCAGTATTTCCTTCAACTCCCTGCCACATCGACTGGATGGTCACTGCAATGAAGTGGCAAGTTGTGATTTCACTCCTGATTCTGCTCTCCTTGCCACAGCCTCCTACGACACCAAGATCATTATCTGGGACACTTACAGACAGATAAAACTCAGAACTTTGGGGTAGGATATATCACTGTTGTATAATTTATTAGTTGCCAAGAACATTACTGTATTAGTTAATGGCTTTCATTTTTATTCTAGTTTAGTAATTAAAGGGAAATAAACTTGTATCAAAGAAACTGAAATATATATTCAATAAATTTATTTTAAATTCCTGTAGCATTACTTACTACTATGTCATACAGTTCTCTGTGCTAAAAACTAGGTTAAAATCTGATCCTTTTGATAGTTAAGTTACCATTTAGATTTTATGTCACATAGGCACAGTTTAGGCCATGTCATGCCCTTGCTTTTATTTATTCTATCTGCACCAAAAACATACACTTTAACTGTTCTAACAGTTTGTGTGTATGTAAGCTAACATGCTGTCTTAACATAATAATTGTGATGATATTGTATCCCTGTAACACTATTTTTCTTTCAGACATTTGTTTCCTAGTCCAAGTTTAATCTTTGCTGGTGGTGCCAACGATCACTATGTCCGAAGTATTTCATTTTGTCAAGATGGCCTTACACTAGCCTCAGTTTGTGATGATGGGTTAGTTCTCAATACAACTATACAACTAGCTCGTTTCTAGTTGGACTTTTATAATTTAGATTTTTTTTTCACTTAGACATTTTTCTTGCATTTTTTTTTTAGCTTTGTACGCCTCTGGAATATTGTCACACCTGGTGACCCCGTTGCAGTCGCTCCAGTTTATGAAGCACTCTCTTGCCAGTTTTCATCGACACAATCTGTGCTCTCTGTTGGGTAAGTTTGTGGTCTATAACATTATTTTGTTATTAGTATGTCTTTTCTTTATAGTTTTTTTTTTTCTTATAATAATAATAATCTTTATTATTCATGAGGAAATTTCTCTTACTATTTGTGCAATATCTCTATGCAGCTGACAAAATGACTTATCACCTTTCTTTTTCCATTTCTTTTCCAATTCAACTTAGTCAAATTTAGGAGAAACATATTCATATGTTGAGGCCAGACACCTCTTGACACATTGCTGTATTGTTTAATGAAAGTGTTTTCATAGAATCATTTTGATGCAACTCGTTTTTTTTAACTCCACAGGTGTAGAAATGGGGATGTGAAGTTTCTTAAAATGTCAAACTCAGTACCCAGCCTTCTGAATCTGTGCAGGAAAACTGTTCGCAAAGTTCTCTCCACTGGACAAGTTGATGCTCTACCTGTGCCCAAGATGCTGATCAGTTATCTTCAGTACGAAGACCTGCTGCCTGGCGTATGGAACTAACTCACTTGTTGCTTGCAACTAGCCTGCTGCTTGGCATTTGCAATGACCTGCTTATGGAGTGACTGCTATGTGGCATCTGCAATAAATTCACTGCTGACCGAGTTGTTTACATCAGACCGATCAATTCAAGACCATTACTTCATCTCTGCATCTCCAACGATAGTGCCTAAAGGATACAACAAAACTGTTGAATTAAATGTAAAAATAATTTCAGATTTATTACAAATGAATTCCACAACTGAGTTGGTCTCTTCTGGGTTTAAATTTGTTTGTTTCAGAATCTGTTAGAGATGCTAATTTTACACTCCTGAATTAAAAACTGTTAAAAGAGGCTTTTAGAACATCTGGGATCATTTATCCACACTATACTGGATGATGTTATATTTAGTAGACTACTTGAGCTGAACCTTTGCATTGTACTGGTGATATTACTAATGTGCATTTAAAAGTGTTGTTTTTTTCCCTTGCATTTTGTGATCAAACTCCAATGTGTATGTAGTTTTCTTCTCCTATAGGTTAAAGAAATGTAAAATAGATCACATATGAGATTGAAGGCTATGCAAACTGATTAGTAATTCAAATAGACTTGTGGACTATTAAACACTTCTTTCCAAAGGAAATAGCATGTATGTTTGAGCTTAAGCAAAGAACTCATTTAGTTTGATTGAAACAGTATTAAGCAAGTAAACAATCTGGACACAGTATTTTAATAAATATTATGAAGCACATTTTTTGAAGTGGAATATTTCAAATCCTCGTTAAGATTATTTTCATCTTCACAAAGTTTTTTTTCCCTCACACTTGAAGAACATCTCATTAGTATTATTTTTTTGTTTAATTTAATGTTGAACTGTTAGATCTTTTCAATGTTTTGTTTGTAGCAATCTCTTGGATGATACTCTGAGTCAATCATTATTCAAAATGTGATTTGTCCTTGACAAACTTCATTGTAAGGGCTTGTATAAAGCATTCAATATTTAATTCCTTGTATTTAATATTAAATATATCCCTGGAGTATCTTAACCTTTCAATTCAAATATACCCCAATTAATAGCTTAATAATGAACAACTATTATCATTTAAAATTTTCTATATCCTTGGAATGTTTTTATGAATATTTAACTCTGGTAAATATATTTCATATTTAACATATCGCAGTTATATTTCACTTTGGACAACACCAACCCTTCCCCCTAGATCTAATTCTATTTTAATACATCAACATTATATACTTTCTACTGGCCTAAAGGAAACTCTAACACATGTGATAGACTTGAAAGATAGGAGGCAACTGTACATAATTACCACATTTAAATTAATTAAATCATATTTATGGAAATATTTGTAATTATTATTCTGAAAAAAAAATGTATAACTACTTTTACCATCCTGTTTATACTTAAGGATGAGTCTGTATATTTGCTCAAATAGTTTATCTTTACATCTCACATTCTATTGTGCTGTATGATGTTTGATTTTTCTCGTAAAAAAACAAAAACTTTCACCCAACGTATGTGAGAGAACTATTATTTGTTTCATTACACTCAATGTACTTACTTTTAATCTTCCACACCATCATGAGTTTTTTGCACAGTGAAGTCATTTCAACTAAATTAAATACTGTACTTTTTAAAACATTTTATTGAGAAAAAATAATAACCTTTTTGAAATTTGTGAAGGATTTAGGCTATTTGCTTTGTGATTAAGAATGCAACTAAACGTTTATTTTTTTCCCCACCATGTACTCTGATCACACATACACCCCTGCCACCTTAAAAAACAAAACAACATAAACACTTGTTAAATGCTAGTGATGTTGCAGAGTTGTTGAAGTTTAAGGGCAGATCTTCCTACTGGTCAGTAAAAGTTGGAACATTTCTAATATCTAAGTATTATGATCTAGATGCCAGGTACCAAAGATAAAAAAAACTTAAAAATGTGTGTCATAAGATTTGTTAAGTGGTATTTTAGATTTTGTTGTATTATTTATTAATGATAAAAAAACTGTACACTTTTAAAAATATTCAGATATTTTATTTGTAGGGCTTTTAAAGAAAAAATAATTTCAGATAGTGCAGAGAGAGGGGGGGGGCATACCTTTTACTTGTTGATACACACTAGACCCTATTCTGAGCTCTAGTGCTTAAGGAAGGAATACTTTTAATTGTTGGTAATAGTCCAAGGGCTTTCATCCCAAGTCATCTAAATATACTATAGCATTCAAGTCTTACAGTTCACCCAGAGATTTTGAGCACTTAGATTAGATAGCTTAGGGAAAGCTGTGCAATTATTTTTTTTTACTGCTCCACTATGAATATTTTATTTCTGCTTTTTTTTTTCTTTTGTTAATAATTTACCATATTTTGGTTATGACAATATTAAAATGTGTTCTTGTATACATTGACTGGCTTCTATTTATTTTCTACACAGGTTTTTTTTTTTCTTCTACTTTGTTGAGAATAAAATATTTCTATAAAAATCCTATATAAAGAGCAGCAAACAAAATTGGACAAGAACTTTTGCTACACAGGAATTAACCCCTCTTTCCCCCATCAATGTCAGTCTTCATTCACTTTAGGTAAAATTGATAAAAATAATAATAAGGCTTGTTTTGAGTCCAAAGATTAGTGAGGAATGCAGTATTTCCCATGCTACACTGTTTACACAGCTGCTGTGTGACCTACATGATTAATTATTATCATAATAAATAGAGGATGATCCAGAAGGCTATGTAAGTGTAAAGATCTTCTAATAGCATAATAAATATATGTTTAAATTTATGTTGGCCACTTTCAGACATATTTTGGTGGAAAGAGACCACCTTGTGGAAGATAAAATAAGAAAAGTTTTCACTCAAACTCATGGGCAGCCCCTGCATGCTAGCTTTCAATATTTATACCACCATAAACATGAGTGAGAATTTAAAAACAAAAAAAAAATATGACTAAGTCAATACTGACCAATTGTAGTAGTAATTGTTTCACAAATTATGTGGAATTTTCTTGAGAAGTAAGTCTAAGTAGGTTAAGTTATTATTATTGCTTTTATATAGCACTACTTTCATGCTTATGGCATGCTTAGAGCGCTTTGGTCCAATCTCATTTGTGGACCAGTGGGGGGGAAATCTAGGAGTTGGTTTTCTGTGCTGCTAGTTAACACAACTCTGCCTGAATCGGGTGTCAAACCTCAAGCCCCCTTCTAGGTAGCCAAGTTCAAGCGCACTTAGCCTCTTCACCACGCAGTAAGTAAGTATGAAGTTATGAAATTGTATACTAGTACCCCCTTAACAAATTATTCATGGGTCTAAAAGAAAGGAATTCGCCTGTCACATGAGTAAATAAGTTCCAATGTTTGTAACACCTGTAAGTCTCAAAATTTGAAACATAAACAAATAAAACAAGATCATTTAATTTGTGGAATTTATTTAGAATAGTGTGTTAAGTGTGCGGTGATGTTTGTACAAGATAAATATATAGAGTATATGAGCACAGCATAGCATAACAAGATCATGTCACAGATCATTAGAGAACCAAATAGAGCATACACAGCATATGATAACTGTTTAATACCAAAAAACATCAAAAGTAGACCTACAGCACAGTAGCTTGGACCAATGATAGCCTACTCATAAATAGATCATGGGGCATATAGGTAACCAGTGATTTCTATGCAGGACCATGGGACTTAAAGTTGTTCCAATGATATTCTACTCATAAATACATCATGGGACATTAAGGTTGCAATTTGTTTAGTGCAAAGGCCAGGTTTTGAACATCGACCAAAAGTTAAAACAACACTTTTTAAAGTGGCCATACTGCTGCGGGATAACAGTGAGTAAAAGATACATGACAATGAAGAGTGGTATAACTCAGCTCGGCTTAAACAAGATAACACAACAGAGAGTTAAAAATTTTCATGCATCAAATCTAGCAACATGAAAAAACATCACAGTCAAGGAAAGGGGGGACAAACATTATTAAGTTAAATTTAACTAACAATTGTAGAGCTAACAGCTTCCTAGATATTTCATTACTATCTCCTACTAACAGGTAAAAAAAAAAAGTGGTCTCCCTTTATGACCTTGCACTCCATAGTTGGGAGAGAGGGGGGGGGGGGCAGATGATGTAAAGAAAGCTCATCTGTTGCTATGGACAACAAGTAGCACTGGGATTCCAACTTGTGACCCACCGGTTTAGAAGTCAAATGCTTTACTTCTGGGTTACCATGCCCTCTTTCTACTAAGGGAGCCCTCTTGACATTTCAATGCAATCTCCTTTTGGTTTTAGCAACACTAAAATGATGACAGAATTTCCCATGTTCAAGAGACCAACTATTTCAAGGGGACAAAACTGTATTTATGCTGCTTACAAAACAATTAAGCTAGATCTAGATCTGAGAGAAAGTCTTGAGTTGAAAGTAAACAATAAGTATTCGTTATTGCCAAATTTCAATTCAGATAATAATTACAATCCAAATAAACATGTTTCAGCAAATGTAGTGCTATACAAAAATGGTCAACAACTTGCTAGAGAAGTACATAAGTGACATTTTTGGTTACTTCACACCAGTAACAGAAATTGTTGAAAAGTTTTGAACCTATAGAACAGGTTTGTAAAATGTGTCTTTAGATTTAAAGATAAATATCACTCTAGTCCAAACCTCTTACAGGATGTTGGGGAGTGCAGACTTTGAACCTGGGACCATTAAGACCATACAAACAACAGTCTTTTTCTTATCTTATAAAGTACAGACACTACCTCAAAAAAGATAATGTCCTACACGTGTTGCTATGTCAATCTAGTCATGTATGACTTCAGTTCTGCAAAGTCTTTAATTTTCCTGGCTGGCTCATGCAACCCTTTCCATGCTCTAATAGCAGTAGGGAAGAAGGAGCATTTCTACAAATTTGTCCTAGAATATGGAACAAGGAATATGCCTTCATCTTTGTCCAGTACACATACAGGTGTAGGACAACACTTGAAAACTATCATGTCACAGATTGCATAGAGTGGCAGCTCTCCACCATTAGACTGCTAACACTGCATGTTTATGGATGAAATAGGTTCAAGGTGGAAATCACTTTGACAAGAGCCACTTCCTCTGAATGTGTTTACAGCAATGTTCTATTGTGTAGCTCTAGCCAGATTGATTTCATATAGAAATTGTTATGGGTTCATTATTCTATTCAAGTTGGCAGATAAAAGTTCAGTTCATCTTTTTTCTTAGTCAATCAATTTTAATTTTCTTGACCATAAAACAAAGACCATTTCACTGAAAATATGTGCTATACTATTTACATTAGGATTTCTATTCACTGAGTAATCAGCTCAAGGTAGAGTGTGTGTGTGTTGATCGATCATAAAATGATGTGCATGTCAGTAAAGAGAAGTTGTAGTTTTAATATTTTTTTTTTAATGGTTTCTCTAAATTTGAAGGAGTCAAAATCTAAGCCTGACTGTGATGAAGAAAAAAAAAAAAGAACCTGTTCACTGGGACATCAAACATTGACCTCCAAACAAATCTGGTGGAAATAGTTTTACAAACAAATTTGAAACTTGACAGAATTTCATTGAATGGCATCAAGAGAGTTGTAAACATTGCACTCTGAGCTAACACTCTAACAGACTGTACATCCTGGTCTGAACAGTCAAGCTATACACATATACACAAAGCTAAACAAACAACACAATCATGATAGATGCAACAGGGTCTAAGTAAACCAAACAGCATAAATACTAGAGCAACGTCTGTCCCTTGTGATTTGAAGTAGGGTTCTTTTAGTCTCAGAAACATATCTACAATTGAAGCTTGTCAACATACACACAGGGAAAAAAAAACAACAATTTTTTTGTTTTCTTTAAGATCTGCACATTAATGTGCCCCCCCCCCCCCCCAACATTTGTTTCAGTCAGTAACCATCAGTTCCTTTTGAAATATAGAGCACAAGTCATTAGTTAAAGATCTTGCAAGACATAAGCTTTGATCTTCATTCTGTTACCTGGTATTAAAAAATCAAGTACAACTCCCCACTCAAACAAAATCTTGTACTGGCTATTAGTTGTTTATCAAAGCAAGGCTCTAAATGTGAATCAATAAATGCCATTTAGCAACATACAATAATAGTTTCTGATGAAAAAAAATACTGAAAAACAATTTTTAAATAAATGTCTTCATTTCTCTATGAACGGTACTTCTCACAATTGTAGGAAAGAAACTATTTTAAAACATAGAGTACAGTTAATCAACCATTCATTAGTTAATTAACCAAGCCATTACATCAATTTGTTTCTTAACACAAAACTGTGAGTACTAAAACAATTACCCTGCTAAATAACACAAGAGTGACCTAAACAACAGCCTGTGAGATGTGTCCTCTTAGTATGTTGTTTATGAATGCAAAAATATAAGGAAGTGACCCTTGACCTTAAGGCACTTCCTGGCTATTCCATCACAGCTATTCATATATACAGTGTACCATGTCTTTCTAGAGTGGCATGTCTTTCCGTGCTTCTGTCTCCAATGTCTGGTTCTAGAGTGTCATCGTATAAATGTATCTGGGACAATGTTCGTGAGGCTAGAGCTATGTCTGGCATCATTTCACTTAAAGAAGTCTCCACACAATGCTCCCACTGAAAATAAACACAAAACATTTAATTCAATACTCATTATCAAAATAGACTGTGTTTATTTTTCCTTGCTACTAATCTATCACACCAATAAAAAAAAAGATATGTTGTGATTGGATGGTCAAGGGTTGAGCTAGAAGGATAGATTTTATGAACATGAACACGGATGGCTGCCTGGTTGTGGGGTTAGCGTGCTGGACTGTCATTTGGTTTTATCGATGGTCCTAGGTTCAAACCCTGCCCGCTCCCATTCCCCCTTGATCCGGCGGCAGGTTTGGACTAGGAAGTAAGCTATCTTCAACTCTGAAGGAACATCCGAAACATGTAAAACATTTTTTTAATAACAATCTATCATAACAACTCTCTTCCCCCCCTATAAATCATGGTGATAGAATAACCAAGTCCTCAACAGCCAAAATGATGTCCCTGAGACTCAGAGCTAGCAGACTTCAAAATTTCATTGAGTCTGTAAAGAGTTATACATAGACATGGAGAACAACTAAAACTGCCATTAGTCAAGTGCAAACTTTCATTAACAGCTGCCTCCTTCACATTCATTGGCCAAACCTCTCCAGCAACAGCAATGAAAAGGAAGGCCCATGACAAGGGACTATGGAGATCTATTATTGGCGGCCCATACTCCAATAGCGGAGGATGGGCTGTAAGAATGTAATAGTTTACATTTGTAGCTAAAAAAAATAATAATGAAGCAGTGATGATCAACACAGAAAAAAATAATGCGCTTAACCAGAGTTTCCCACGGGAAGCCAAGTCATGGCAGTATGTTGATTTTAATACTTCCCTACACTCATCTCATTAATGATAACAACAATTACAAGCTGCATGCTCACCTCAAAATTGTCGTAAGACAGAGACTGCGGTATATTACTGGCGCTGCTCTTAGATCTAAGCTGGTAATGTTGTTGTAGATGTTGAGCCTGTTGACAACGGTGGTGGTGGTGATGGCGGCATGAGTGACTGCTGTTGGTGTAGTAATACTGCCTGTTCTGGAGCACCTCAACGGCACTGTCAGGTAAACCAAACTCCCGCACAACTCTCAGCTGTATTTGTAGGGAGACATTTTTAGACATTGTCCTTTTGTCAATATATGCCAGTGAGGTGGCTTGCTGGGCAGGTTTAGATTGTTGTAGTTCTTGCTCCCGTTCCAGCATCTTCACAAACGTTGCCTTGTCTGGAACTAAAGGAAACACAAAGGTTTCAAGTAACACAAGACAAAAGTACACAGTCAACTATTGTAAGCCACACAA
>JADKLZ010000104.1:1017678-1044732 GCA_021533235.1 Biomphalaria straminea
TTAACTCAGCTCTTTCCTCAATATATTAACTCAGCTCTTTCCTCAATGTATCAGCTTACCTCTTTCTTCAATCCTCTTAGTCAGTTGATGTTCTCCCCACTTGATGATGGTAGCCAGGACATCTTGCTCCGCACACTAACAACAGAAGGTCAATAAAATGTGTTAGTTGTTGCCATGTCCTCACACTACAAGAGTATAGACTTACTGCTTACCACACCATTGACATTGTTTTCATATTTACGTTTCTATTAATTTAGAGTTTAGTGCAAGAAACACTGAAACAAATTTATGAAAGAATGTAAAAAAAAAAAAAGAAATTAAGCAGACTTGAAAGACTGAGTGACAGATACCACAGTTGCTAATTGAGGGGCTTGAGGTCCCTTAGACAACAAGCTGAGTGTTTGTCTAGTGCCCAAAGGTAACACGAGAATAATTCCCTGATAAACCCTCCCACAAAAGTGTTGGACAGAATGGCATTGTGAGTGATGATGCACTATAAAACAATAAATTACAATCATTGGACAAAGTGGACTGAAAGATAAAACCATCTAATAATGGAAGTCTGGGCAGAAAAGGTTGGACAGAATGATGTGTAGAGAATATTAAGAGAAATGTAAAGAATGAAAGCTGTGTGTACAAATGTAGAGAATGAGAAAGGAACATAATAGTGAATGAAAGATATATTCAAAAACAATTAAAAGAGTTCAAAGCAAATTAAAAAACAAATAGTACTTTACTAGGACAAAAAAAAAAAAAAAAGCTTTGGTTACATAACTATCAAATAAATGTCAAATAATGAAGGGGGAAGAAAACTGTTACCTGTAAAAAATCAGAAGAAATAACACATTTCAAAAAGTCTTTACTCATATCTAACAAAACAGACAGGCTGGAAATCTGAAGAGAGAATTAGGAGAATGAAATTATGTGTAACTTTAAAACATTTTCTGGCCAAGGTTAAAAACTACAGTTAAAAACTTTTTTTTGTTCACTAAAGTACCTGGGTAAATTCTTCAATTAAAAATGCCATAGCTTGACGATGAACCCACTGGGATCCATGAGGTTCAGCACTCCAACTCAACACACTGAGTAATGAGTCTGGAGTTAATTTATCAATAATGATGTCTTCACAGCCTGCACATAAAAGAAGATTCAATTCAAATCTGATTGCATTAACAAATATAATGTTTGGCCTTCAAATGTTTTAGTGCTACTTCAATACAGAACAATGCATTTCTAATAAGGCATTTCCCCTACCTTGTGAGATGATTTGTGTGTCTAGAAACTGGCCGATCTGATATAGCTCCATTGCTTCATCCACTACTGTCATGTGACATCTGCCCGTAGAAACCATTGCTTGAATTTCACTCAGGCTACACATACTGGGACTACCCCTTAAAACACAGCCCATGTCAACAGTGTCCTGGTACAGAGCCGTCAATAGAACACGAGCGTATCTCCGAGGTATCACAGATTCATCAAGAATTATTTTACAAGGAGTCCTTAAAGTTCTTTCTGTCAACTCCTCCCCAGACTTTGCCCTACGATTGATCAAGTTCCTAAAAAAGGGCGAACGAGAAGCGATGATTGCCCTATGACAAGGGAACTCAAACTGAGAGGTCTTCGGAAGACCGTAGACACTGTGAGTCATACACCGGCAGTGGCCGCTTCCATGATGGCAAACTGAACTGTCCATGTTGTCCAAATCTGTTGAAAACACTAAAACTGCATCACTGAGTTCAGCACTATCTAGCAAATGCTTCATATCATGTTCTAGAACATTAGGAACACCAAACTCTCCGGCCAGCTGACCCAGCAGCTCACTGTGTTCTAAACTTTCTTTTGGCAGCTCGTCTGTGTATAAATACCTCAGCAAAGCAGAAAAAAGACACGCATCCACGCCTGGTGTTTTAAGCTTGACATGGACTTGAGCCCCGTACTCTGGATGTTGTGACAGAAGCCTCTTGAAGAATGGACTCCTTGCTGAAAGAATAGCTCGGTGGACAGGAAAACAAGTGTTTTTAAATATGAGATCAACATCTGTGCAGAACTTGCAGTCGTAGAGACGTGAAAGATCATAGCGTAGGGAGTGAGCAGAGGGTCTGGCCATGCTGGCAGCTAAAGACAACTCTTTCAGAGCAACAGCAGACTCATACTCTTGGACTAGAATTCGTATATCATCAACTGGCCAGGTAGATAACATTTCTCTTATGGCTTTAGCATGATCGAATGAACGGCTTTGGCGACGAGCTCGTGCCAGTTTTTTCCTTAGCGTTGCAAACTTTGAAATACCTTTCCTTTTTTTTTCTTTCAAGTTTTGTTCCCCTTCTGATACTGTGTATGCTTGAGATATGCGCGTAAAAGCAGACCGTGTTCCCTGAATTTTATCAGGGACAGATGATTGAGCACCCATTTTAAAATCTTTAGTACAAACCCTTTCTTCACAAGAAATCAGCTATTTGCCTAAAGGAAATAAAATCATAAAATTAGCATTTTTAGTCTGACAGTAGGACATTTTTGTTAGTATAAGATAGTGAAGTGAGACTTACTTCTTTTAAAAAGTAACAGAAAACTGTGACTATAAACTTAATATATATCAGAATAGTAAACCTCTAATGAATAGCCTAGATTAATGTTACTTTAATCGACATTGAACAGCATTTGCAGTGAATCATATGTTTCTTAAATATATAGTCTCTTTACAAGAGGAATGACCCTTAGATTTATGGGTTGGCTATGAATAAAAAATAAATAGCCATATATATACAATACCAACTGGTTTGCTGTCATGGAGGATGAGATGATGAATTCCAATAAAATAATTAATTGGTAGAGTATCACTGTCACAGATGCCATTATAGATTTATTTGTATATTTCACATTTAAAAGCTTGTGTGTAAATAGAAATAGAAACCCCTAACTGAGCCTCAGGATTTACCCCACAAATCTAGATCCTTGACAGCGCCTCAGGACGTAACTATGATGTCGCAAATCTATTGGTTGATTTGAAAATAAATAAAGACTTTTTTTAAAAGAGTTAGGTCAGCTGGAATAAGACGCGCCAGATTCAGTCTGGAGCGAGCTTTTTAAACGATAGGTTGTTTCTAGTGTGCTCTGAAATATTATTGAAGAAAGAAGCCTTTTTATTATATCTTAATTTTTATTAATATGTACCTTGTACATAAGCTGTACTTAAGTTAAATTTGAATTAAAGTTTCCAGTGTTTTATTTCAACGAAGAAGTTATTCATTTAATTCCTAGATCGTCTCTGTTCATTATTGTATTTAATTCAAGATAGAGTCCCCGGCAGCACAAGACTACTCTCCTATCAGACAGCAACTTCTTATTGCACCTCAAGATAAAGTTGGCGAAGTCTTCATTCTTCTTTCTTCATCGATAAGAGAGCGTCTTGCGACAATCACAAACTATAGATTAGTATAGAATAGTATATAGATTATAAATATTTAGTTTAGACTTCAGACTAGATTCACTGGAATCTAGATTATTCTAGATCTATATTTATATCATTCATTATCATTATCTGATTAAATCTGATAAAATCAGTATCAACAGATCTATCTGAATCTGATCTACATCTAACTAGACTTAACTAGAGTCTAGTCTACTAGTAACTAGTCTAGTGACAGTCTAGTCTAGAGTCACTCTAGGTAGTCAATTTAAAAGTATTATTATTAACTTTAATTTTAAAATTAAAACTATTATTTTATAATATTAAAATAGTATCTTAAAAAATAAAAGTCAAAGTCAGTTTATTAGTAATAGATTCTAATTCTAGATCTAGATTCTATACTATAAAAACAATTTAGTAACAAATAATTGTCATGAATGACATCATGATGAATGAACCAAATTGAAAGTCAATCAGACTCAATCTAACTCAGTGTGAGTGACACTGTGACTGATTGACTGATCAATGCTTTTTTGGTGAGACTGACACTACTGACAGCTACACTACACTACTACACTTACTGACATAGTCGATATTGAGTCTACTATAACTAGATATCTATAAGACATAAGATCTAGGACTACACTACAGCCTACACAATTACAAACTCATAAAATTATGATAAAACTGTGACTGACTATACTCAGATACAGTGACTCTTCACATTCAATGATTCAGTTATTTGAAATATTTGTTATTTATTTTAATAGATTATTATAGATCTAAATGTAATCTAGATCTAGATCTAGGAAAAACAAAAGCATAATTTACACTATAATGAATGTAGATTAATTATATCCAATATCCATTTTCACAGTTTTAAAAAATCTAGCTTTATATCTATGCTGGAGTCATATTAACAACTGAAATCCTATGTTAAGTTATATCCGCAAAGGTAAAATGGAGTAGCCATTTTTTTTAATCATTTAGATCTAAATTATGTCTGATTTTTTAGAAATGACTTGATATTATATTTAGATTTTTCTATTTTGCTTAAACCTACAATATAGATCTAGATCTACAAAGAAAAAAATCATTTATTATGTTTTTATTAATTTTTAAATATCATAGCATACTTTAAAACCAAATATTTGAATATATATATATTATAATAATCCAAATATAATAATATTATTTTTTCCATTTATTAGGACTACATGGCACACTAGGAAGCACGTATGTAGGTTGTCAATATCATTTGACCTAAACTTTCATTCTCGACTTGTGCATTGTACAACAAACCTACGTCGGAAAATGTCAGGACTTGTTAGACATTCTTTAAACAGAATTGTACCTGTGATGCGTTCTAATGTTGTACAAAAAGCCTCAGTCATCTCAGGTCCACCAAGAAACCCCGTACCATTTACGGTAAGTCAAGTGTCGAGTCCAGTAATCATATCGCATCCTTATTTGACCTGTACGTATTATCGATAAGTCAATTCAATGGCAGAATGACAGTAAAACAAAAACAAATAGACCTAGTCGACCTAGATAGATCCAGATCTACATGTAGATCTAGATCTATATCTATAAATCTTATTCTTGTTATTTAAATACATTTGGTAAACGGGAATAAATCGACTTAATCATCTTCAAGTTAAGGCCCAAGGGTACCCCCATCTGTATTAATCTGTAACTCCTTTTTTATTCTTTCAGAAATTAGAATTTATTTTGGACTTCTACTTTTAGTAAGTAAGTTTTAGAATTGAACTCCTGTCAATTGAGTGTCTTGTTGAGTCTAGACTAGTATCAAGACTTACTGTCACTTAGAGCACTCAAACTCAAGTCAATGACTCAGGCCAGGAAAATCATTCAAAATGAATTAAGTCATTAAGTAATGTCATAGCTGACATCTAGCCTATGCCCTATGAGCCCTATGATTCTATGAAGTTGTGAATGTAATTTGTCTTGCATATTAAAAATTAAATTTAGCATTTACTATCATCTAGATTCTAGATCTACAATTAGTCCTCTATTATTTTAGGTACTTTGATTTTCCGGTTGCGCAAGATTTTTTTTGGGTTCCGGAACCGGTAGCCTACCGGCGTCAGTATATAAGCCCAGAACAATGGGTATTGTGTTCCATTCTGATTTTGTTTTCAAAATCACCCTCAAAAGGATAATCAAAGCCTTTTCATCGCGCAAGGACAGGATATTCATTAATTCTTTAGATCTACATCGCCATTATTCTATTGTTTTCATGGAGATCCATCGTGTTGAGCATACTGGTAAGTTGACCATTAAATTTATGTTTATTAAGCTTCTACGAGATTTAAATTTAGTTCTGTTAGTTAGTTTAATATTAAATCTAAGTAGTTTAATAAACTTTATTGCAATAAGTGCCTCTATTTAGTGGCAAATGGCAACGGACTGGGCCATGCTTCATTTTTTTGAAGTCGGCCATCAGCCATTACAAAACCGGAAGTGATAGATTTAATAACTATCAATGGCTGAATCGTTTTTTTACTGAATGTATTATTTTGAAATCCACTATCAATCATAATTTCAATTGATCATCTGGCATTTTAAACTTGAAAAATGATATTTTTGGGATGATAATAAACTATTTTGTTGTTTATTTTTTGGTTTTGATTATATATTATGGATATTTCTTGCTATAAGCTTACCATATAAATACGTTTTTTAATTATTATTTTTTTTAAGTTTTACTTTTCAGTAAAGCTTATTCATTAATTGAGCAAATAAGGTTGACTATATTATAGATCTAGCCTTTCTAGATCTAGATTTTTTTATTGAATATTTTTACTGGGTTCCAGCTAAAGACAGTAAATGAGTAAAAGTAAAGAGAACTAATTAATTTAACTAATTTTAAAGTTATTTTAATCCCTTTTTTTTTTTTTGTAAATAAAATAATTCTTATATCCTTTTACAATAATAATACATTTAACTACAATAAACAACACATTTGCCAATTTATTATTTATATATATTTTAAAATAAAAGAATAAAAGTAAAAAAATTTTTTTCCCATAGACATCATTGACGAGGCAGGCAGTAATGTGACTGTGGACGGCATGGTAGATGATACCTTGATTGTCGATGAAGTTGAAGTTTTGACAGGCAGTGATGTGGTTGGTACTTTTACACCTGGAAGCATGACTGTGGACGGCATGGTAGATGATACCTTGATTGTCGATGAAGTTGAAGTTTTGACAGGCAGTGATGTGGTGGGTACTTTTACACCTGGAAGCATGGTAGATTTCAGAAAGTATGTGTCGGAAACTTACTGTCTTGACATTTCATCTTTGGCGGTTGGATTTAAGCTGAAATTCGGTAACATCGAGTATCTACTTCAACACAACACTGCAGTGAAAGTAACTGATTCTCTCTTCTGCTATTTTACAGCACTGGGTGTAGTGACAACCAAGATGACTGTAAATGGTAAGGTTAGAAAGCACATAAAGGATATGAAAAACTTTTGCAGGAGTATAACTCGCAGCTGGCACCTTGTAGCTCCTTACTTGCAAGAAGTTGTAAAAATCAATCCTGTTGGGAAAAAGAGACCACTTCAGGAATGCCCTGAAAGACCTATGGAAGTGAAGAAGTTGCGACTCCCTGAAGGCAACACAGCTGATGATAATGATGGACTAGCCAATACCACAGAAAGACACTGTGCTCGTTGTTGCACACATCGCCAGCATTTTGTGGCACACAGTGCCAGTTTGTCAGAAAAACTTCGATGCTGCAGAAAAGTTATAAGACTTTTGAGAAAACGCTTCAACACAAGAAGGGTCAATCAAGAGCTTATCAGAAAAGCAAAACGAATTTCATCTTACAGAAAAGACAAAGGTAATCTGAAGCGAGAAAATGTGCTACTTCAAAAAGAAAATCAACAATTGCGTCTCAACTTAAAAGAAGCATCATCTAAAGTATCAAAGCTGAGAAAAATAGCAGACAGAAGATCGGAACAGAGTGCTACTTTGAAGGATAAAATTCAGTCGCTTAAGTTGTCATTGGAGGAGGCTCAAGTGCAGGTGAATGAGCTTACTGAGAAGCTGTCTGGTTACAATTCAAGTCAATCTGCTCAGAGTATCTGCCAGGCAGGCATGTATGATGCCCATTTTCGCAAATGCCTCTATGCATGTCTAGAAAGCCAAGTGCCAGTTGAAAAAGCAGGACATCTTGTCAGGTACATTTTAAGTGAACTGACACAGATATCTGTTTCAAAGATTCCTGCCCCCTCAACTGTTGCACAAATGGCTTACGAGATGGGCATCATATCCAATTTGCAGGTGGCAGAGGCTCTGTATACAGCACCTGAGCTGGTAGCAACATTGGCTTGGGATGCCACAACCATTGATGGGGTACACTTTAACGAGGTCAATTTATCTTTTGGTGGGAAAACATTTACACTAGAAGTAGGAAAACTTGGGGGTGGGTCAACATTAGATTACTTGGAGCACATTGTTGGTATAATTAGTAATTTAGGTACAACTTACTCCACATATTCAGGCATACAACAACATCTTATATTGCACAAGTTTAAAGAAATGTTTCAAGCAACACTAACAGATAGGGCCCCCGTCAATAATTGTGTCAGTCAGCAACTTAGTGAGTTTTTCACCAAAGATCTCATAGTCTTGCATTGCAATCTTCACCCACTTGATGGCTTAGCGACTGAAGCTAAGAAAGTTCTCAAGAGGATTGATGCCAAGTATGCAATAACCAGCAACATATTTGGCAACGAAGGGAGAGCTGCGAACTTGATTTTAGCTGTTTCCAAACTTAGGTAAGTTAACAAAAAATATATTTTAATTCCACTATATATTTTTAATCGAGCTAAACTGGATTGCTAACAATTGATTGCTAATTTTTTTCCCAGGTACAAGGCAACATCTGGCGACCCATCTGGCTTCAAAACTTTTTTGAAACTTGTGGGTCAGAAAGTGGGAGTGATTACCAGATATGTGGGGAACAGACTGCATATTCTGTTCCACTCTGCTGGGATCATCATTCATTTGAAGGATGATTTGCTGCAGTACTTGAAGAAATACAGCCACAAGAAACCTTTTCAGCTCTCTTTGACTCGAGACTTGCAGGAACCCAAACTTCTTATGCAGTTGAGAGTTTTAGGTAATAGAATTTACAGTCATGTTCATTGAATTGAATATAATGATTTAAGATAATTCTTTTTAGAAAATTTAAAGCTTTTCAACATTTATTACTGCTTTTTAAAAACAGGGCTGTTTGGAAAGATGCTGACAGGACCATGGATGACTCTATTCTATCAAAATGATATACACATGAAACATCTTGAAATGGTAATATAATTTAAATTTTACTACATTTTTACCTTAACAGTTGAATGTTGTTTTTAAGATATATATCATATATCAATTTATTAATATTTCGTTTGAACTCTTATTCTAGGTCCCTCATGTAAAGGTCTGTCTTGACAATCTGAAGATTATTGTGGATGCCCCAGAAAATCTCCTCTCTAAAGCAACTAATTGCTTTGGCCAGGCCCTGGATACTAATGATGATGTTCTGAGAGCCCTACGAGAGGAAAGTGCTGATGAAGTCTTTCATGAGATTACGAGAGAACTTGCTGAAGGCTTTTGCAAGGTATTAAAGAGACAGCTATCTAGCTATCTGGACGGCCCACTCTCTAATCCTGATGCAGAGACTGTGATAAGGACATCTGAAGCTCCTCTTCACAACATGCACAGCGAAAGGGCTCTTGGGATGTTTGATTTTCAGTGTCATAGGGCCCACAATGCAACAGTTGGCTTTAGAGATGGCAAAGTCAAGTTTGTGATGAACAAGACTATGACATGGTTGAAGACTAAGCCAGTTGAAGAACAGTGGAGAATCGTTTGCTTTGCTCGACGTTTTGCTGCCAAAAGAAGACATGAAATGATGGCTCGTGAGATTCAGATTTCTAATGCTTCAGCAGAGAGGCTAAAGATGATGGCACAGCGAAGAGACAACAGACAGCGTTCCCAGCTGGAGAAGGCTATCAGAGATGGCACTGAGGACTTAACCAAGATACCTCCAGAGACAAAGGCTGACTGTGATCTGATTCTAGCAAAGTCTTCAACCCTCATCGGCAGGACTCTTCAGCATGTTTGGACAGATGACCAAGGAGATACAGTGTTTGAAGGAAAAGTTATAAGTATTCAGGGAAGTATTATTTCTATTTTATATAGCTCAGAAACTGAAGCTACTGAGTTATCAGTGTATGAGCTTGTAGCTGATTTTATTCTAGGAGATGCTAGTTTTTTGTCTGAATGTTAATATCTTTATGCTAATGTCTCATGTTTTTTTTCCACATGGCAGCTGTATAGCACCTGTAGTACATTTGGCATTGATCTGATGACCACTTGAATTCTGCTTGCTAATGGATATGGATATTCAAAACATAATCGGGAAGTAACATTTTTTATAGTCATTATTTGTGTGTATATCATATATTATATTAATATTCTTTATTATTATAAAAGTTATTCCATATTAGAAATATCTTACCCATTTGTGGATACATTTTACATTTGACTTGTTGTATGTTACTTGACAGAACTTAATTCAATTGTATTATACTTTGCCTGTTAATGCTCAATATTATATTTACATAAAGATGAAAATTAAGTCAAGTTACCCTTTCAGACTTTTCCCCAACCCATTAGAGTTGAGTGAACTCAGGAACACTTCAAAAATCCAAAATCTATACAGTCTTTACTGAGATTCAAACCTAGGACCCCAGGTTGGTAAGCCATGTGCTTAACCACTCAGCCACTAAGCCCCCACAAAGATGAAGTGGATCATTTCTTGTTAAATTTTTCCCTGACCTGCTGAGCACTGAGGGGACTTATCAGGACTTGTGTCTGCTTTATCTTTTTCTTATAAATTACATTCCATACAAAGCAATAGTTTCACCAAAATATTTGCCTTTACTTAACTAATTAATGTTTTTCAGATACTTTTCATTATTGATAAGCTTTGTTCAGGTTCAGTAAAAATGTACCAGTAATAAAGATGAAGTGAATTGAATCAATTACTTTTGTCCCTAATCTTCCATGCAGTGAGGGGACTGCTAAAACTTCTATATATTTGCTTCATCTTTTCCTATTTCACTTGAACAGTCCTTCAAAAATATTTCCAACAAAAAAAACAACAAAACATGATCATCTTATCCATCAAGAATAATCTAGTTTAGAGACACACAGCGGTAGATGGACTGGACATTGAATGTGACATTTAGTGATGATGCGCATATGTATTTTGATTCAATAGTCTTATGACCTAGACTCTTAGAATCATAACATTGTTAGTGACAGACTCAACTGTAGCCCAATCTTTAGAACAATTTAAATTTTATGTTGGATTAATAAGTAGACTTGACTGGACTTTACTGAAGCACCTAGACCTTAGCTATTTTTCAAGATATTGTAGATATTGCATAACTGGTGATGTTAAGTATGTGATAGAGTTTAATTTCACTATACAGCTGATAATTGTGCAATGAACCATTTATAATATTTAGACTAATTTTACCTTTTTAGGTAAAGCAGTAAAAGTATTAATTCTATTTCAGAAAAAAGGATACAGTCTGACCATGTTCATCTTCAATCATGCATGATGTTGGCAAGCTTTGGCTACTAACATATATTCACAGACTGACATCAAGCAATCTATAGTTATTTATTTTGTTTATAAATCTTTTATGTAATATTTAAAAATTAAAATGTTTCAGAATTAACGAAAAAAGTTTTTAAAAATTTTTTTCCAACATGTCACTTCATGTTTTAAATTATATATTTTTTAAAAATACATTACAAATTTAAAATAAGTATCTATGAAATACATAAAACATTGTGCATATCTGTAAAAAATTTTATTCAAATATCTCTATTGGTCACAAAGTTATGACTATTTTAAGAGTCTACATATTTTGTCATTTTCCGACGTCATTCAAAATTTTTTGTCATAGAACAAATATTTTTGTTTTAACTTCTAACTCTGGATTATATATAATAAATGCATAACACAATATCATGCTTTTATATTGAAAATTTCATTTAAATATCTGTACTGGTTATAAATTTATGAGCACTTCAAGAGTCAACATATTTCTTTTGTCGTTTTTCGACATACCATCCAACATTTATCTAAAATATAAAAAAATTATTTAACTTCTAACTCAGGATTATATATTATAAATAAATAACTAATAATCATGCATTTGTGTTAAAATTTTCAAGCAAATATCTCTATTGGTTTAAAAGTTATAAACATTTACGTTCAGAAATGTATTATGTTTCTATCGTTTTTCAACAACTACCCCCACATTAACGGCTAGAAACAAAAAAGTTTTAATAGACATAGATGGATTAAAATTTTAATAATTATCAGAACATAATTGTGCATATCTGTTGAAAATTTCATTATGTTATCTTCAAGAGTTAAAAAGTTATAGCATTTTTAGTGTACTAACTCCTTTTTTCGGTCACAAAAATTGATTTTTTTAATATACAAAATTTCCGACACTAAAATAATCATAACTTTTGTTCTAATTAACTTAGAAGCATAAATGAGGTGTCACTGAACTCCATTCAAAAAGATCTATCTAACTATGCTAGTTTGATTTAGATTCAAATAATTTGATTTTTTTATCAAAGTACCTAATTATTTACACCTAACTGCTAACTGTCCTAGCAAAACATTTATAACTAATTAAACTATATATGACTATAGATCTAGTAGAATCTAGAAAAATGTCTAGATATATACTAGAGTCTAATAGACTATATGATAGAAAACAAAATAGTAATCTAATTAATCATTATTAATCTAAATTCTCTCCAGATTCACTAAAATAAAATAAAAGGTACATTTGAAATGTTTATAATTTATGTATCACATCTAATCTAGCTGAATTGTATTAAAAATTTAATGATGGTAAAATAAAAAAATTCTGACCAATAAGGAGGTGTTTTTTTTATTTTTTTAATTTCTAAAATCTTTTTATTTTAGCTAGAATAATATTTTTAGATATTATATGAGTATAAGAAATATTGATGTCAAATTGAATATAATATATTAATTATTTTAATTTAGATCTATATACTTTATATAGAATAATAATTTAGATCTAGTTGACTGTGGAGCCCTATTTTGGTGGTAGAGGAGCCGGCCATTTTTCGTATGACAAGTTTTTCTTCCAGAGCCATTTTTTTCACTGTCCATAGCTTTCTTGGTCACTGTCTCGCTCCATCTAGTGAGGTCTAGATCTCTAGACTATAGAATATTCACTACATTAGCTATTTTAACTAGATTCTATATTAGTATGTAGACGAATAGTATTTAAATAATAGATCCAGTTCTAATATTGATCTGAGTTAAGATATATTCTTTATATATATAGTTTCTAGTCCTAGAATTGTTAGATTACAATACAGAACTAGATCAGAGTCAAATCTAAAAGTGGTTAAGTGAACTTAAATAAATATAAAAATCTATTTATAAAATTCTTTTTAGTTTTTTTTTTGACCCGATGAAGAGTTTGCATCCAGAAAATAATGATAAAATCAGAAAGACTTTTGATCAAGATACAAGAGTTTATATAGATCTAGAGCTTTTGAATGGTTTGTTTGTGTCTGTTAAATGTGTTAGATATAAAGCTCTACTGCCTCTAGTCTTAGATTTTTAATCTCTAAATTTCCAAAACTACAAAATTAACAATATAACAATAGCTATTGTATGCTTAAATTAAAGTATTTATCAATAAAACTTTCTTTTCCTCTAAGTGTCAATGATACTTGTATTTCTTCAGTATGTGAATAAACCCAGATTTCCTCAATAATTTATGATACAAATATTTTCTATGTTATCACAGAACTATTTTTGTTTTCTAACTAAGAGTATAGCCAACCTGTTTAATGTTTTACTTATCCAAATGACTTATGACACCATATTATAAAAGACATTTAAATAAACCCAAATACTGAGCACGTAATTGTATCCTTGCATTATTTTACTTTTAACTTGATGAAATGCACAATATATTCCTTAACATTCTTAGGGAAGGTCATTTATTTTCTTAACTCATCTCTCTATTGGATTGACCATGTTCTGTTTAAATCCCAATATGTCATGAACCATAACTATGTTTGTATGTTCTATTTGCAGACAAAGCTTGCAGTCGGTGGTGCGATGTGCCTCACTATTGTTGCTCCCATGTTCTGGATAATGGCCAACATCAAGCACTACAAAAATCCTGGTGGCGTCTCTTCCTAGATAGAGAATACATTTCCTAGTGACCAGTGCTGCAAGGACAAGAAAGAATGAGCTTGTCTGAGATATCGTTATCACCTGAGTTATAAATTATTACCTTGTTGAATGATTTGAAATAGTTTGTGTGACATTTTCAACACATAAATAGATATGATTTTTACTTAACTAAACTGTCTTTGGTATTTTCTTTGTACATAGGTACTGTAGTGTTAGAGTAATTTGTAATTAAATTAGAAGTGAGATTTTCTCTGGTTTATATTGATGCCTACAAATATGTATTACAAACAAACATTTATTAGATAAAGAAATAAACAAAAATTGCTATAGGAAATAGAATTAATAGAAATTAAAATGAGCAAAAATGTTGTAATCTACTGGCTTAAAAAAAACTTCCCATTGGTTCAGAGAAGACTTGCATAACAGAATGTACAATACCTAAATAATATTTAGTTTTTAAATACTAGTACTGACTTGTATGGTCAGGTTTAATTTCTCTATATATTGCAACATACAGAGCAAGGTATAAAGAGATTTGGTGTGGGGTCTTTTTTCTGGTATGTAATGCTGGAGAAAGGGTAGGTTTTATTTCCATAGAACTTAAATTAAGTACCAGTCAATGTTCTAGTAGTTTCTTTACAAGTGCTGAAATGGCTGTCATGATGTCATTACTAGTAGCTTACTTTCTCACAGCATTTTGTATCCATTACTTTGACAAAGTTTCAGATCACTATGAATATTGTATTGCAACCATTTCAAACAGTATTTAAAAGCCAGTTTCCTTTGTTGAGCAACTTCATCACCACACAAGTAGGACACAAGAATTGGCTTGGAGTTCTGTCCCTTTGAGTTTGCATCATCAGCCACTATTTCTCGTTACCGAAAATAGGATGTGAGCTAGCTAGATTTATTATTAGATAGAATATAGTATCACATCCTAGCTAGATTTATTATTAGATATAATATAGTATCACATCCTAGCTAGATTTATTATTAGATAGAATATACTATCACATCCTAGCTAGATTTATTATTAGATAGAATATAGTACCACATCCTAGCTAGATTGATTATTAGATAGAATATAGTATCACATCCTAGCTAGATTGATTATTAGATAGAATATAGTATCACATCCTAGCTAGATTGATTATTAGATAGAATATAGTATCACATCCTAGCTAGATTTATTATTAGATATATTCTATCTTCTTCAAAGTTGTGTACTGTACAAACACCATTTTTTTCTGTTCTATAAAAGTAGGCTTAGATACTATTTATTCAAATGACATCCAAACTTAAGTGGCTAAATAATTCAATGCAACAACTCTTTCATTAGTCTAGAAAAATGTATTTGTCCAAAGTATTTTTTCTTAAATTAATTTGACAGAATACTTTAAATAGAGTACAGCAGTGATAGAGCAACATACATAGCACTATTATACAAGGCTTAATATCAATGTTGGCATCTTCAACAAATGTTTAGCCAAATCTTACATTCTTAGGACTATATTCATAATTAATAATGATGCTAAGCAGAATAGGATTGGCTACTAAGTAAATAAAGGTATGGTTTGAAATGTGTCATCTAACATAGACAAAAAATCAATTGGCTCAAGCTTAGAAAATTAAAAAAATGGAATAAAAATAATTGCATGAAAAAGCAGACAATAATTTGCAATGTGATATTGTACTCATTCATAGAACATTTAAAAATGTGCTTGTTATGCCCGACGCCATTAAAAAAAAAGAATCATCTACCCACTATGTAATAGTGCAATTAGGTCTACAATGTTTTTGTACAGTCACGTTTGTACACAACCTTCGACAAAATATTCATGTCATTCAAACCTATTCCTAAATAACAAAAGATTTGGTCTAAAATGTGGCCCACAGAATACAAATGAAATAGTTGCAAATGTTTTTGTAAATATTTCATTGTAATAATTTCAGTTACATATAAAAAAAAGTTATTGATAGATTGGGCCTCAGGCAGTTTCAAAGAAAAATGTAACCAGGTTGTAATTAAGTGGATATATTTTTTATTGAAAATTTATAAATGGAAAGTTTACAATTTAAAACCACTTTATACCCTATCCATATAACTTTAGCCAACAGTTGAGGCAACATCAGACTTACTTTGGTACCTCTGCCATCATCACAATGAAAACTTGGCTGTGCCCCTTACTTATGGCAAGCACTCACAATGTCATGATTTCAGACAAACAACTCAAAACATTTCAGAGTAATAATTGGTTGCTAAGTATGAATAGCTTGGTGGGTTTGAGATTAGGTGGGAGAGTATAATGACAATAGAAGATACATAGTTTGTTTGTCAACCCTGAGATATTTCACAGTTGGAATGTTTGCATAATCAGTAACAAGGACAAAAAATAAATGTTTAACATTACAGTCAAATAATTCAATACTATTTATTGAACGACTATCTTTACTATTACAAAATTTATAAAACATCTTTGAAATAATAAACTGTATAAGCTTCAATAACAAAGAATCAACAATTGAATATATTTAGCACTAGCTATGTTTTGTTTTTCTACAAGTATCAGTTTTAAAAGAACAAAAAAATTGAGAGAATCTTCCATATCAAAAAATAAAAATATCTTTATAAAAGTAGATGCAGAAAAATATCACTCAGTATTACATCACAGTTCTACATAAGAAATTTTAAACATTTTTTTTGTCTGTATATAGGAAAAACCTCATCACAACATGGAATTTAAGTAATGACCTGTTTTATTTCTAAGGACAAGAGTTCTGTTGTCCAAGCCAAACTGCAAAGTCCAGATCTACCAAAGCATCAACGTTTGTCCAACTGGCCAACAGAGTTGAATGCACTTTGTTTTGAAAATCACTCATGTTACAATAGAACTTCATATTATATAAATATTTTTCTCAGACCTAATAGAGTCAAACAAAGTCACGTTGTCAACATTTCACAAATTGGAACCATAACTGAGATGACAGCCTTGAGCACTTCCCAATGACCAGGGAGTACACAAGAGAAATGGTTCCATTGTTTCATTCCTTAACATTAGAAGTACAGCATTTACTTTTTAACTACTCCATACAACAGGTTCAAGGCTATAAATTAAAAAAAAATTATGCACTGTAAATCTTTTGTTGAAATTAACAAGTGAAACAATTGTCTATTTAATTGTTTGTAATCAATTGAGTTGCAGACAGAAATAAAAAAGCAAGTTGAGCATGGGTAAGAAAATATTTCTTGAATTCTAAACTATCGACAAACTTTTCTATTGAGAGTGATAACTTCAACTCATGACATAATAGTTCACTGTCTTTCATTCAATCATGACTGAAGCTCATAAAGAAGTTTCTAAAAGTTAATTTTTGTCTCTCTCTCTATATATGTATCACAAGCGCAGTACAAAACTACATCTCACAGAGATATGTTACATTGCTTGACATTTGAACTTAGGAACTTCTTTTTTTTATAATTAATTTCTTTTATCAACTTTGATACAATTATCTAGCAATATATTATAAAAAAATTGGAACATTTTTTACCATTGAGCTGAACAGAATTTTGAAATGATATCTTTTGATGCACTTATAACAAACATTATGTATGAAAATCTCATATCAACAGTGGCAAAAAAGAATACAATATTGCCTGTTGGGTTCCAAGGTACTACTGCTATGTTTATGCCAACTAAAGACTTTTTGTGATGTCATAAGTAAAAAAAAATAAAATAAAAATGTGGTACAAATATAAAAATATACACTGGAATTATACATGAAAATAAACTTAATTAGAATTAAGCAGAAGTGAGAATAATGTCTTCATTTCTAATATCAAAAAGTTTGTTAGGTGTATATACAAAAACAAGTTAAAAACATTCATACAATTATAAAAGTGTCAAGTTAATAAGATCTAAATAAAGAATAAAAAAAATTGACATTAATATTAGTCAAAAATAATAAACAAAAAAAAATTATGGCTATTGCTTGAAATATTTTGAATGGCACTGTAAACAAAAAGTTGAATTAAAAAAGGAATTTATTGAAATGAAACAAAAAAAAAAGGATGCTGCTTTCACAACCCTCATTGTAAACAATTTGAAAAAGTCAAGTCACAGTGTCAGCATTTCACCAAGTCATGGGAGTCAACATTTCACAAAGTCACTGTGTCAAAATTTCACAAAGTCATAGTGTTAACATTTCATCAAATTATGGCATCAGGTTCATCTTACGCTGGCTTCTCTTTTCTAAAGGACAAGGACTTGAGAAGGCTGTTTGACCGTTTGCGTCCTGGCGTTGGTTGACCCTGGTGCAGAACTAACTCAATCTCAACATTATTTCCCACAGGCACCCACTTGGGAACTCCTTCAGTATCTACACAAACAACAAGATGATTTTTTTAAAGTGATTTGAATTGGTATTAGCCAGTTATCTGTCTTTTGATTATTTTGTTGTTAAAATGTTTTACATAATACATCCTAGCCCAAACCTCCCACAGGATGATGAGGAATGGTAGTGGGAACACGGGAATATTAAGATGATCAAATGACAGTCCAGCAAGCCATACACAAGTCAATTACAAACAAAACAAAGTCAAGGATTTAAAAAGGTCAAGGCTACATTATAAGAAAAAAAGTTCAACACTTCTAATGGACCTCAATCACCAATCTTAAACAAACACCATTTAGCCAGGAGATAATATTGATAAAACAATGAAAAAAAAACATATCACGTGATAGTCTTTATGGATTACATAATTTGTATAGAAGATTTACGATTGGTGAATGAGGTCCATTAACGAAATCGAAGGGGAAATATTAGGTTAGGTTAGTAATAGGAAGATGCTTTTAGATTTGAATGACATTCAAATTCATAACTAACCTAAATGATGATGTATAAACATACTATCTCAAGAATGGGAATCTTGCTAAATGAAATGGCAATAACCCAGAAGTTAATAAAGTAACTAAGAATACTAACTGTCAAGAAGAAAATACAAGTCTAAAGATACTGGTAGTAAAATCTTAGAAAAGAAAAAGATGTTAAGATGAAGTCTAAATGTCTTAAGGCTTTGCAGACAGGCAAGAAACTAGTTGGCTAAAAGAGGTTGCAGTCAGACAAGAAACGTGGCCAGCACAACGACCAACCACATTTACTTTTCCCCAACTAATGTCAGGTACCCATTAGAGCTGGGTGGACACAAAAGGCACCCAAAGATCCCAAATTTAAAAAATACCAGCTTTCAAACCTAGGACCTCTGGTTCGGAAGCCAAGCGCTTAACCCCTCAGCCACCACGCCTCCAAAAGAGGAAGAATAAATGTGAACAATGTAACCTTACCTGCAAGAAGTGACCTGAGAGAGACACTTTTGGTTGTGACATGCTCTTTCCTTGAGTGTTTCAAGGTAAAGATAAGACAAGCCTCCATTGGGATGCCAGATCCTTTATCAACCTGCCAAGTCAAATCATTGTTTCAAAATTTTTTATTTGGTAGTTCACTAAACAAGAATCATAATTAGGAGTCGTATTATTTATACAGTTAAAAAAAAAAAAGGCACAGCCTACTTCAAATTCCAAATCCAAGCTTGGAGAATGATCATTTAAAGGCACAACATGAGACTTGCCAATTAGTCTTGTATTATGAAATAAACTCAAACGATTCCCAGGGCTGAAAGATAAACAAAATAATTCTACAATAACAGCAGAAAAATAAGAATGAAAAGTAGCAAAAGTGGAAATAAATTAAAAATGGCATTTATCAAGTCAAACTATTCTACAAGTTATTGACTTTGTACAGGGGATTGTGTGTTTTAGGGGAAGTGTGTTAACCACTGGAGCAATGATTTCATTGAATTGAGCTGAAAATGGAACTCTATTAAAATTGCATTCAACACTGCATTTCTTCAGTACTATACAGGCACTTTCAATTCTATGTTTGTTTGAGAGACCAAAAGTCTGATAGTGTGAATAACAGAATTGTCAAAAAAATTTTGACTCCCAAATGAATTCTTATCTTTTGCTTGTTATATCCAACAATAAAAAAAAAAAGACATTAAAAAACAAAGACTTACACTTCAAGACGCACTTTGCAATAAATTTCAGTCGCTGTATTTGGGAAATTACCACGAACTCGAAGGATTTTTCCAGTGACACTAAATAATTTGTCACTCACAGAGGCCGAACTGTCTGCAAGAAGAAATTTAAAATCTCACGTTTAATTTAAAGTGCATCTTTACAATTATACTTCCATCATTTTCAATGTGTCATTATCTACTGGGGGAGACTTTCATTACATTTATTTCATTTTGTAAGCAAATCCTAAGTGACTTGGTTTTTCAATGAGCTTTGATTATCAATAATAGCAAAACAAATTTGTTGTTGACAACCAAATGTTTGTAATACATCAGGTCATGTACCATATACATTTTAAATGTTTGTAATACATCAAGTCATGTACCATATACATTTTAAATGGGCATTATTCTAGCCCTAGCGTTTCATACAAATCTTGTTCAGAATTATAGTCTTTGCTAGCTAGCATTACCATAATTAACTGACATATAAAATGCATGATCTAATAATCAAGTTTATTAATACCTATTTTTGTTTTTAAAGAATGTCTGCATTTAATAAGAAAAAGTCACCTATCACCATGACAACTAGTTACCAAATTTTGAACTTATTCTTTTCAGAATAAAAATATGAAGATTAAAAAAAATCATTGACTACATTTCAGTATTTATAAACGTGCATGTGAACGATTTGACAAAGTATTAGTAGCACAGAACAAGTTTTAAATTTGCCATGCTAATAAGGTTTGGTAAAAGTGAATAGAAAAAGAAAATGACCTTACACGAAAAAAACAAATTAAAAATATATATATAAAAAAAAAACTTAAATTATTGCTAAAAAATACAGTTACTAAATTCTATGAAGACACAAATAGGCTTGTAGAAATAATAAAACAAATGTATCATCGACTTTGTGAAGTTCTATTACTCATACATTACAAATTATTGACTTTACAAGCCTCTGCAAGCATTCCTGTCTAGATAGTCACAGGATATGAAGCATAAAGGACCTAGTCAAAATGACTTAAAAAAGAAAATCTTGCATATCAAAGGGTCTCAAACCCTGCAATAAACCCGTCTAGCAGAAATTTGAAGTTATTAAAAATGATTCAACTGGTTAATAATAGGAAGATATTTTTTAAATCAGATATATTACAATGAACAGTGCTAAATTTAGTGCAGGCACTGTTTTAGTGGTTTTTGAATGAACTACATAATATCTCCAATTGATATATATTTTTTTTTAGGCTCAAGTAGTATGGCACTAAATACTGATGCTAGTCAAAGAAATGTAGACATGGTGAACACCTTAGCTTCAAGTAAATATTGTAGTAACTCTAGTGGCGGACCGAAAGGGTTAATGTGTTGTGGCCTACTGACACACACCACTCAGGCCAATAACACAGGTCAATGGGTCAACAGCTTTATAAACAAGGGAGTGTACTACTAGTGCACGCAAGCGTGACCTGTGCTAGGGTCATGGACTGAAGGCCTTTACGGTCGAGAGACAATGTGTAGAAAGACAGTTGGGTCCAGGACAGCAAGAGAGTGAGTCTTCAAAATGTAGCTGTACGACCTGTAGTGTTAGGCAGTTCTGTTGTTTAGAAAGCATTTGAAGTTCGGTAGCCAATTGTGTGTCGTATTGGCTTGTTGATGTAATTTGTAAATAAATCGCCATCTTGTTACTAGAAAGTCTTGTTGTCAAGTTCTTTGTTAGATGTGTTGTGTTGTGGAGCAGTTGTGACAAGGCCTGGTAGAGAAAGTCGTTACAGTATTATTAACCTGATTTGCAGTGATTAGAAGGAATAGAGATGAGCTTCTAGTATCAAGTGTAGAAGAGTGGAGTAATACATTTCCTCTCAGTTAGAATTTCCAACCCAACTACAACAATCATGTCACTGCTGAGGAAAGGGGGGGGATCTATCTGGTTTAAAAAAAATATCTTAAAAAATAATCATGTGTCGGAAATTGAATCTAACTTGCTACCATCTCAGTTTCTTCATTCAATACAAAATAAAAGGAAAGGAAACTATTATACTGGCATTAAATTATATACATTATTTCTAGTCGAGTTGTGAATGGACCTTATCTTTAATAACTTAGTTGTATAAGCATTTAGCACTTGAGCTACACAGGGGAAGTAACCCTTGAGGAATTATGGGTACAACGAGGATTAAATTGTACCAAGAGAATCTTTTGGTCAAGTTCAGTTCAGAAATTTTGTTCAGTTTATTAGAGTTGGGACCTGAAATGTGTGTGTGCCATCAACAAATATAGATGTGTGTATGTGTTATTTATATAAGTATGTTTTAGTGTCTACTTATGTAAATGAAAAATGTCAAGGTCATTACCAAATTCCAGCACTAACATATATAGAGAAAGAAGACATTCAAAGAAGAAAATTACAAATTCCAGCAGTAACATATATAGAGACAAAAGACATTCAAAGAAGACAATTACAAAGTAAAAACTGACTGCAACTAACATAAACTGAGTGCTCAAACCAAGCCATGATTTTGGGAAAAAAAAGCATTGATAAAAAATATATTCAGATGTATCATAAGTTGAAAAGAAAGTGCATTTAATTTCTTACTTACGCCTGCGAAACCTTAGTTTAACTAAAATATGGTTGTAAAAAGTTTTACTAAACAAAAGTTGTCTAAAAAAAATTGTTAAAAAGTTGCTGAATATAAATATAACAATTTGTAGGGATTCTATGAATGAAACAAATAATATTTTAGGTTCAAAACAATATATATATATATAAATACATCTAGGTGATGATAGACAATACTGATTCTTTCAAATATAAAATGTGCCATCTTAATTCCAAGTCATCTGAGTTAGTAATAATATTAGTGCAAGTACCATAAA
Organism: Biomphalaria straminea; assembly: GCA_021533235.1. Classification (NCBI taxonomy): domain Eukaryota; kingdom Metazoa; phylum Mollusca; class Gastropoda; family Planorbidae; genus Biomphalaria; species Biomphalaria straminea. The sequence continues at coordinate 1,040,343 of JADKLZ010000104.1, forward strand.
TTGTCAAGTAAATAAAGCACAAACAAATATCTAGGGGGAAAATAAAACACATAAGGGTATCATATCTATAAATAGAAATGCTGAACCAATTTGTTAATAAATGTATAAAATATTTGTTGTGTTTTGTTTCGTTCTCACCTGAGAATGTTTTTAAATTCATTTGAGAGTTATGATACCTCTCTAGAGAAACAAATATTCATTTAATGATAATGTATTCCTTCTGAGTCTTAAAGTATATCTGAAAATGTATATCTTAAGTGACATAGTATATTGCTTGTGTGACAGGACAATATAGAGCATCAAAGACATGACTATATATATATATATATATATTGCTTGCGACATGGAAATGTATATCTTATGTGACATGACAGTATATAGTTTCTCTGACATGAAATGAAACATGTGTTATGACAATTTACAGCTTCTGTGATGTCACATGACAATGTACAGCTTCTGTGATGTCGCATGACAATGTACAGCTTTTATGATGTCACATGACAATGTACAGCTTCAGTGATGTCACATGACAATGTACAGCTTCTGTGATGTCACATGACAATGTACAGCTTCAGTGATGTCACATGACAATGTACAGCTTCAGTGATGTCACATGACAATGTACAGCTTCTGTGATGTCACATGACAATGTACAGCTTCTGTGATGTCACATGACAATGTACAGCTTCTGTGATGTCACATGACAATGTATAGCTTCCGTGAGTTGGTCAAATAGTTTAGATTACAATTAGCTAGTATCACTATAAAACCTCAGTGTAATGCGTTTAGAATGTTATACTACAAAGTCATACTTCCAATGACATTAAGTCATTGCATTTATTATTACACAAAACAGAACAAAAAGAAATGAGAGAGTACTTACTGAGTGAAGCTCTGTCTCCTAATCTCTGTAACATGTTGATAGAGTTGGACCTGGAAGTTAAAAAAAACAACTAATAACATTCACATTTACATTATTTCTAAATTGAATTAGTATTTTATTATTACTTTGATTTTAAACATATAGATTGCATCCACCAGAATCTTGTGTTGTCTTTTTACAACTTAAAGAGATTTAATCTACAACTTTAGATTCAATGCCATACCATCTACTACTGTACATCTACTACTGTACATCTACTACTGTACATCTACTACTGTACATCTACTACTGTACAATTCTGTCATCAGAAAAGTAAATTAAACTGTGAATAACTCACGAGTCAGCTTTTGTCATTCTCATCCTGGGCAAAGTTGAGGATTCCACTGAGCCATTGATTGGATGGTCATGATCATGTGACGCTGCATCAGATGGAGCTCTCTTGACCTTAGTTTGATGACCCTAGACAAAACACACATATGCATGAGAATCATTGAGAAAAAGACTTGAAGGTGAAGGACATATCAGAAGAACACTGACCGGTGACATGAAGAACACTGACCAGTGACATGAAGAACACTGACCCGTGACATGCTACAGCCTGGCACAATCTGTGACTCCACTGGTCCCAAATTGTTTAAAACAACTGCAGTTCCTTTTAGCACATTATATATATATATATTGCTTGTGACATGGAAATGTATAACTTATGTGACATGACAGTATATAGCTTCTCTGACATGAAATGAAACATGTGTCATGACAATGTACAGCTTCTGTGATGTCACATGACAATGTACAGCTTCTGTGATGTCACACGACAATTTACAGCTTCTGTGATGTCACATGACAATTTACAGCTTCTGTGATGTCACATGACAATGTATAGCTTTAGTGAGATGGTCAAATAGTTAAGATTACAATTAGCTAGTATCAGTAGCTAGTGGTTTGGAGAGGGGGATAACTGCTGTGTGGGTGACATCCTTCTAGCCAAAGTTGTCATCCCATTTCTAAAAGATGAACTATAGTCTCCTCAGAGCAGTAGGAGGTCATCTTTCAAAGCATAATTCTTTTTATGTAAGCATAATTTTATTACACATGTGCACCACAACATATGGTTGGTTGGAGAGTTTAAAGCAATAGCGTTTCAGCCTGACATAAAGTTTTGTTAAAATGATGTGAGTTAAGGTTACCAGTTTCCTACAATAAAGTAGCAGAAGTTACAATTACCTTAGGAGGTGACTGGAGAAACAGACTCTGATGCTCTATGCTGCTGATGGAACTGTTAGTGATGTCAAGACCTGGTGCTGCCTGCTGAGATTGCTGAAGAAAATACAATGAAACTTGTGCTGGAATAACTGCGAGTGTTTTTAATGTCAATGTAAATGTGTAAGCCCACAATTCTCACTCACCATTAAAGGTGGCTCAAACACTTCTTCTGGTGATGGTGTACTGTCTTTCATTTTACTCTAAAATAGTGAAGAAAACAAAAAATGTCGGTTAACACAAAAACAAGCTAGTAAGTAAAAAAAACAACTTTCTTAGGACCAAGTGCTTTGATACAAGACTAATATTCTTGATAAACTTGAAGTCTCTAATAGACTTGTTGCCTCTTATAGACTTGATGCATCTGACAGACTTAATGTCTCAAAAACACTTGATGACTAAACTTATCTCAGCATATTATCAATAAATCAAATCAAATAAATAAAGTAAATATGATTTTGAGTTTGTCAGTCAAAAAGACAAGAAAGGAACACTTAAAGATTCAAAGAAAGTCAGGTTAAAGGAAAGAAGAAGGTCTGAAGTGATCAAATAAAAGGAAGACCAAATTTCTTTTTCCCAATTTAACTTGAACACAGTTTTCAGAATCAGCCAAAAGACCTAATTAGCACAGTAGAACTGTCAAATGAACAGTACTATTAACATATATGGCTCCTTCTGTCTTGGAAGACAATGGATGCGCAGAGATGAGTCACTGGCTTTGGCTACATCTTGAGACAGGGCAGAATCTGGAGTGGCTGTTCAAGCCAATTCTGGATCGGCATAGTTTGCCACAGTTCGTGCATTTATATTCCTCAGTTTTAGGGCTTGTTGACAGCAGGGCAGCTTTCTTTTTCATTCTCTTGGCCGATGCAGCTTCGGTTTCAAGGTTGTCATGGCCAGGGGTGTCAATGGGGATAAGCTCCCATTGTCTATAAAATACTCCTAAAGGCATGAGTCTCAGATAGCCTCTGACAACTAAGTCCAGCACCTGGCCTGCTTGTGTGGGTTAGATATTAAGCCCGGCGAAACTGCTCTTACTAACAGGTGAAGGGGTGAAGACGGTGGAGCTCGTCAGCCTAGTAAGGCAATTCATCTAGGAGAGGGGTACTCTGACTTCAAACCCACGCTGCCTTGCGGTACTAAGGCTTCAGGAGACAACCTCGAGGAAAAATCAGGAGTGAAGCCCCTTAGGCGTAGGGAGTATCAGTTACGGAATTCCCTCCGGCAGCTTCTGCAACTGAGTTGGTGCCAAATGTAACGTGTTGCTTTCCTTTGGACCACCCATGACCCATTTATCTGAGGCCCAGGAATGTGCACCGGAGAGGACACTCTGGTGCTGCTGCAAAGTGGCTAAAAAAACACGGGAGACAACAGTTACTATTAACATAGAGCTTTGTGTAGGTTGTCCTAGTGGAATCCTTGCAGAAACATGAGACAATAAAAAGATCTAGTCTCAAGACTTGGCCAGTGAAACTTAGCAACATGTCTCAATCTCTAGTCATGAGTTAGGAAAGTTACAGACAAGGAGTAAAAAAAAACTTGACTAGAAGAAAAAAAAGTGCTTAAAATTTATTTTTTTTAATCCCATTTGTTAAAAAACGAGTGTATCAATTTTATGTTAGTACATACCTCTGCTAACATCTTAAAAGTATATCTACAGTGTATCTGATACTACCTCACTTATTAACTTACTAGTGTATCTTTAGCAATCACTTGACATTTCAGCTGCAGTTTGCCATTTTTTATTTTATCCAGTGTATACCATTCTGATGTACCCTGGGAATGAAAAGTCAAAATTTTAAAAAGATGCATATTTCTAAAAGTAACTTGTAGTACTTCTTATTTAATTGTTATTTAGTTGACCCTTGATAGTTTGATACTTTTTAATCCAACACACTCAGTAATTCCAAGCTGGCACTGACCCATACAAAGTTTGTGTCAGCTGAATCCGCATGTTATGCTAATCTTTGGTAATTATTCTTGCTCTGGACTATTGAGTATTGAGGGTGAACTGCATACCACATTTTTGATTCTCATTGTTTTCCTAATGTTAAACTTAGTATTGGAAGACTATATTGTCTAAAACAACAGATGATTGGAAATATTTTCTTTTATAAAATAAATAATTTTACAATAACTCAATGGCATGCTATGACAGTTTATAACATGATTGTAGGAAAGCTTATAACATGATTGTAGGACAGCTTATAACATGATTGTAGGACAGCTTATAACATGATTGAA